>OX457041.1:35597282-35962282 GCA_949752735.1 Lumbricus terrestris
TTATGGTGTAGGCCTATATATGTATCCAAATCTGTACTATCTCAATTCCGACTTAGGGCTTGTGCAGGGCCCAAGAGAGGGGAGATGGAGCTAATGCCCAGGGATCCACCACCTGGGTAGCCACAAAGCTTAAGATTCATGCCTTTCTAAAAATAATGCTTTAGTAAAATTAACAACTGAATGAAATCATAGAACTTTGTTATACATGCAAATATAACATCGCTCATTCGTACAACTCGTACCTGCACACTTGTAATTTCAATTTGCTTCTTTTAATTCTCTCATAATGCTTAAAATAGTTCATGAACACATGAGTGCTCTATTCAGGGGTCCGGAATTTCCATAGCCGGCTTGCCCATATTTATCTGAACCTGTTGCTGATGATTCGACACATGCCCATGTGTTTCTGATGCTGGTGATTCTGATGTAGACCCGTATGTATCTAAATCTGCCGCTGGCAATTCCGCCCTGCAAATCCCGAAACACAACAAATATGAACCTAACTTTGTATCCGAATCGTCGGCTAGATTTGCAAGTGTTTTTCAAGCACTGGCAGAATTTCTGGCATCATCAGGCATACGATTTACACCCTATAGGCCCAATTTTAGCATCTAGATGACACAAGATACCATTGGTCATCTAGACAAAAAGCATACCTACTAATAAATCACAATTGACACTAACAATTGCTTTTGTATAGCAGGCGATGGCCTCTTGGAATTTTCGGGATGTGAAAAAAGTGTTTCCCTGGTTTTTCAAGTCGTTGGCCGTGACACTCATTTTCTCACACTTATCGTTGCCGGTCAAACCCATAAAAGCTGCAACAATGCTAAACGCATAATAACGCAAAGAAAGTTTTAAAGCTGTCGTTTCCTTGTTTCCGTGTTTTAATCACACAATCTGTGGCCTTCGCGAGGAACCCAAACGCCATCGATTTCCTCCATAGAATAAAACGTATTAAATCCACGAGCTTGACACTTAGTAAGTATGTATGCGGCTGCATTCGTCGCGCATGTGCTCAGCCGTGCTGCTATCGCTTCGATGTTTCTAGAATGATCCAGACAGTATTAGATTCAGTTAAATTCGCAAGCTTTATGAATAAAAGTAAGCTGTCCTTGTCTGATGATAATTTCCTCGTCGCCTTCAAGCACTCGTTATTGTCATTTTTTAACAATAATATTTATCACGTGATATAAAGAAATGATCTGGACCTAAGACTTGTTATATATCATAACAATTCTCAACTCCAAATTACTAAAATGCTTTCAAGATGATTTGACAGAAACTGCTCTCCTCTAAATTCAACCCGTCTCTTTCCAGTTTCCAGTCACTTCCGTAAAAACTCCAACAGTTTTATGATCCCAATTACGTCATCTTACGTGTGGTCACAGTACAAATATTATTTATACTGTAGTGTGGTGTTCTTCGACCTAAATGCTGTCCATATTAATTTTAGAAACATTCCTTTTGGTTGTGCTTCTCTTGAGTGTGATCGCAGCCCTGAATCTCCTGATGTAATGATATCAACAATTATAAGAACAAGATAATTATATTCATTCATTCTATGGATTTATGTAGCACCCCTTCAAGAAAACTACTCAGAGGCGATCCCAGCCCAGCCGCGGCAAATGTAAAGACTTGAGAGATTTATGAAACAAAGTTTGACTATCAGATATAGTTTTGAAGGAATGCATATGCATGTCGTATTCACGGCTCTGTACGAGTGTACACCAAGGACATGGGCGTACGCTGTACACTGTACAGTATGTCTAGATTTTTACAACACACTAGGAAGATCAGTGTTAGGTATCTAAATTCAAATGTGACTACACACACGCACACAAACACACAACTAGGTTGTCCAATGGTCAATTTTAGCAATGAGCCATGGGTATTATTAGTTGAGCCTAAAACATATAATTTGGTATAATTATAATTATAAGACAGTCAGTCTTGGCCAAGCATATATTAAAGCTTGTAGATGAGTAAGCATTAAACTTTAGCATCCTAAAATAAAGATTTAAGACCTAAAACACTGAAAAAATACATTATAAAAACTCTGCAACTATCTCAATGATGCAATGCTAGCTATTAAGATAATGAGCATATTGCAAAGTATTAGGCCTACAGCAATTGTAAATGAATGTAGCACAAGAGCAAGATGATGTAATTATCTTGACAACTAGTATTGTAAAAAATATGGCTGACACAAGTCTAATGGTACATAAGGCCTTACCTGGGTTGTAATAAAGATCGCTTAACATGCAGCCAACATGTTCTCCTTGACTTAAAGAGGACCACCTGACTAAAAGTTGTTCTAAATTGTCAGGTTTTCATCAACTGGACTCTTACAGTATGTTTGTAACCTAACCCTTCGTCTGTTTGCATTCCATGACCATTAGAAGACCAGAATAAGAAATGCACAAATATGAAGCAGTATATAAAACTTAAAACAAAACAGTGAGAGGCATCTGAATTAAGGCAAAACTAATCCAAATAATTATTATTAATACTGAAAACAGATTACTCAATACAATGCTCTCAAAATTGTCATTTAAAGATTGGTCCTTACCAAACTGAATCAAGAACTAACATCAGCATTCAGTACAATTTTTTTTGGCTTGTTTATAGATGACCAAAACTATGGTTTATGGCATACATATCTAAACAAACATCTATCATCAATGCACAATATTGCTTTGGCAATAGCCAAAAAGTCAATGCAAAGAGAAGTTTGTAAAATGTTATTACAAAGTCTTAACAAAAAACCAACTGTACATGTGATTAATTATCAACATTTGTCAGCAGTACTGATATTGGAAACTGTTCATAATAAAGTTAATTTACAATTACTTTTAAAAATTATAAACTGAGAATGCTTGCTAGCAGGGCCGGCCCCTGCCCAAATGGCACCCCCAAGCAAAACATGAATTTTACGCCTTCTGTTCTCCACTCAATTTTTTCACCCCACTTCACAACCCAATGATGAACCAGCCAAGCATCTGCACTCAACTCAGTTACTTTTCATTAATTTTACTAGTACATTCAAGCCTGGATAATATTAAATCATGTGAAGTGAAATTACAAAGAAACGTGAAAACAGAAGCATTAAACACAGTTTTTGTGAAAATGACACCCTTAGACAGTGGTGTCCAGACAACTGCCCTGCTTGCTAGCAATGTTGAGCAGTTACAAGGTATAGTGGTTATAAGGTACATAGATAATACACTTAACTGATAGTCTTTATCGGATCTGAACGCTATTGTATTTTCGCCAAAAAGTCTTAAAAGAAAATATTGTACATAAAACTTGAGTAATGAAAAGTCTTTCCAAATACAAAATTCACGAATTCATAGTGCCCAAAGCAACTTTGACCTTGACCACTGCATCAAAGTGTATAAGAAATGATATAGCACCTGATAACTACCGGCAGTAACAAAGAAATTACTACACCCATAAAGCACATTGTCAGATTCTTGGCACATATTAATTAACTGCAGGAGCATAAGTTCTGGTGCAAGCAATATAATTAAACTTTCCTTCGACAGAAGAGTTCGCTCAGAATGCAAAGGCACCGTTTCATCAAATTGTCAATATATCATTAATAAAATGTTCTGCTCATGGTATTAGGTTCCCTCAAAACAGGTTGTTAGTTCTTATGGCTGAAAGCACATGCACGACAGCTTCTGTCCAATAACAGGATCACCTTTCCTTGGCAGTTGCATGGTCTCACTAGAAATTATCAATTTCATGTGATGTACTTGCACTCACAGTCTGAATGCAGAGGTGAGTAAAAATAAAGCTGGGCTTCCAGTGGTAACTCATCGCAAAGAAATTACTACACACATAATGCAATAAATCACAAATTTCTAGTCAGCCTTTAAAATATATCACATCTACAACAGTTGTTTGCATAACAAAATTGTAGATGACTATGCCCATAAACAAATAATTCACATGTGTGAGAGTAATTCATTAAGTCACAAATTTCTGTAGTGTCTTTTCAAGAGAACTACTTGGAGGTGCTACCAACTCAAGCATGGAAAAAGTGCAGTTTTGAGCTTACTAAAAAAGTGTGAAAATAAGTCCCAGGAAACAGCAAAGGAGTCAAGTGTAAACTCTCCATCATAAAGCTGAAGTCATGACCAAATTTGGAAATTTGTCCAATAAGTCGCACACCACAGCGCAAGACTGAGACCAGGAATGCTATGCGGTTGGATGGGAGGCCAGAGATTGACGAGTCAGGGTGATTTTTGATGAAAGAGTGCACTATGGTGGTGAGGGCACTAGGTGTAAGTGAATGGGCAATGGTGCAAAGCTGGTGCAGCTGATAATAAGAGTGCAGGCAGCGTGGTGAATGTGTGGAGCAAAGTTCAGCTCTTGGTTCAACACATGCACACACCCAGAGTTGTCTTCCATTGAAATACCTCATATACTGAAATGGGACCAGCCCATGTCTATGCATATATGCAAATAATGCACTTGTATGCTATGCACTCAACTAATACTGTACTAATTTGTTTAATTCATTCTCCATTATTCATTTCTACTTGGAACGCAATTGCTATGTTGAAACTTTGAACAATATTTAGATAAAACTGGGCAGTGTTTGAACTTAATATCAGAAGCACAGGAGCGGCTGCAGCACGAACTCAGTGTCCAATTACGGTACATGTCCAGTCTGTTCACACTTCACAACGAAGAGATGTTAGAAAAACTCAAAATGATAGTCGAGTACATAACAAGCAGTTAATGGAGTTCTCTCTCCAATCGTCAAACCATTTGCCTTAAGATGAATGTTTGAATAATGTTAGACATATCTTCAAACATTAAAGCATCAGACAATAACATCTGCAGAAGTCAAGACATCACGGCAAATCATGAAAAAATAAGAAGCACGTTTCAAGGCAATGTCTCAAGGCTTCGTCAAGGGTTTTCCTTCTTCAAGCTGACTTCCTCATTTCAAACCTACAGAATAATTTCACCACAGTTATATTAAGTTCATCATAATGCATTTACTACTGCATATTTATGATTAGTAACAATATTAATCATTCTATCATTCCAGTACTTAATTAAAAATTATCCTACCAAACAAACTACAATTACAAGTAAAGAACATAGATAATAGAGTTCACACTAGATGCTGGTTAGTTGAATATTCATTTGATGAGTAATTACATTATTTTATCATGCATTTTGACTGGTGAAGATCCTTATTTGTGATTACAAAATACCTTTACAAAAAAGTAATGGCATTATGTATTTGGCTGTTGTCATTGTGACACATCATGTCCTTAATCCATAAATTCTTCTCCTTTTTCTTCTTCTTCTTTTCTTCTTCCTCTATTTCTTCTTTGTAATTATTACAATTTTCACAATTCTTATAACGATAATTAATAATAATAACAATGGCCATCATCATAAGCATGATACCCTTTTATACATTTACTCTTCCTAGAGTGATCATTACCAATCAACCTGTGCACTACAGCTCAAAGTCTAAAAATCGGAACCTGGACTCATCTTCTGGGTCCAGGTGTGCCTGGGCTTTCGACCTAACTGATCAGTCCCTTTTAGTCCCATGGTGAAAATAGTAATTGGTGGCAATGCCCGTGCATTGTCTCTGTTGACATTACTGCACAAATGTCTATCTACATACCAACTCTTCTGATCAGATCATGCATGGCACAAACAATTTCTGAATCATTAGCTGCAGTGATTTCTTAACCTGCTTCCCTTTTAGTTGGCAGTAACACAGTTCGATACTTACGAGAGGTGGTTAGCATCTGCGCAATTTCCTCGTCTTCTTTGAGGTAACTGAAAATGAAAATGGAGATCTGATAACATAATACTCGAATTCTCCATAAGTCAGTTTGTGACGGAGCTTGTAAATCAGACATTATGGATTGAAAAGCTGCACAGAAAATCATACATATGACTAATTAAAATGTGCAGCAGAGCATGGGCGGAGACTTAGGGGGGACCGAGGGGGAAATGGTCTCCCAATGGGTGCAGTGGGGGGGAGGGACGGCCCATGCATTTGTCCCTCCCAACGTTAGAAGAAGCGATCTTAAAACAAATGATGTAACCACTAAAAAAAGTCATCAGCTATTTTGGTCAAGAAAAACGGGTATGTTTTTGAAGAAATTCCGACCAAACAACTAAAAAAGGTCATCAACTTTTTTGCAGAGAAAATTGGGTTTCTCTAAAAAAAGTCGTCAGAAATTTTTGCCGGCAAAATTATGGAAAATTTCGTCGGCGACTCAGCCATTCGTCCGCCCAAAATCTCACGTCCTTCCTTCGGCCACTTGTTCGGCCCCGCAAGTCTTCGCCCAAGTCTCCGCCCATGCAGCAGAGTATTTGAGAACTTTTACACTGGCAATTACAACAGTGATGATAATAATTATGATGACATTGACATAATGATGATGACAAACAGATAATTTTGGCTATACACTTTACACTGTGTACATCCTATACATAGGTAAGATGCTACCTTTACCTGTCTTAACCGTTTAGATTAGATTACCTAACCACCTTACTTTTCACATTAACTCGTCTTAATGTCAAAGAAATGTAGTTGGTACAAACCGAAGTCTGTCTTCTTCCATGCTCTCAACTATATGGTTTCTTTGAGTGACTGTTTGAAGAAGTTTCTGAAGCAAAACATCCTCCCTCTTCTTTTCATTTGCTGTCTTTAGATGATCTGAATGAAAGGATAAAAGAACATGAGAAAGGGTCAATCTAAGGAATTTCATCACGATGGCTAACAATACTTCGATGAAAGGACATTTAATTAGGAAATGACAGACTCAGTTTGATTAAGCAAGGGTCATCGAGTTAATGGCTCCCTCGAATCTACATCTACGAAATATGCTATAACCTCAAAAGACAACTCTCATAAAATTAACAAGTTGCGACGTTACCAAGTTCATTCATTCATTTCCGAATCCTGTAGGGTGAGGCAAGGGACTACTCAGCGTACTTCTAAAGAACAGGTCGGTTGACTGCAGCACTAGCAGGTAAACCAGTGTTAAAAAAAATATACAACAGTGGAAAAATACTTAGTGTTGAGCATCAGTGATTTGTAGGCTAAATGTACCAATGAATTAAATTCATCATGATACTCGTTGTGATAATGAAAAACTATTGGCAATACCAATCTGTAACAATTTTTTATCGGAATACTAAAGCCTTTTCAATATGATCCAACAGCTGTGAAGTAATCTTGCCTCACAATGGATCAATGAGAAACTGAGGGTAAGATATTTGTGCTTCTTTCATTATGAGAATTAACACCTCTTCAAAGAATCGATTCAAAGGATAATTAACTGACACTCACCAGGTTTGTTCATAAGGCATCTCAGTTCAAACTCCACTTCTTCGTGCTTGCCTTCCAATTCCTGTTGTCTGCACCTGAAAGATAAATAACTCAATATATAATTTTATATTTATATATATATCCTACACAATGATGTGTAAGTTATTAACTGATGAACAGAAATTTTGATAAAACAACTCAAGACTGTGAAAGGGACAACCTGTAATGTAGTACTACTGAAGGAATGGCCTGTAATGTAGTACTCCTGAAGGGATGGCCTGTAATGTAGTACTACTGAAAGGATGGTCTGTAATGTAGTACTACTGAAGGGACGGCCTGTAATGTAGTACTACTGAAAGGATGGCCTGTAATGTAGTACTACGGAAAGGATGGCCTGTAATGTAGTACTATGGAAAGGATGGCCTGTAATGTAGAATTACTGCATATTAAACAAAAAACAATGACATGGTTTCATTAGCAAGATACTTCTGTAGTTTTTTCTTTTGTATGTGACAAAAGGGGCTAAACAAAACAGCCAAGCTAATGGAAGGATAGAATAAAATTATATGATAATTGATATAAAACTAAGATCATTTATAGAAACAAAACTGCTGCTTTCCAGTTTCTGTATTTTTAAAGCCACTGTGAGAATGAACATGAAAAGTAAGACAGAAATGCTGATTAGATTGTAATCACAGTCAGCTTGTATGCTGCATCTGCTTGTAAACATATATTTCACATGTAAATAGCTGAATAAATGTTGTGTTAGATTACACCTGAGCCTTTTAGCAGTTTCTCTCTAGGCATTCATACAACAATGCGTATACATGTATGTCATGTATGTATGTTTGTCCTATGTACTACTTAAGACTTAGAAAAAAGTGCACACTAAGAACAATTCAAAAGCATCATTATGACCATGATAATCTAATATATTTGAAAAGAAGCATCTTAACATGCATAGTAACTTAAGTAACTTGAGCAGACTTCAGTGAGACAGCTTGACATAGAAATGTGTAGTTCATTCAGAAACTATTTGTGTGTTCAGTAGCAACTTGAAGATTGCTGCAAAGGGATAGACACACGATTACGCTGTATTCACCACATCAAATGAAGCCGAATGAAGCATGACCAGCACATCAAATTCACATGATCAGCCATCGATATCTCTCTCTCTGTTGTTGAGCAATCCACGGTCACAGAAAGGTGTTCCAAGGCCCAATCAGCAATGACAGCATAGACACATGTACAATTAGTACATACCCGGTACACACATAGGCAAATACATCCATATCTCAACAGCTTACACACATGTACAATTTGTACATACCCGGTACATACATAGGTAAATACATCCATATCTCATAAAGTAATTCAATCAAGATGCTTTATGCACACAATGAAAATGAGCAAAAGAAATACGCTCTGTTTCACTGCAATATAAGCATAAATAAATCTTTATTATGGTCATAATTCATGAATAAAACGAGCGTGTGTCACCTGTAGATGAGCTCTGACTCCTGTCTGACAAGATCATTCTTGTGGTTGATCATTTCAAACCATTGTCCCATCAGATCATTCTTGTCGTCATCATCCATTGACTCATCAGTACCTAAACAATGCAAATACAACTTAAACTGAACTGATCACCTGCCATGCACATGTTAAACACAATGTCTAACTTTAATGATGAGTTGCATTAATTTCCCAATTGTTGCTCATAGTACACTTTGGTCATATTAAAGTGTTGACCCTAATCCTGATGAAACCTTCAACAGGTCATAGCAACAAACCAGATTAGCACCCGAGTTTATAGTTGGTGGGAACTGCATTCTCTCGACTCTCGAAATTCATTACTTGCGCTCCATTGCTCACATTCAGTGTAACCATGATAACAAATGCATTACAGTAAAATTTTCTTTCGAGTTCCTACTGCACACCCAGCCCATTTTAACCACTGATTACCACCATTATCATTTCGATAGCAGAAATTTGAGAAATAAAAAGAGAGAAATTAGTAATTTGTTCAGAATCTATTCAATACAGCTACAGTTTGCAATTGTTACAACTCTGTCCTCACCACTTCGGATTCTGTCCTCCAGTATTCTTCCTTCTTTTTCCAACTTCTTTAAAGTGGTATCAAGAACTCGCAGCTGTTCAGTGATGTATTGTGCAGACAAGCGACCTTCTGCATTGACCTGGAAAAACGCAGAATAACACAGTTCTTGGGATGCTCATTTAAAGGAAAAAATTATGAGTCTAACAATAAACCTGAATTTTATGAGACACAACAAAGTACTATGAGAAAGACTAACTAAGGTACAATGTAATAAAATCATAACTGACACAAAATTTGATTTAGCATTCGTACAGTCGCATAATATGAGAAGAGAAGATATTTCAAAAGTTTGTTATGAGCTGTCGAAATGTGAGATCATACTGTACAGAATGACCTCAAGGGTTCTGACAGCTTTTGAAAGTAAAACAACATTGCAAGCATGGTCAAGCACTCAAGCGAGTCAATGCTGAACTGAAAAGGTAAATAATGCGGGTGACTGCTTGAGCCCGATTGCTTTAGATTCATCTGGGTTTGTTAAATCATTTAAGCAGAATCATGAGTGCTATAAAGACAGGCAATCCCTCAAGCTTTACCTTGCTATATAGATTAGTGGGTGACAATGCAATGTGAAGTGGAAGTAAGTCATACTAGCAACATAAGGCATAGGCAAGCCACAGTCTAAGTCTAAAAAAGAAGCATCTTTAGAGACCAGGGTTAGCGGCATCTGGATAAACACTGATAACTGATGCACATCATAATGAGGAATTACCTTGCCATACTTTCGGAGTCTACCATTTCTCCACCTCCAACTTACCTTTCTCTTGACAACTGGTTGGTTGTTGTTTGAGGCCACTGAACATGGTCTATAGTGCAACTCTCGTCCGTCTGATGGCTTTCTACCGCCAGACGTAGGACCAAAGTTAAACGATTGGTCCTCAAAAGTGAACGTCGTGTCTGGAGTTATCTTTTTCCGAGCCAGCTGGATACTTTCAGCTCTTGGTGGAGTAGGTCGTGGAGGTGGAGAGCGCATGATACTTGAACGAGTTGTTCCATCCGCTGGGGTTAGAGGCGGCTTGACGGAATCTGAAGGCTGGACGGTGGGAGGTGCAGGGGAGAGGCGCTTTAGTCGAGGTTGTGTATCACCATTCACCAGAAGGGTTTCATCACTTCCCTTCTTCGATCTACTTCTAGGAAGTGGAACAGGTATGGATATTGCTTTCTCCTGATTGACTCCTTCTTCCACCACTCCCTGCTCCTGCACCAACTTCGGTTCAGTAACAGTGTGAGATTCTGGAACTGATGAACTTCCTTCGTGTTGGAGAACTTCAGGTTCCAAGTCTACATACCATATACTAGAATGGCTTTCATTCTGAGTAGAGGTTGGAGGAACTGGAGCGTCTGCTTTCACTTTTCCTATTGACCTTGGTGATGGGCTCGGTTTCACAACGACCTTTTCCACATCTTTAACGGTGTCTTTTATCGATTTTCCATGAAGCTTCTCTGGATGGACAGCCGAAGGTGTCTCTGGACTGTTGAATGGATTTGTCCTCACTGATCTTCTTGTGACTGGTCTGGAATCAACTGTTGCACCATTGACAAGTTCTGCTTCACTTCCAGCAGGATCCGCGTTCTCCTTCGATTCTCCGTTATCCTTACATCCGGAGTTCAAAACTGATTTCTCTTCCAAAGATTTTTCAAGTTTCACAGGCAGATGCTTATTTTCTTCTGTTTCCATTGACACCAAAATACTTGGAGGCCGTTTAGGAATAGGAGGATGCTTAACACCAGACTTGCCAGCAGATTGGTCAACAGACTGGCCACTATCCTGGCCACCATTCTGACTTGTATCTTTTGATATAATTTGTTCGTTGGTTTCTTTAGTGGGAAGGTCAGTTACAGCCTCAGAACTTTCTTTTATGGTTGGAGGTACAACGTAAACACTTGGGACAGCTGGACTGGAAGAAGATATCGCAAGAGATTTGTCAGATGGCTGAGTCACAGCAGGATGCAATATTGAACTGACAGAAATGGCACCAGCTGATGAACTGGAAGACTGCACTGGGGAAGTGCAGACAGCAAGTGACGGTTTAGATGTACCAGGAATTTGCCCTGGAAGGCCACTGGGCGGAATAACTGGACGGCTTGGTGGAGTTCTTCCAGGATGGCTAATTGGTGACTTGATTGACTGGGTAGAAGTCACATGGCTAGCCGAGCTATGATGGCTGGTGACTGTCTCTGGTTTTTGACACGAATTTGAACCTAAAACGTTTGTTGAAGTCTGAGAGGGATAACTGATAGCATGACCTGTTGGAGTTGAAACAGGATGGATTGCAGGAGTTGAAACAGGATGGAGTGCCGGTGTGGAAACAGGATGGATTGCTGGAGTTGAAACAGGATGGATTGCTGGTGTGGAAACAGGATGGATTGCAGGAGTTGAAACAGGATGGAGTGCCGGTGTGGAAACAGGATGGATTGCTGGAGTTGAAACAGGATGGATTGCTGGCGTTGAAACAGGGTGGACTGCTGGAGTTGAAACAGGGTGGATTGCTGGAGTTGATATATGATTGCGAATGGCAGGCTTTGGAGCAGACGAACTTGAAGTTACAGTTGTAGGAGTCGTTGATGTTGAACTAAGAATGCTTTGTGAAGCTGAAACAGAAGGAGTAGATGATGCAGACGACGAATTGATCTTTAGCGACAAAGGAGATGGAGATGGATCTGTCGAAGATGGAAGAGAAAGGCTTGGTGGACAGGGAGCAGGACGACTTTTCGAAGTAGTCAGAATAGAGCGAAGTGTAGTAACTGGAACTGAAGAACTCACTGGTGTCGAAACCGGAATCTTCGTCGAAGTTGAAACGGGCAGGTTTGTTGAATTTGAAGTGGGAAGGTTGGTAGAAGTTGAAGCGGGTAGGTTTGTAGAAGTTGGAATAGGGAGATTTGTTGAGATGGAAACAGCTTGGTCGGGTGGATTAGGAGCCGGGCGAGTTTTGGGAGACGAAGTAGAGGAAGCAGAAGTTCTTTGAGACTGATGGATTGTTGTTGTGGTCTGAACAGAACTCCTTGCATCATCAACTCCACCAGAAGCAATATCGCAGTCAGGCTTCTGATGAGTATTACTTACAACTTTGTGGCCACTCAAGGACTGAGATGAAATGGGAGTTGACGTTTCAGTCAAAGAGTCATTTTCTCCCTTTTCAGGCTCAACAGGAATTGTTTCAACTATGATGGAGCATCTGGGAGGTTTTGGAGGAACTAAAGCTGAAGGAGAGACATTCACGCCGGTGCCAGACTGTTGTGGAATTATGGATGGTGGCAGTTTTGGCCTCAAAGGCGCCTGAACGGACTGAGATGAAAGACTCTCAGAACCCTTAGATGCTTTACTTGGTAGGCTTGAAGGACTTGAAGTCAGAGGAAGAACTTGGGTTGTCTCGCTGGATGAAATTGGTGTCGACTGGCCAACTGAAGTCTGCAGATTATGAGTAGCAGGAGTCAGCGTCGACTGTTTCGTTTCTTCAGCAGAATCCACAGCTCTAGCCGGTTTTGATGTGGATTTCTCCGATATGTCTCTGCTTTCTTCTGAATGCGAAACATTGGAGCTACCGACAGATGTCACCACTGGACTAGATATCGCTCCTCCTGCTGCTTTGGGTTGGAATTTTGCACTAGAAGAAAAGGATGGCGCTCTTCCGACAGCTGAAGTCACTACTACATCAGATTTATTAACGGAAGCCACTCCTGCATCAGATTTATTAGCGGAAGTCACTCCTGCATCAGATTTATTAATGGACGTCGCTCCTGCACTTCGGTTCATGGAAGCAATCGATGTCACGTGCGAGTCATGCGTCGATCCTGCGGCACTCACTTCTGCAACTGCTGCCTTGTCCTTCCCAGAAGAGATTGTTGAGTCCACAATTGAAACTGGAAGCTGAATGGCAGTTCCACGATCTCTTCCTCCTCCAGAAGCAACATCTGAATGAGGCTCATCATATTCCATCGATTCGTTCTGCATTTCACGGCACTCATCAAGTCCTCTCTGCTGCTGCTGCTCATCGTCGTCCAACCTTTGAGCGGAACGAAGCGTTGAACTTTGCTCTTTCTGCATATTGCGAAGGCAGTGTCGGTGGTAAAGCTTCTTGTCCTCAATCTGGCGTTCCATTAGAAACACCTTACGCTGGCAGATGTTACAGGTGTCTTCAAGAGTACGGCGTTTAGACGAAGCGGAGAGGTCATTTCCGCTGTTTTTCTCTTCAAGAACCTGATCAACACAGACAAAACATAACAAAACAAAACAAATTATTATTACTAGCATAACTGTGCATCAGTTAAGTAAATCCTCTGTTGCTTACAATAAGTTACAACTGTTTCTGCTCTCCTATCATCTATGAAATGGAGTCAGTGTCATATATCAACTTTTATGAAAGTGTATTGAAGTCTATCATTGCATAGATAATACGTGTACAATTATAAATATCAACATCATTATCATAACTGAATTTGCTATATATTCGGTCAGTGGTTCTCAAGGAAGTGAAGCTACCTCATCTGCAGGTGAGTCATTACTTACTGGCTTCTCCACAGTGGCTTTCTTGGCAGCTGTGGCAGTGGACGTGTCTTCTGACAAATGCCTCTTTATTGGAGCAGAAGCTGTGCCAGAATAAACAAAGAATCAAAAGTAAAGGCAAGTAGTTAGAAGCACTGTATTTATGCATTTATATAGCACATTTTTATGAACCTCACAATAGCACTCTACTTTAGCCACTGCGATATTTCCAACTGATTGTGCAACACACACAAAGACTGAAACAATGATGATATCACAAAATTTGTATGACCCAAAGTACAGAACCACTTGACTGAATGACTTCATAACTATCATGATTAGGATTAAGGTTTGTAGTCTCAACTGAACCAAAATCTTTACTGATCATCAAGTAGTTAATTACATTTCATTACATAACTCTGATGGTAGACAGTTCTTGAACTGACATACCACCTGAAGCCAAATCACCCCTCAAACCTTCACTGGTACTAAGGTAATGAGTGCAAGAGACAGAAGACAGAAAATGTTGTTGTCTTGTAACTGGTGTCTTTGGCTGTGTAACTTGTACCTCGTCTGATAGATTCCTCATTTTTTGAGAATCAGATACTTCCATGTCTCAGGAGAGGCATGTAAAGCAGGTGTTGTTAAATTTATGTTTTACAGAATGACCATTGACCCACCAATTCACAGAATAAAGTATAAAAACTACTACAACACCATCAACATGACCATAAGAGACATTAGCCGAAAACAACAGCATTTGCCTATTCTGCATTGAACACACCCAATTGAGATCTGATCCCTCACTAGCCCTCAGTTATGTAGGATGGAGAATCCAGGCAAGAGGGAAATCTATCTGATTGCTATAAAAGAAAATGACACAGTTAATCATATATGCAGCAAATTTCAAAAGAATAATGAACTATTGACCAATGAAGCACAGGATCTCCAGGATATATGGTAAGATTAAAAGGATCACTAATTGACTTTGTGAATTCATAGGCAACGTGCAGCTCACCCGGTTTGTAGCTGCGGAAGAAGTTGTAGTACTGAGAGACGTATGTGATGATGCATAGCTTGTCTGGCACTGTCATGACAACCATATCCTCTGCATCCAGAAGAGCAGGAATACCCAGCTGTTGAGCCACTTCAAACGCCTATGCCACAGAAGCAGCCAAAACAAGTGCCCACATTCAGTCAGACAACACATAAAAATCATAATTTTAAAGGCATGCTGATGAAAGAACAGTTGAAAATGAAAATGATGTTAAAGGCAAAAAGAAGGTAAGAAAACAATGATGAAGATGATGTTATTACAGCTGATGATGATAATGATGACAAGTCATGACAGGGGTTTCACTACAGACGCCCATCCACCCTTCTTTGATTGGCTATTCTACATCCACCATACGCTGCTTCTTCTTCTTCTGTGATGCAAGATAACTTATGATGTTTCCTCTAAGAATTACGGTAATTGCAAGGGGATTTTACGCTCGCCTGATGCCTTTCATCCGACCTTTATTGCTATTATGCCAACATTCAATTTTTTAACCTGGTGGTACAATAAAAAAAACTGGTTGAAAACCATTGTACTGTGATAAAATTGTTGGGCTTCTTATGATGATTGGTGATTGCTAATCAATCATGACTCTTCGATCAGATATAAAACCTCAAAATCATGGCTCTGGGGTTGATTCATATTTTGACTAAAATCCAAAGTCCAAACAACCTCAATAATTTGTCAGGCTTACAGAAAGGCTTCATAACCCGACAACCCTTTCACATAGATAGGGCAACAGGACTGACAATTCCCAATTTCACTTCATGCATATGTTGATTTGGAAGACGACAAAGAGTTTCAGGATGTATCAAATCTTATATATATTTCAGTAAGTCTGTGTGTTTGTTTGATTGATTGTGTGTTAGCTATGCACGGCTACAGTTTTGAAGCAATCGACCCCAATTTTTTGCAGGGGGTTCGGGGTCGACCCGACACAGGTTATTGGAGGGTCGGCGAATCTCTGCCACCATGGGGCCAGGGTGGGGGAGGGTAAAACCCCTCATTTCCCCTACTTTTTCAGCCGTTGCCATGCATAGCTTCACACTTATTCACCTGAAACGTTGCAACTGCACAGATTTTCACACGGGCCACCTCGCCTCCACCAAACACACACCTCGGCCCGCAGGGCCGAGGTGTGTGTTTGGAGTGGAGTGGGTGGGGGGAAGAAAGTTTTCCCCCCGAAAACCAAAATGTCACGGGTGGCTTAACGGTGGAGGTCGGAGTGCGGTGGGTGTCGTGGGCTGTGGTGGGGAGTGGGTGAGGGCTGGGGTGAGGGGTGGTTGGGGTGGGGTGAAGGGTGGGAAAAAAATTTTCCACCAAAAATAATTTCACGGGTGGCGTACCGGTGGAGGTTGGAGTGTGTTGGGTGTCGTGGGGTGTCCAAACACACACCTCGGCCCGCAGGGCCGAGGTGTGTGTTTGGAGTGGAGTGGGTGGGGGAGAAAGTTTTTCACCGAAAACCGAAATTTCACGGGTGGCTTAACGGTGGAGGTCGGAGTGTGGTGGGTGTCGTGGGCTGTGGTGGGGGGTGGGTGAGGGCTGGAGTGGGGGTGGTTGGGGTGGGGGTGGTTGGGGTGGGAAAAATGTTGGGAAAAAAATCGTGTGGGGTGGGGGTGCGTGGTGGTAGGGTGTGGGGTGGGGTGAATAAATCTTCTCCTTATATGTATATTTCCGTAAGTCTGTGTGTTTCTTTTTTTTATGTTGCTATCCAAAAATCTCACCTTTTTCCGACTTTACAACAATTTTTGTTTCGAACATTTTCCATTTAGTCTGCAGTTAACCCAGTATTTACGCTGCCCATCGTCGCGCATCAGGGATGCCACTCATAGCTTTTTCCACCTAGATCTAGGTGTTTTCGGTTTTATCTAGGTTTCTAGGTTTTTTCTGTCAGGATCTAGCCTTTTTTTCAAGGCTGTTTTTTCGACTTTTTACACATAAAAATAGACATTTTAAGGTGAAATTGCACAAAAGACGTGAAAAAACTGGAAAATTTTTTGAATTTGGAGCAAAAATTGTAAATTTTTGGAGCGAAAAACTTTTTTAAAGGTCATCAGAAATTTCATCGGGAAGGAAAAGAGAGCACATTTTAATCGTCGGATGACTGAAAAATATTCGTCAGAAATTTCAACCCTCAAAAATGGTAAAAACCATGCACTTTCGAGAGAAATTGTCATTCTAGCCTTTTCTAGCCTTTTTTTTACCACATCTAACCTTTTTTCAAAATTCAGAGTGGCATCCCTGTCGCCCATCCACTTTCAACACGAACTCACATTTTCCACGTCATCACTTCTTGATGTTATTTAGAACGGTTGATCAGGAGTTATAAGATACCGAACGATTGATCGGAAGTTATAAGATACCGATAATCAATCTTCTTCTTTTATGTATATTTCCGTAAGTCATGTTTCTTTATTTTCATGTTGCGATCCAAAAATCTCAAAAAAATCTTTCCCGGACTTTAAAATTTTCTTAAATTTCGGCAACAGTTCACGCAGTAGAAACTTTATTCCGAGGGTTCTCTTTGACACCCATCAATGACATTGTTATCTTCACATTGTTTTGTTGTTTATTTTTAAAGTGCACTGACATGTAACTGGGTGCGGTGTGTCACCCTGATTTGTCTCATTGAACGAAGATTAATTAGTATTTAGGCTGCGCCATCCATCGTCGCACATAGACTTTCAACACGAACTCATCGATTTTTGACGTTATCACTTCTTCACGTACCACTCATTATATGAACGGTTGATCGGAAGTAAGATACCGTATACCGATACTTCTTATAAGTCTGTGTTTCTTTGTTTTCATGTTCATCAGGGCCAACAAAATTCCCACCAGCACAGTGTGATGGCAAATACACTGTTAAAATAAGTTCTCACCACAGTTTTCAAGCAATCCACCCCAATCCTTCGCACGGGGGTTGGGCTCGACCCTGGGCAGGACATAGGGGAGGGGTCGAACGTCCTCTGTCTGGTCCATTGCAAAGTCGCAGTCCATTGCAAAGTCTCAACCATGTGAATGTCAATTCACCGTCTCCTTATGAACTACATGTAGTTTCCATAGTGCACAAACCAGCAAGCAGATAATTATTGGACAACAGGTAATCATTTCTATGTTTTTAGATTCTTATTTTTCCTATATCATTCTACAGGGAAATCAAGATGGGTCCCAAGAAACGTTCCACTTTGGGTCGTAGTAATTCAGCATCACGGCACATGAAAATGTCAAGAGATCAAGAGACACCTGACCTGACTCAAGCACGACTTGCTCTGAAACGAACAACACAGGCAGCTTCAAGAGCTCAAGAGACACCTGATCAGGCTGAAACTCGACTTGCTCTGCAACGAACAACACACGCAGCTTCAAGGGCTCAAGAGACACCTGATCAGGCTGAAACTCGACTTGCTCTGCACCGAGCAACACAGGCAGCGTCAAGAGCTCAAGAGACACCTGATCATGCTGAAACTCGACTTGCTCTACAACGAACAACACAGGCAGCTTCAAGGGCTCAAGAGACACCTGATCAGGCTCAGGTAAGACTTGCAGCACAGCAAGCAAGGCAAGCAGCTTCAAGAGAAGTGGAGACTACAGTCCAAAAACAGACACGACAAGCAGGAAATCGCGCTCGAATGGTTAATACAAGAGAAGCAGAAGCTCCTCAAACTACATTTGCACGACAATTGGCTGACAGAAACATACATGCAGCCTATAGATCTCAACCTTGGGAAAACATGTCTAAGGCAGCATTCACCTACGACACCTCATTGAACTATGAACACAACCCAAAACTCAAGATTGGAGGAATGACCTTCCTATGCAATCACTGTGGGGCAAAAAAGTGGGAGAATGAGACAACAGGCATGTGCTGCAGTGCAGGGAAGATAAACCTCCCTGCTCTCAATACCCCTCCAGAGCCTTTGAAATCTCTCCTTGATGGAACACATCACCATTCCAAGCACTTTCTGGAGAACATCAGAAGCTATAACAACTGCTTTCAGATGACATCCTTTGGTGGCAAGGAAATCCGCGAGGGCAACTTCATGCCAACCTTCAAGATTCAGGGCCAAATCTACCACAAAGCTGGGTCACTCCTACCAGCCTCTGACCAACATGAAAACCAATTTCTCCAGATCTACTTCTTAGGTGACAGACAGACACAAAAGGATATTCGGAAGAGTTTCAACCCAAAGGCCACAAATGATGACATCATTCTCAGTCTACAAGAGATGCTGCATGAACACAATCAGTATGTACAGGGTTTCAAGACTGCTATTGAAAAAATGACATCACCTGAGGCCAGGGTTGTCATCAGAGCAGATAAAAAGCCAGCAGGTGCTCATCCTCGCCAGTTCAATGCCCCTGTAGAGGACGAGGTGGCAGTTCTCATGGTAGGTGATGCATCAGTGGCCACAAGGGACATTGTCCTCCAGAAGCGTGACAGCTCTTTGGTCAATGTTGTTGACACACACAGAGCATATGACGCATTGCAATATCCCCTAATATTTTGGCAGGGTGAGGATGGATACCACTTCGAAAATAGGATGCTTAATCCAAATACAATGCAGCCAACAGCAAAGAAAGTTTCTGCCAATGACTTCTATGCCTATCGCATCATGGTACGAGCAACAGGCTCCAATCACCTTCTGCAGTGCAGGAAGCTGCTCCTTCAATTCCTGGTCGACATGTTTGTGAAAATTGAAAGTGAAAGGTTGCGCTACCTCAGATGCAATCAAGCTACTCTAAGGTCAGAGAGCTATGGGCTCTTGAGGGATGCTGTAGCAAGTGATGGCAATCCAGAAAACGTTGGCAAGCAGGTGATCCTTCCTTCAAGCTTCACTGGAAGCCCCAGATACCTGCATGAGTATGTTCAAGATGCCATGTGCTATGTGAGAACATTTGGTCGGCCAGACCTATTCATAACCTTTACATGCAATCCAAATTGGCCAGAAATTAAGGCTGAACTAATGACAGGACAATCACCATCAGACAGACATGACATATCTGCAAGGGTGTTTCACCAAAAAGTCAAGAAGCTAATGATGCTGATCACAAGGGGTGAGATATTTGGCCCCCATCGTTGTCATGTCTACTCAATAGAGTGGCAAAAACGTGGCCTGCCTCACATTCACCTGTTGGTCTGGCTGCAAGAGAAGATTCAGCCAACACAAATTGACTCTGTGATATCTGCAGAACTCCCTGATCCACAAAAAGATCCCATCCTCTTCAAGATCATCGAGTCAAACATGATACATGGCCCATGTGGCAATCTCAATAGGGAGTCACCATGCATGTCAGGTGGAATATGTACAAAACGATATCCAAGAGGTCTCCTTCAGGAAACGCAATCAGGTGAGGATGGTTATCCACTGTACAGAAGGAGAAGTCAAGCTGATGGAGGCTTCACATGCACCAAGAATGTAGGAAGAAATCAATTCACTCTTGACAATAGCTGGGTCGTACCCTACTGCCCACTTCTATCATGCATATTTGATGCACACATCAATGTTGAATACTGCAACTCGGTCAAATCAATTAAGTACATCTGCAAGTACATTCACAAAGGGAGTGATCAGGCTGTGATTACACTTGAAGCTGCAGGACCAGGGGCATCCAAACCCCGAAATGAGCATGATGAGATAAGCATGTACCAGACAGGCCGCTACATAAGCAGCAATGAAGCAGTGTGGAGGATGCTCAACTTCCCTGTCCATGATCGATATCCCCCTGTGAAACACTTGAGTGTGCACCTTGAGGATGGTCAGCGTGTTATGTTCAATGCTGAAAATGTTCAGCGGGCAATTCAAGAACCACCAAACACAACTTTGACTGCATTCTTCCAACTGTGCACTCATGATGAGTTTGCCAGAACTCTTCTCTATGTGGACGTGCCAAGATACTACACTTGGGTGACTGGCAATAAAGTATGGAAGAAGCGAACAAGGGGTGGTGCAGTTGCAGGTGATGAAGATGCAAGATCAAGTCCATCACTTGGAAGAGTTTACACTGTTCATCCTAACAGCGGCGAGATGTTCTACATGCGCTTACTTCTTCATGACATAAGGGGACCAACATCTTTTCAAGCTCTTCGAACTCTTCAAGATGGTACTGTCTGTGAAACATATCGAGAAGCTTGCTTGAGAAGAGGTCTTTTGGAAGGGGATGCACACTGGCATAACACCCTGACAGAAGCATCACTGTTCCACATGGCAAAAGCATTGAGAAACCTCTTTGCTGTCATTCTCACACAGTGTGCCCCATCCAATCCATCGCATTTGTGGTTCACTCATAGGAACAGCATGACTGAGGACATCCTTCTGCAGGCAAGACATATCCAAGGAATGCATTTACAGTTCACGGATGCCATGTACAACGAAGCCCTGCTGCAAGTTGAAGATAAGGTGCTGTCCATCAATGGCAACACCAAAACTCTCAGGAACATTGATGAACATTTTCCACTGATTGACAGAGCAGCCTCCAATGTTGCAAATCGAGACATGCTTCGGGAGACCAGTTATGATACTGCACAGTTAGCACACCAGGTACAAGCAGCAAACCTCACAAATGACCAACAGACTGCATTTAGCAGAATTGATGAACTGTTAGTTAGTGGAACTGGTGGCATTGTCTTCCTTGATGCACCTGGAGGCACGGGAAAGACTTTCCTGATAAACCACTTACTTGCCCATGTGAGATCCCAAAGCCAAATTGCAATTGCTGTTGCTTCATCTGGCATTGCAGCTACACTGCTGACTGGAGGCAGAACTGCCCACTCTACGTTCAAGCTTGACGTAAAGAATGTCTATTCAAGCAATGACCAGTCTGTTTGCAACATAAGCAAGAACTCTGGGCTTGCTGAAGTTCTGAAGAAGTGCAAATTCATTGTCTGGGATGAGTGTACCATGAGCCATAAGCATCATGTAGAGACTGTAGACCGCACTCTTAAGGATTTTCGGAACAATACCAATATCATGGGTGGAGTTCTACTGCTTCTATCAGGAGATTTCCGTCAGACCCTCCCAGTAATTCCAAAGGGCACACCAGCAGATGAGATCAAAGCCTGTCTAAAGAAATCACACCTGTGGTCTCATGTCCGCACTATCCATTTGACAACCAACATGAGAGTGGCCCTGCATGGTGACACATCTGCTGGGACCTTCTCCAGAAGATTGCTCCAAGTAGGGGAGATGACTCATCCCGTTGACCCTGCCACTGGAGAAATGACCTTTCCTACAGACTTGGGCAATGTTGTCAATAACCTCGATCAACTGGTGGAGAAGGTCTATCCAAACCTTGGCCAAAACTTCAATGATCTCAGCTGGCTTTGCCAACGTGCCATTTTAGCTCCCAAGAATGACATTGTCAACACCATCAATGAACATGTCATGAAGCAGTTGCCTGGTAAATTGATGACTTACAGATCGGTCGACTCTGCTCTTGATCCGGATCAGGCAGTTCAGTACCCAGTCGAATTCTTGAACACCCTCAACCCTGCTGGACTGCAGCCTCATTGTCTCATGCTTAAGGTGGGATGCCCAATCATTCTCATAAGAAATCTGGATGCACCAAGGCTTTGCAATGGCACACGCATGAGTGTTAAGAGGTTCAGCCAGAGTGTTATTGAGGCAACTGTTATGACAGGTTGTGGAAAGGGAGAAACTGTCTTCATTCCACGAATTCCAATCATCAATGATGAAATGGTGGACTTCAAACGTCTGCAGTTCCCTGTAAAGCCATCCTTTGCAATCACCATCAACAAGTCACAGGGACAATCTCTCAAAGTTGCTGGAATTCACTTGGAGATACCCTGCTTCTCACATGGACAACTCTATGTCGCCTGTTCTCGCGTGGGAGCAGCGGAAAACCTTTACATATTGGCACCAGAAGGGAAAACCAGAAATGTTGTTTACCCTGCAGCCTTAAGATAAGACATGAAGTCAACACTTTCAAGACGACATGAAGACAACTTTTTTATATCTACAAGGATGCATACAAGTACTTCCTTATTAGATTAGTAGTTATGAACAAAGACTATCCAAACTTAATTGTCTTTACTTTTTTTTACTTCATTCCTACAAAATTGTGAAATGGTAGGTGTTTTGCGAGCAAAGCCCGGGCAACGCCGGGTACCCCAGCTAGTATGAAATAAAACTATAGATCACTGAAACAAGAGTCTTATGATGCATGTTGAAATTTACGAACATGAATGTTGGCTCTTCTTTGGTCTGTCATGTAGCTACTGATAATAATTTAGATTCTACACACAATTAAAGAGGAAAAATAGACAACTATGGGGACTTAAAGAATCAATGATGATGACGATGATGACAACAACGATGATATGATGACGATGATGAAGCACATGCAAAGTGCAGTCCTGGATGATGTCGATGATGGTGAATAACTGTTGATTTCAAAATACTGATCATCAAAGACTGAGTTTCTGCTCCTGGGCCCGCTACAGCAACTGAAGAAATTTCATTGGCTTGCATCTCTGATAATGACTTACTTACTTGCTGAGTTGACTTATGCTGCTCACTATAGTCATAGGAGCATATTACAATTTCTGTGCTTAAAATATTTACAATTGCTTCCTGTTCAGCAAAAGATTTATGGCTCGGAGTTTAAAAAACATTGTTTAAGTCGTACACACTAGTACACAGGGTTATCTCATATGATACGACTTTTGAAGTCAATTATGGGAACATTTCCAACTATCAGGCTTTATCTGCCTTACATATATACATGTGTATCTGACAGCTGTTCCAGTAGTAGTCGATGGAAGAGGTGGTCAAGACTAACTCATTAAATAAAAGCTTATTAAGTAGATCGCAAAGTGTTGCATGTCCCATCACAAGTTTCTCAGTCATACTCCATCAGCTGCATTGGCTTTTTGTTGAGCTTATGATAAAATTCAAATGGTCTGTTTCTGTTTGACCTACAAATACCTCAGCAGCAATACAAAACTGCATACTTTCAGTCACTACTAACTCTTTACATTCCTCTTCATTGCCCACGATCAAGTGCAAAGTTTCTTAGCTGAGTCCAAGTGGCTGAATATACTACGTAACAAAATTTTACTTTTTGTCTGTTCCTGGGTATTAAATGTTATTTCCTAACTGCTTCTGCCTCAAAAGTATAGAAAATGGCCATTATACCCCAGAGACTTTGCTTTTGAGGCCAGGAGATTGATTATTCTGAAATGTAACTGCTTCTTCGGTACATTGAAATTCATGTGTTAACTCTGAGTAGCTATACAGCTTTTGTGAACTTCCAGGGATATTCTAGAATGTGCGAGAACCTTCCACACCTATAAATAGCTACAGTTAGCAGTATAAATAAAGAAAAAAATTAAAAATTGTTCAGTACCATGTTCTTAAGTGCTAACGTTATATGCCGAGCAAATTTCTGTCTAGGGTAACGGCCTCTGTTGTCATAGACCCTAGTCAAATCGGATCCATCCATAAATAAAGATGCCTTGAGCCCACCATGCACTTCAGTTTAGTTGTGCGTCTGACTAGGTGCATAGCCTGTAGACACAACTCATATGGCATCAAGAGGCTGCAGGTATCCGGCTGACGCATTCTGCTATGTTTGTACTTTCTTGCGACGGATAGTACAAAGGGGAAAAGAGAGCCATGAAGTTTGCAATACCAAGAATCTGGCGAGAACCCACTGACCACTCAAGCAATTGCTACTTCTGCATGGTGGATCCTTCCAAACGAAAAGAATGCAGCTCCTATCATACATCCCCGACCTTCCTTCATCCATGGCTCCCAGTGTCACACAGTCCTGAGTTTCTGGTACCCACTGTTCAGGATAGAAATCAGTCGCCTTCAGAAGAACAAAGTATATCGGAGTCAGAGAGCGATGAAGACGTTTTAGATCCAGACTATGATTTTCTAGCTCATGACAAAAATCCGTACTATCCAAACCATAAGACCTCAACGACTTGATGAGAGGTCTTCGTCTCACCAAGTCCAATGCAGAACTTTTGACGTCTAGACTCAATCAGTGGAATCTGTTGAATGACAGTGTTCAAATCGCAGAGGAAGCGTCATCAAGCATTTCCAAGCTTTTTTACCTGTCAAGATGGACTCTGCTTCTGTCACATCGTGACCGGTCTTTTCAGGAAATTGGAATCGACTGCAACCCGAACGAGTGACTTCTCTTCATTGACAATTCATCTGGAAGCCTCAAAGCCGTGCTACTCCATAATGGGAACAAGTGTCCGTCTCTTCCTCTGGCTCACTTCAAAAAGGATTACAACAGAGCGAGAACCTTTTTAGCTGCCTTGAAGTTCGATGAGTACGGCTGGGATGTCATAGGAGACTTCAAAATGGTATCATTCCTGATGGGTCTGCAAGGATTCGGACAAAGTTTCCTTGCTACCTTTGCCTTTGGGACAGCAGAGACAAAAGGCGCACTACCCCAAGCGGGACTGGCCCCAGCGGACCAAGTTCAATGTGAGTAGCCAAAATGTCAAGTGGGAGCCACTGATGGATCCTCGAAAGTAACGATGCCACCATTGCAAATTAAATTGGCCCAATGAAACAATTTGTCACGGCTCTGGATAAGGAATCGGTAGCTTTCAAATACCTTCAAGGTTTCTTTCCTCTGCTGCCTGAGGCAAAGGTCAAAGCTGGTGTATTCGTCGGACAAGAGATAAAGAGAATCATGGAGTGTACGGATTTCTCCAAGATGCTTTCTAGGAGTGAGAAAGCGGCTTGGAATAGCTTTGTGGCGTTGGTTAGAGGCTTCCTTGGTAATAACAAGGCCGAAAACTTTGTAGAGCTGGTTGAGACTCTAGTGAAGAACTACAGTAGCCTAAATGGGATGCAGGATGTCCCTGAAAGTTCATACCCTTGATGCTCACCTTGATAACTTCAAGGAGAGCATGGGAGCATACTCGGTGGAGCAAGGCGAGCGCTTCCACCAGGATATACTAGACTTTGAACGTCGCTACCAAGGACAGTACAATGAGAACATGATGGGAGACTACATCTGGAGGCTGATTCGAGAAAGTGATTTACAGTAAGCCCTATAACTGTAAATCTCGAAAAAGTAAGCATTTATAAATTTCGAGTGGTCAATTTTGTTATCATTCTAGTATTGATACATGTTGCTTTAGAGTCATTTTGTGGTTTCTTGTGACCTATATAGTTTTATTCTGCCTTTACGTGAACAAAAACAAACAAATTCGCTCGTTTGTTGTGAAAATAGGTTTTTTCTTTTAAATATCATTCTCCAGTCCACAAAAGCAAAGTTTAAACAGAATAACCACCATTTCCTATACTTTTGAGGCACAAAGAACCAGGAAATTACACTCATTGCCCAGGAACAAAAATCGTGTTACATAGTGATATATTTATGGGGTCATATACCAGCCTAAGGTCTCAGGGAATGGAATTGACTTGCACTCTTGCCTCATATCTCAAATTCACCCCTTCCTTCAAAAAACAGGTAAAGCACTCACTATATATCCCTTCACTTTTGAGCACATGAAGATAGATAAAGTTATGTATTCCTCTGACTATCTCTGCCTTAAATTCACATTCAATATGACCTCACACACGCTCCAAATTTATTTAATAATAACAATAAAAAATAATAATAACTTACCAGTTTATTGTTTTGGAAAACATTTTCTTTTGATAGCGAGTCATAATCTCTACAACATTTAATAAATCAATCAGCTAAATACAAATAAATTAGCCAAATTAATGAAGTAATATAAGTCATCATCATCATCATTAGTTGGTAACACCAGCCATTTCAAGGCGATAGGTACAAATAAATTATCTCTACTGTTTTTGTCATTTGTCAAATCCATTCGTCCATTGCTCCCCTTAGTGTAATTCCAAGTGATGCTATGTTCTTATTCGTATTATCTACCCTGCATCGTCTTAGTCTTCCTAAACTTGTTCCTCTTACCTTCGAATCATACAACTAATGCATTGATGGGATATGTCAAAGTCTGGCATTTTCTCTTCATGTCCAAACAACCAGAGTCTTTGTTCAATGACTTTGTACAGCACATATGTTTTTGATAATTAATAATTGTCATAAACTACCTTTTCTATTTTCTGTATTCTTGAAATACTAGTAATCTTCAAATAGCCAATTCATTTCTGCCGTAAGAATTCCTTTCTCATCTTGCTAAATTGCATTGTCCAACATTCTGATCTATATAAGAAATTCAGTCATGTACTTCAGATGCCCATATATTTTTTTAAATTTCCTTTGTAAATTCTCTGCTTCTCCATATCCTGTTAATTAAAGAATGTCAAATCTTCCTTTGTACAAGTTTATTGTTGCAGTCATCTACATTTATTACCCCCCCCCCCTAGATGGGTGAATTGTTCCACCGCACTTGTTCAATAGCTTCTCACTGAATTGTGTGATAGTTACAGCTTTTTGTTCTTTTCAATCACCATTGTTTTGGTTTTCTCTGTATTGTGATTTTCTCTGCATTGATCACAAGACAAAAGGCCGACAAATCTTGCACTGATTTTGTCAATATGTGTCAAAATATCATGTAGCATCGGTCTGCATCTAGCCAGTATAGGCCAAAGTTGTCAGCATATCGCCACCCCTTCATTTAGTTTGATTTCTGCATCAGTGTTTTTCAAGCTGACTTATATTTACTGCTCGTAATACTAGGTAAAAATAGGTATGGGGGATAAGATACATCCTTGCCATAGTCAAATTTTCATGTGAAAGTGTTCTATGACCTTTTTTATCTACGTTTTAATGACACTTGACGATTTTTTTAAACTTGCTCTGGCATTCCTGCATTTTGCATCACTCTTCACATTCCATCATACATTGCTGAATGCATGATTGTTGAATGCATTCTTCAAGTACATGAAGTTGATAAAGACTTTCTCGTTGTGTTCGATGCTCTTTTCAAGTGATCAAGAAGTCACGGACAATGATGATGATGATGATGATGCACAATGATTATATACAAAGAAAATATCATGAAGGAAAGTGTAACTGACTGACGACTGATGCACTCAGAAATTTACTTTGGACTGGACTGGAATGGATTGGCTAACTGGCTAGTAAACTTACTCATTCACTCACTCTCTGGTCTGCTCACTAAAAACGCATGTAAAATCGTATGCAAACAGAAAAAGCCTAGAATAGGAAGGACATTTTATCCAGATCTAACCACTAACAAATTTGACAAATGATCAAATATAATACTCAATGATACTCATGTGTCGTGACAATAGCGAAATTATGTTTTGCAGCTGTTAGCCATATCTATGGAAGAGGGAAAATGAAAGAAAAGTTAAAAGCAATCAAACAGTCCAAACAGACTGGACATGCTCTGTACACAACAAACAAGAACAAAAGAACTATCTCTATATAGCAAAAATCTGAGTATGTTGGTAATCATAATCAGCGACCGTACATTACCTACCGGAATAACGTATGCATACCGTATGTACAATGGTACATTTAAAAAAATAACATACATGTACAGTATGCATAATTGCATATGTTAAAATGGAATTGCAGAATGAGCAAAATATATTTATGGAAAAATCGGTTTTCAGCTGTACAGACGATTGTCTTTTAGACAAATAAATTATGTGAATTACCGTATAACAAGGTAAATTTTGAATGGATTATGAGTGTAGTTGCGCTGAAAGCAGCAGTGATTCCTTTGGCACTGAGTCCAATACTGAACAGATGAGCGAGAGTGATGATGCACAGTTGCACACAAGTAAATTTTGGCAAAAAATAATGTACGCAACTATGCATGCCATATGTACGTTATGGAAAAAAAACATACGTTCTGTACGTACAGACGCACCTCGCTGGTAATTTTTATGCAGCCTTCTGATATAACACAGCTTCAGCTATTTATATTTATCTCTGCAATAAGATACATGAACGTAGAGCATATGGTTTTCGGAGAAAACTAGTAAATTAACCAATGTGTGAACATGTGAGTGCCAGGCATTAGGTGTACTCAATTGGTAGAAGTGTTTTGTAATTTCGGTACTTTTCATTTAACTAAACTTCCCATTAAACTCTTCAGGGTAGTGCAGAACACATGGCTCACTAGGGTAACAGTAAAAGCAAATGAACAGAAATACATACAAACAATGAAACTCAATCTATAGACGAATAATTGGCCAGCAAAGCCCAGCATCTTTCAAGTGCAGCAAAAGCATAAAGGTTTTCAGTTTTTCAGTCAACATTTTAACGCTGCATATTAATTGCAATTTAATAATAATTATATAACACCATTTTTAGCATCTTGCTGCCTACAGACGTGATGAAATTCTAGAAAAGTGTTTCCTTTATGCAAGATACATACTATAGCATATCTTTCGACCACAGACAAATATATCTTCAGTTATCTTTGTACTCCAAAAGAACTGGAGGACCATTTGCCTTTGTCGTTATTATATACCATTTATCAGGTCAAGATCACTACTGAAGAGCTTCTCTGACATTTTTTATGAAGTCATATAAATGACTGATTTCACTGCTTGATATGCAACCAGGTATATCCTTACATGTGTGTGTTTGCTCGTGTGTGAGTGTGTGTGTGTGCGCGCGCATGTGTGTATTATATATATATATATGAGATATTTGTATGCATACAGATTACACGGTTTCAGGTGTATTTGAGTTATCCTTATCTTTCAGTAAATAAGTTACAGAAGTGTAGCTACTGTTGCACCCAGGACATCCCATTCTGAAATAGTCACTTATTTTACCTGTCTTGTCGTAATTTTAAGGGTTTGTTTGGTCTATTTTAACACCTCTATTTTGACACCCTCCTCATGGGCAGACCCTAGTTAAAGTCTGAATTACTGCAAGTTCTCAAAAGCAATTTTACCAAAACCAGAAACCCTGCACAGTCAAAACTTTTCATCCACAGTCATCACAGAAACTTAAAAGTATGAGTAATGGAATGGAATAACTTTCAGTCCCACACACTGGTCTCATCCATGGAGTTTAGTTGTTTGATTGACTAGTCTTAGTGCTAGGTCAGGATCTGGGATCACGTTAAGATGGAAAAATTGTAGTGCACTGCGATGGCTAAAAAGAAAAGACAAAGTATTGCATGTCAAAATTGTTAGCCAATCTCCGTCACGTCTTTTCGTTCTCTGCTATCTCTGGATGGTCACAACCTTTTCCTTCCTCAAGTTAGGACGGCTTTGGCAAAATCTTAAGCTTCTGTCTGCATTGAGCATTTCATTATGGAATGAATGACCTGCCTCCCTTAGTTCCCTCTACGATTCTGACTGGATGTCTGGCTCCATCTCTTTGTTGTCCTAAATCTTGTCTTTTCTCTCAGTCCTTCACACTAGAAGCACCTCTGATTGGTCTGCACTGTGAGAGGAGTTTTAGAAAGTTTGACATACATGCAATAGAATTACCTGAAGTTAATTGGTCAGCCTGAGATTCTGTATTAAGAAATAGTGTCCAACAGGAATGAACCTGTGATAAAAGCATAGTTCAGTCAAAGCCACCACCTATCAATTATTAATCAGAATATTTTCATTTGAAATGGACACTGTTGACTTACATGAGATCTGGTCGATATCTATGTATGATGGCACAGAATGCAAGGCCGCTCTTCCACGATGAAGTCATGTTCACTACATTGACATCACGATAGCCATCGCATTGCATCTTGCACCACTGCTGCAGCGCCTTCATCTTACCCGCCATCTCGTCTTTTGTCGTTCAATGCAGCACAATGCTTCGTTGTCTCTCAATCAAAATTCTCTGCAAAAGCAAATCAATAAAACATGCACAACTAGTAATATGGTTGCGTAACATAAAATTTGACAAATTACATTTCTTGCAATGCTCAGATCTTCCCTTTTTATGTAAAAAACTACAAAGCCATCGAATAACTGCACAATGTGCATATGTGAATTTCGCATGGGGCAACAGGAATCAAACCCTGGTTGCAGATGAAAAAATGGTAAGATGTTTACTTGAAGTTGGGCAGCCTGTCATGCTTTTTTAAATCCTCTTTTTCAAATTTCTTATTAATATCCATGATCTAAAATCCTGCTCAGGTTCATATAAGCCACCAGATAATAGTTTTTAGTTTAGAGTTTCATTGTGAATCAAATTCTTTCACTTTCATCTATCATAATTGCATTTTTTGTATGACTAATCTAGTGAGCATCCTATTGCAAGTATTATCATTTTCAGCATCTGCTGGTAAGTTTTACTTCCTTAGTTATGTTGGGTACAGCAAGACTCTCTCTCTCTATCATATACCCACAGCTAACAACATGCCCTGGGCATCCCTTAATTGCAATGAACTTAAGAATCTATCCATAAAATCTTATCTTGCCTCCGCTAGATTATAGGCCCATCTTTTATGATGGTTATGCTTAGTTATGCTTTCAATTGGCAACAGACTACCAGGGTAACCATTATACTGGCGAAACAGAAGGTTCTAGGTTCGAATCCACCTCAAGTCACCGCGTAGGGACCTTTTGCAAGTCCTTCACTCGCAATTGCTCAGCGCTTCGGCGTGAAACTCCAATGTCCGTGCTGTAGTCGGGAGCGCCTCTGAGGAGAGAGCTTGAAGGGGCGCTATAGAAATGGAGAAATAACTAACTAATTGCTCTGCAATACAACTGCAGCTGTGTCGTCGAGGTATAAGCACTTCTGAGCTTTGTAAGAAGGGCATTATCAAATTGCATTTGCATTGTATTGTTTGTATTATGACAGAGGTTGTCGGTCACCACCACTTTTAAGAATGGTGGTGACAATCACCACCAGTTTTTAACTGCGTGATGAAGTTTTGTAGAAAGACATCATAATCTCAAGATTTCTACAGTGAATGGTACAGAAAAGTCACGGGGAAATATCATATTCACAGGCACTTAGTCAAAACAAAACCAATAAACAGGCATGGTCAAAATTGGTACCAAGTAAAGATTCATAAGACAGACAGCTAAGGTTGATGAGTTCAGAAATGAGGTAGCGATAAAGGAAAGGCAAGAGGAGGAATAATTAAAGGCAGTGTGTTCTCTGCATACTCGACTATCAAAACATGGCTGATAATGGCCTTCATGTGAACTTACTTACTAGTTGTTTTTGCATGCATGAATTGGTGACCTCTCAAGCTGTACATAGTTGAGAGAAGAGGGAGGGAATGGAGAAGGGGATTGGCCACAGCCACCCTGTGGGAGAAAGACTTTACGCCCTTGTAAACACACTCAATCAGACTCAGTCATAACACTGAACCCCACCAGACCAAAGTTTAACATCAAACCTCCACCAAACCAACTGCCTAAAACTCTCAATCCACCACAACAAATCATACAGCTTCACTCTGCCACATGTATTGTAGCCCTAATAATATAATTACACTCCACCAGACCAAAGCCATATATACCTAGATGATGATTGTTTAATTCAAAGTAGGCCTATGACAAATCCAGGTGACAAACGGCACCAGGTTACAGGTCAGAAATTTAAAAATAATACACAGAAGTAATAAAAAAGTTTAGTAATAATAATGAGATTAATGAAACCTCCATCCTGATATTGAGACACTACTATACACCAGAGTAGAATAAATTCTAATTTCAAGATTTAACTAAACTTTCTTTACAAAACCAAGTCCCAATAATTCGTTTTCCATCCTTCCAATTGATTCAGGCTTCACAACCATTGTTCTAAACTATTATGGAAACAGACTCACTCATACCAAGTAACGAGATTCAAAATCCAACCAACATGATCCTAAGATTCAGATACATGAATACATAAACAAACTCCTATATATGAGCTAAGAAAATGCCATTATACTTCATGTTAAAAATTCTTTACATAAGCCTATTCAAATCTAAACTTAGTACTGCAGGGTTATTAACTTCCAATGCACCCTACAATACATTATATACGCAAGCACAAAAGTGCCATTCTTAGTAATGATAGCCTCAAGTGTATGAACACATTTTTCACATATCTTATTGAAAAGGTTCAGAATGCCACAGCCCACAATACAAAGAAATGACTCACTAAATTGCTTCCCCTAACCTACAAACCGATGAATAACAAAGCAGAGCTCTTCCGATGATTTTCAATTGTTCATTTCAATTGTTCATCTTCAATTCTTGGGTGTTGAGTGCACAATGAAGAATGAGCAAGGAATTTATTTTATAATTTTATTACCAAACACTATCGCTACAATAACATATGCATGATTAGGACCAGGATGGATTGCAGACATTAGCAACTGCCTTAACTGGTTCGAATTGGTCACACAGCCTTTGATAGGGTGAACCATAATAGTCTACTTTAAAAACTTGACAACTATAGTAAAGGAGCTCAACTTAAGTGGTATGCTGGTCACCTCAAGAATCGCTCACTGTAACAATGCCTACTCAATGATGCACTGAGTCCATTTTGGTGATCCACAAGGATCTCGCTGTATCCTTGGTTGTGCTCCATCCTACCTGCGACTTCTCTGTCGTCCAGTCTCTGACATTGAAGCGCGTCGGGCCCTTCGCTCTGCTGCGAAGGGACAACTGCTTGTTCCACGGGCTCGCTTAGCTACCAGACAGCGCCGAGCCTTCTCGGTTGTGGGGCCGTCAATCTGGAATGACCTCCCCCCTAACCTCCATCTCCTTCACCTGACCAGTCAATCCTTATTCCTTAAGTCCCTTAAATCTTTTTTCTTTTGCCGTGGCTGGGCTGGGAGCGCCTCTGAGTAGTTTCTTGAAGGGGCGCTATATAAATGCTAATAATGAATGAATGAATGAAGGATCAAACCTAGGACCTCAATTATTTCTCATTTTCATTAATAACCTTCCAAACGCATCCCCACTTAAGTACCTGATCCTTTTTGTCAAGGACACCAACATCTTTTATTCTCACACCGCCAACACCAAATAGTGAATAGTCAACTAATTCAGCTTTTGTTAATTGGTTTTTCTGCCAATAAATTAGCACTTAACCTTGACTTGACAAGACCAATTACAAAAATTGTCAAAAAGAGTAGAGTAATTGATGATGGCAGCCAAACAGCTAAAATGTGAATCCTGTAATAACTTGTGAATTGTAACCATACACAGAGCACACTCCATATTTCAGCTAGAATCCAGACTGCTGCCAAATCCTGATAAGAACTCCTGCTGTACTCTCATATTAAAACAGATAACAGTGAATTATACCATTGGTTTAATATAATTGAGATTTCTATACCACATTTGATAAAGATATCCTGGACATGATTCTATCTGTCATGATAGAAATATCCATTGGGTCATTAATTACCAGTAATTAATTAATTAATTATGAGGATTTTTATAGGGCCCCTTAAAGATGACTATTCAGGAGCGCTCCCAAACACAGCATGGCCACAGAGGACAGTTTGAGATGCCCATAGAAAGAATCAGAGTGGACCCTGGGAGACAATCACAGCGCCAAATGGAGTGTGTTCCAAAGTGAGAGGCCAACCACTGAGAAGGCATTCATGATACCGCTTGGTAGCACAGGAAATAGAGATAAGCATGCTGAGCTCAGTAGAGCGAAGAGAGCAATGACCTGGTGCAATCAGGATAGGGCAGGAGATGTTGCGAAGATAGGTCGATGCAAGACCCAACAAGGACGTCAGACCAAAGGGATGCATCTGCAGAGGTGTGCGAAGATGGAAGATGTCATAAACTGAGAGGTCAGCCAGGATGGACGGGTCGGTGACGTTGGAACTTCAAGTAGCGCTGACCCCGCAAAAGCATCCCGATCGAGATTCCATCAGCCTCGGACCTGTCCGGCTCAGCACCATGTGTATGCCTGGACCCACAACTGGCAACTTTCCTAGCTTTTTTCATGGTATTGCTTACCGACAAAATTATTTGTGTTTTAAATTACATTTAACAGAATTTAGGCTTGCTCTGAATTTTCCATTATTGAGTAGTTTTTGCTTAAGTGGTGTCATTTTTTCTATTGAAGTGGTGTCAAGTAACAGAACCAATTCGAGATTAAATTGGACCACTATTTCCAATACCATTTGAACCCAGCCACAACAGACCCCAGCTAGCGATCCAATTACTTGCTGCAAAGTTAACCCACTCCAGATATTAGCCAGAATCCAGATTGCTGCCAAAAGCTGACAAGGACTTCTGCTAGCCTCTCATATTACAACAGATAGTGGTGAGTTCCACCATTGGTTATAACTGAAATTTCTATACACTTGGGTGGAGTTCCTGCCTTGGTGAAAAAATCAACCAAATGCACAACACATTTGATAAATTTCAAGTTCAAACGCCTCAATAATGAATGGAATTTATAAAACTTATAATATAAAGAAGAACCAAAAACAGAATATTAAATTAAGACAAGACATCCAGTTGGGAAGAAATTTGACTGTCGCCATACAAATGAATGAAAAGATTGAGGTCATTCACCTGACATTCTGGAATAGATAGCACCGTTGATCCAATACATAGCATGTGTCACTCGATCATTGCTATAAACGCTGTCTTAAATACAAATCAGTGTTCTTACCATTACTGACCTAAACACATTTTCTGCCAAATGCGAAAGACAGACGCATGGAAAAGAAATTTCTGTAAAAGTCTGATCTACATAGCAACACAATTTTTGACCTGGGAAGCTCTCTATGCGGGACACATTTTGTATCTTAATGACTGGTCACACCTTCACTGTAGTATCTCTCTGTAAAGTTAGGTTTCCAAGCAACCTCTGTGATGAACTTCTTGGTCATTCATTGTACCTTTTCCTCAAACATTTAAAAATCATTCTTTCTATTGTTATTTGGTGTTGTCTGGTCGGGAGCATCTCTGAAAATTTTTCTTGAAGTGGTGCTGCTATATAAATTTACGATTAACATATAAAGAAATATGTGCAGAAAACAGTTTTATATGACAAGCAATGAGCTTTATGTAGGCCTATTCAAAAAGAAAGTGAACAATACACTCACTTTTAGTGATTGACTGGTTATGAGATATCTCCACTTGGGTAAACAAAGAAGAGTTTAATCAGTAGGCCTACCACCGGCATTGGAAACACAACAAGAACAAACTGTCCTAGAGTTAACGCCGATCGTCGCTAGAGTTTAAACAGTAACAATTTCAGCCGTTTAATTCACGTTATTCCTCAGCAGAAAATTAACCAGAAAAGCTAAAAACTTCTAACAGATTAAATAAAGTGTTTACATTCTGTCCATACATCCAACTGAGTAGTATTACTTTCACGAGTACAACAGAGACCCTATTCAGTCCTGTACGCAACTTCAGCCCCTTAGGCCCACAGTGTGTGTACGGCTGTACGCACACAAGCAAACTTAAGGCAGCCCCGGTGACTCACCGCGTGTCGTCAACATTATAGTATACCCTCCTCCTCTACTCCTCCGACCCTATAGCTACGTCGTCTCAGTTAACGCAAGAAACCTAATATATTATACCACAGGCTTCAGAATAATAGTTCAGTCACCTGTTTTCGATCATGTTCACGGGACTCTTAGACAGGCGGCCATTGTAAATCTGACGACATATATATAGCAGGCGACACATAAAAGTAAACAGTTGTCAATTCGGCCTATGCTACAATTGAATGAGAAACGTCGTGACAAAGTGATTCTATTTTGGAGCACTCGTATCCACAGTCAGTTGCTCGCACAAGCGCCAAGATCGTGATCAAAGGACCCACAATACACCTACGATGCATCCGATGTGTAAAAACATGAAAATTGTCAAAATTAATTCGAAAAACCCGCTTATTAGAAATGCACAATAAATTTCATCGCCATCATCATCACCACCAGCACCCCCCACCACCACCATCATCATCATCATCATCATTATTTTAATGCTTGCATAAAATCCCTCAAGGACTTATATAAGCACTTATCAATGCATACATACTCTTTGATCATTAATGAAGAACAGTACTGTAGGCCTATAAGAACAGCGCCGCTCTACCTTCGTCAGTAACTGTTGTTCACCATCCAGCCACTTCGTTCAACACGCTCCTCATCCTCCATTACACTGCTTCGCGCTCCACTTCATCACTGAAATTCGCAATTGAACCGCTCCATAGCCATTGCCGTTCCACTCTTTGGAACCAACTTCCGCCAGCACTACGGTAAACTTTCGACCCATCATACGAGCTCACCAAAACTCCACCTCTCGATATCTCCTCTGGACTCCCGACAGGTCTTTCATTCAAAACTGAAAAATTGCTCTTTCACGAATCCTATCCTGATTCTTCCTCTTCTCCTCACATCCCTCATTTCAACTCTAAACATCGCCCACCCTAGTCGTCCATCTATCTGCCTGACTCTCCAGACTTGACCCGCTGCCTATCGATTTTGTTTTGATTAAGCGACTGTGAATAAGCTGGTTCCAACGACTTCACTTTTGTGGGCGCTGTAGAAGTTTCGAGATTTCAATTACGAAATTCATCAAAGGATTTCGCAGGAACATAGATATATCTAAGCGTATGAATATAATATTATTGGTCTTTGGAAGATGAACTCTGTGCAGCATTAGTCTTTGTAGATGAATTTGGGTTGCCCTTGTAGAGATAAATTTTGGTTTTTGCCTTTTTATCTGCCTATTTTTTCAAGACATTGTGGTTGACTACTCATTAGAAATAAAGTAAAAATGACTCGCTTAACTGATGTATTATTAAACCGGATGAGAGATCCTATGAAAAAATTCACCAATTATCACTCGCGCTATCCCTACAAACAAGTACTACCGGCGGCTCTTAGCGATGAGGTTTCAGGAAGAAAAGAAAAGAAAAGGAGTAAGTTAAGGAGCAGTTTTCATCATCATCATCAATATCATTTGTCTCAATGCCCGTAAGAGTCCGACGCCACTCTCTGTCTGAGTCTGTCTCGCGTCATGCTACAACAGGTCCGGTCAGCAGGTCTGCTCCATACCATTAACATCTTGGAGCAGCTAGACCACCTTGTCTGATTGAAGAGAATATTGGGAGAGAGTCATGAAGAACAACCTGGGTCAATATGTATGTGTCCCACGCTCTCCCCGACTCTCTCCACTGGTCTGTCCTGACCGGCCTGTGCATGTCTACTCCACATCATGACACCTTGAAGCATCTGGGTCGCTCTGTCACTTGTGTCGTGGTTTTTGCGGATTTCAATCGTCTTGGTATTTTACTGCCAGCGTATCGCCACCCATCTGGCAAACCTTCCTCCTTTGTCCGGGCTTAGGACCAGCACAGGGAAGTTGTTGGTTCCCTGTGGCGGAGGATGGATGCAGTTTAACATCGTGCCCAGGAGCATTATACAATTTCGTGCATTTTCTTATATTGGTCTAGTGACGTCATGAATTTGTTTGTGGCGTTGTCGAGCGATTGCGGTTTCGTGTCAGCTGAGAGAACTCCGTGGCTTTGGTCGACTTTTTGGCGCAGACTGTTACAAACTGGGTGCGGGCATCGATATTTATATTGTACCGATGAGTGCGGGTATATTTTTGGCGATTGCTGCCAAATTTTTCCAAATTTTACATGATGCATAAGACTAGAAGTATTTCTGCTGGTTCGGCTATGTTGTAGGCAGAAAACTGTAGTCTGCCACTTGAATGATGAAATTAAACCTTTGAGCTCAAATGAGGGTATTTACAAAACTTTGCAGGAACAGTTTCTTTTGTCATGGTTCTTTTAAATAATGTAGACCTGTCTGGTGATTTTGTATCAACCGACTGCATTTTGAGTTCATGATTTCGTTTTCATCAGCATCACTGCGCTTTATGTTATAAAACTTTTTAAATGCCACATGAAAAATGAGTACTTTGCACATGACACCTTTGCCCAGAAAAAGAGGAGCCCTGAGGCAGCCATTCGTATGAAGTGTTAGCGCTTCCATTTTCTTAGCCACCATATATAAGGGCAGTGGCCAATCCACTTCCTCACCCTCCCACCGACAGTGTACGTACGGTCAGTGTACTCGTCTGTAGCTGTGTTGACCATTGGCCAGATTAAGTTAAAAATATTTATCTGTTGAAATTAAGTTAAGCCTACATCTATGACTGTATGGAATTATTTAGACCACTTTATATAAAGCTTTTAAAGTTCAAATTAGTGGGGATCTAAGCTAAAAATCATTCTATGCTTGAAAGTATCAAGCCAGACATTTAAAAAGGTTGTTTTGATTAGGAATGGCAATTGTAAATGGGTGTTACTTTTCTTAGATGCATTTCCAGTTAGTTGAACTTGAACTTTGGTTCACACATTTTGTATTCAGAATTTCAGATTCAATGAAGAATTCATTTGGCTGAATTTTTTTTAGCACTATATGGGTCCAGAGTGAATCTAATAATTATGTATATTTAGCATAGCTCCAATATGTTAACATTTGCAGCATTTCCCATATTTTGCAGTTTTTGCGTATTCCATGGAACCCTATTGCTCCATGAGGTTAAGAAAAGGTTCCACGAAGAAATTGAATAAAAGTGTTGTTTGATTGGATGTTACATTATAAATCAGACTCTGGTGTTGACTAAGATTCTGTTGGAATTTTTTTTCATAATTTATAATAAAAATTTTCATAGATTAAGCTTGTTATATACTCTGATCATTGCCTGAAATCATCATACTTTCTGTTTTAGCAGCATAAAGTCATTTAGGCAGCAGTGAAATGGGTTGGAGTTCCGTAGAAAAATTTTCATTGAAAAGGTTCCGCAGTTGAAAAAGATTGGGGAAACACTGTGTTAGCACATGCATACATGCACCAATCTGCATACATACATGTTTAGTTTACATACATATAATTGCATGCATAGTTGCATACATAATATTCCATCACAGGATTTGCATGCAACTAACACTAAACAATACTCAGACAAATTTTGACTCATTTATCAAAAATACATGATGATCTGACATTTAGATTGTGCAAAACTATCAACGAATGACTCTGGCTTAATTTTACTTTTGTAAGTAAATATGCTCTTTATTGAATCAGCTGCAATCCACATTCTGATGTACAGACATCATATAAAATAAGCAATCTATAGACAAATATATGAATAAATCATTAGAACTGTGAAAGTTTTTTCATGTTATGTTCAATTAACAGTCATGTGATCGGGGTCGAAGGGAATAGGCCATACGACTCTTTTGGAGGGGGGTCCGTAGCTCAGTTGAGAGAGCGCTGGTCGTTAAACTGAGTGTCATCCACGCGACCTGGGTTCAAGCCTCGCTCAGGGCATTAATTTATTAAAGTTTCTGTTAGCTACCATTGGCTCTTTGCTGTTGTGTTGCTTGACTCGGGTTCTGCTGAAAACAAAGATAGCCCCTCCCACTTCTGGCTTGGCCGAACCAGGAGTGATCCAGTACTTAGGCCATTAGTGTTAAGTTACCGAACCCACTGCTGTAAAGCCGACCTGCGTGTCGTGCTATAGTGGGCCATATTTCGTATAACCTGTACCTGTAATCATTTTGCGGTGTGTCAGATTGAATCATTAAAAGAAAAGAAAAGAAAAATAGAAGAAACCTATGGAGGACATGGCCTGGCAAAAGCATGCAGGCTTCAACCTTGAAATAAAGAACATTGTTCAATGGTTGGGCTAATACTTTGGAGGCATTGCTGACAGATCAGTCTGTTCATTACAAACTGGAACATTCCGTTTTCCCTCTGACTGGTGAAGCTTCACCATGCCCAATCACGGCGATCAGCATATAGCAAACAAGCTATCGTGGTCACCCTCACCATGTTGTAAAGTCCTGTACGATAGTTTCCTCATTCTGCCCATTGTGTCCCAGGTTGGTTTGCTAGGACCTATTTTCAGGGAAGGAAGGAGATGGGAAGATGAGACTGTGCAAGACCAAGCGAGACGAAAGTATCATGGTATGACAGTTGGGTCCACTAAAATAATCCTTTGCAGTCTAGAGCCTATTTTTAGAGACTTTCATATACATACATAGGTTGTGATAGTTGCAATAATAGTGTGTAATCATGTAGCGTTCTGTTGGTGACTGGCACCTCGGCATTTCATGGAAATAAATTTGCTTATTTGAAACTTCATAAAAGAAATGTGTGTTCTAAGTTAAAATTGCAATTTTATAAACAAGTTATGTGATATGATTGTAAATTGTTTCAGCCTTGTCATGCTTACAAGAGATGTCGGTGATGCTGGTTTGTCTGAAGAAACATGAGTTTGAACAGACGAGATGTCCCAAAGAAATTGAGGCATTTGCTGCATGCAATAAACAGCACATGGTAAATAGCTATTAAAATAGCCTCAAGTGATATTTAGATAGATCTATACTTATTGTTACTGTTAACAGCATCAATGTAATTTCAATGTTATATACATAATTACCCCTACTTTTGATTATGTTTGTTATTTGAGACCAGCTCTAGCTATTTTGTCGGATTTTCACATTACCCTTCAGCCTTCAATTTGGTACCTGTGGCGATGGCAAAAATGATTACCGTAGTAGTATATGATGAGTGCCTTACTTGGCTACCAGACAGTTAAATTTGACTCCTGTAATTACTTATGATTATCTGTTCTTACTATGAATTGTAATCATACTGCGGTGTCAGTTTGAAATTAAACGAAGATTATTAAAATTGTTAATATTGTTATTAGAAAAGTCTGATTGCATCCTTATAAAAGCCAGCCATTCATGCTTTTATCTGAGAGTGAGTCTAAAGTCCTGTTCATCTGGCCGATGAAGTATAGAGATTGATTGAAGACTCTCTTTCGTGTCTTGCAAATAACCTGTGCATTGAGCATTGGTGTAATTTAAGGTGATAATTGTTGAATCTTTCCTGCCTGCTAATATTGTCTGAATCAGTCTTTTAAAAATTCATTTTTGCAGAAACTTTAGAGATATTTCATGTTTGCATTTATATTGATTTTTCAGCAAACCCAAGCAATAAAGGGAGAAAAATCTTCAACTGATTTAGTTAATTCAATGCTTAAGAAATATCCTCAACCTCAGCCAAAGAACTAATTGTAAGTACTGGTAGAAAGGTTTACTTGCGTAATGTACCTGCTTTGTGTAACTGTATCTGTCAAGTAACATAGAACTTCTATAAAGCAAGTGTGAATTGGCTGCATAGTAATGCCCGGTGGTCTTCCAGGCTACATAATACAAAGACTAGTATGTTCCAAGAACTCAGTTCTATGGATGCTGAACAATAAGCGTAAATCCGGGAATCAGTTCTGAAAATGATAAGGGGGTCATTGCATAATTACATAATGCTCGAGGGTGGGTGGGTGGGGTCATTGAAGACGTTACAAAACGTTACGTGGGTGGGTGTGGGGAGCTGAACGCTACGTAATACCTGAAAAAATTATTAATGAATATTAAATTACCATCGAATGACACTTCAGACATGATGTAGTTGAAGTTTAAACTTTGTGACATTGATTTAAAACTTAACCAAAGTGGGTCTATTTATCTGAATAAGATCCTGCAGTATAGACACCAGTTACATGCCAGGTCAATTCTGTTCTCCCGTTTGTGCAAACCGGAAACCACTGTTCAAATTGTTTGGATCTGTGATAGTTTTACCAATGGAACAATGCACTGGTAGGCCTAATTCTCCTTGGATTCCTGGCATTGAAGAACAACTTTGAAGCATGTTTTACTTAGTGGACACAAGCTCAAACATTTAAATTGATACTCAAACAAAACTCAGCAATATTTCTTTTAATTATTATCGAAGTGCCCAGACTAAGCAAATAATTAGTTCATTTTAATTTTGATTAATTGTTAATGAGCCATTTAGTCCGTCAGTGTATAAAATTTTATTCTTACGGTAAAATTTTAGAAAATTGCAGTTCAAGCGTGACTGTCATTTATATAAATAAAACATTCTGTATATTTTAAGCCTAGTCTACTGTCAAATTATGATCCACACGTGAGCTTATACTATATTAAATTCACTATGAAAATATTTTAATTATAATTACGATTTTGCATAGGCCAATTAGGCCTTAATCTTAACTGATTTAAAAAAAAAATAATTACGTAACAATGGGGAGGGTGGGTGGATGGGTCAAGGGAAATGTTAGAAGCGTTACAGAATGGGTGGGTCAAAAACGGTAATTTTCGGCGTTACGTAATTATGCAATGACCCCTAATCGAATTTTGCTGTTCACAATGTGATAATTGAGTTCATTCTAAGAGTTATTTTCTGAAATTATGCATTTGCACTGACCAAGCTTAGAAATTTCCGTGAGAAGTTCACTGAGAACAAACTAATTGCATGAAATGAATGGTGTCTGTTATGCTGTGTTAGCCAGTACAGGATTTTGTAGAGCACTGCGTAAATCCATTTGCAATTTATACCATATCTATTTAAAATTTATTTACACTAAAGTTCAAGTATTACTTACAGGTGTATATTGCATATACTTCTGACTGCACCATTAAAGCACTTGTACTAATATTTGTTCTTTGGGTAGACCTACTTGACACAAGTCTGCTGTTGAGAGGTCCATTATTTAAAGGTGTTATGTTTAAAGTCTTGATGCACACATGTTATATACGGATTAGTGTGGTTCACAGATACATGGTAAAAAAATAAAGTTCAAGCTAGAAACCAGGGCGCCCTCCCAGTTTGTTAGACTTATCAATAGTAGTATTGACACAAAATTTCAGCTTCCTATTCCAACTGGAAGGCGGTGCTCAACGACTGTTTTACTTTGCATGGGCCAATGAAAAGACGCCAATTTTTGAAATAAATGTGTCGAGCATATATTCCCATAAAACTGTGCTTCATTTCAAGATAAATCATACATTACTGTATCATGACAATATAATATGTGTAATACTTAAACAATTGGTCAGCTGGAAATATAAAATTTCAGTAGGTTTTAAATATGGAAAATGTAAAAAATGTCCAAAATAATCGTGAAATCCACGAATATCTATTGTTCTCGTTTTATTACTCCAAGGACACGATAACGTCTAGACTGTAGAAGGCTTTGCAAGCACAGTGTCAACAGCAGATTTCTTTGTTGATTGAGTGGGGGCAGCTTTCCTAGTTGCCTCAACCACTTGGAGAAAACACTGCTTTCTTCTTCATCAGTGATGAGTCAGTTGAATTCCTTGGACAACTTCACACTTCTCTCAGCAGTGTCGTTTACTACTCTCAATTGCTGACTTCAGTCTCTCGCCTGCTGATAATCATCATCGTCAGGCTATTGCTCTGGTGTAAGTATAAAAAGGAATCACCAAACTTCAGGCGTGGCAGTAGTGTCAGTGTTCACTGGGTTGCAAACTCGCCCAGGCAATCCCCTCCTTCTGTATCACAGCACTACCCGGCAACATCATTTCACCAGGATTTACAGTCATTCCGTAAAAAATCTTCACCTTATCTGTAACAGGCAGTTGGCAACATAACAGTATCAGACCTTCAGCATCGTCTGAACGGTACTAAGTGATAATTTTCTAGGACCTTCATGGCAGCAACGCTTATCTCCTTTGGGTAATAGTTAACTGAATCATATTTTCAATCAAAATTGACAGATCTTGTCCTGGAGTTTCTGCAGCAAGAGGAGGCCATTATCCATGCCTTTGAGTGAAGAAGGGAACCAAATCACACAAATGGATGAATCTGAGATTCTTCCTTCTTCCTTAGACTGCATAAATGATTGTTAAATCGATATATTTTGATGGCATACAGTAACCTGACCATTCAACGTGCATGGTTAATTGGGCCCTCGAGTTTCTTATTGAAGGCCGACTTCCAAGGACATCCATTGACACCTCAATGTTTTTTTTGTGGTCATCTCAGAAACTGACTTTATTTTCAGCAGACTACTTGAGAAAACTGAATGCTCTTTCATGGAAGGATTCAGTAACGGATACGACTTCTAGTACTCATATGCTGTCACGTGTCACATCATCCCACACAGCTTTAAATCTCTTAAAGATTGGATTATATTTTGAATTAGATGGGCCACAACACACGATAAAGATTCTGGTTTAAATCAACTCCATCACATGACGACAGCAGGCCATCCAGACTTTTAACCTATCGGATCTTCCTGAAAAACATTCTGCTAAAATGCCCGGTGTTGACATGTGTTGTATCAAAGATCAAGGTCTAAGCATGCCAGTGAATCTCCATAACTTCAGAAGATAATGAATAGCCTTGGATTTAAATCATATTCTGTCATAGAGGGAAATTTGGGCACACCAAGGAGTGTATCCACACCATGCATCACCTGAAACTAGTACTGACAGGCGGTCAACATTTCCAGTGTACTGCAAGTGGATAATCTGGTACAAATTCAGATCTTACAGCTTCAGCATGCTCCATCCTGGCTTCTTAAACACTCCATGTGGATGGCATTCTGTGAAAGTGGCAGGACAAAAGGATCGCAAGCAAGTGCTGCAATAATTGGCGCCAACAATCTCAATGCTTTGTGATCAGGTCATCAGAAGTGGCATTGCTATCAAGTACACTTGTCACTTGATGGCTAAATGTTTATAGCTGTCTAGTCTTGAATGTGGTTAAGTATAATAGCAGAACAAAAACTATTTCAAGCTCATCTACCCGACAATGGCTGAGGTTTTTGATCAAGTTATAAGGCATCGATATTTCTAGCTAATGCAACTACATGGTAATATTTCGATGTCGTTGAGCACCGCCTTCCAGTTGGAATAGGAAGCTGAAATTTGGTCTCAATAATACTATTGACAGGTCTAACAAACTGAGAGGGCGCCCTGGTATCTAGCTTGAAATTTATTTTTTTGAACCACCCTAATACGGATGCATATTATACATATATAAATGAGTGCCTACATGCTTGTTTAGGCCTACATACATAACTGGACCAGTATTTGGGGATTCATTTTTAACTATCAAGTAGCTTCCCATATATCATGTCAGTGGCGTAGCAAGGTCTTGGGAGGCCCCTGTGCGGAGCTTAGGTGGTGGGCCCTTAAATGCTTGAAACCCCATTAGATTTCAAACAACAAAGCTGTGCAAAACGCCTGGTTCCTTTACGAAATTTGCATATTTGACACCAAAGTTAAATGAAAATAAACTAGGCACATTTTTATTATTTAAAAAAATATCTAATAAACATATTCTTCTCCATATCAGCAGAGAAAAATTGAACTAGAATATGCCTACCAAACAAAAGTAATCACAAAAATGGTTTAAATTGCTTCTTTTTCTGAAGTATTAATCATCAATCATCCATAGGCCCTACTTAAATTCTCCAAGCTGCTGATCAAACCGGAATTCGATTCTGCCCCCATATCTGATGTACAAAGACTGCGCCTTCATGAGGTTATTGTAAGGCGCTATATAAATGTTCATATACATACATACATACATACATACATACATACATACATACATACATGTAGTCATCGGTGCAAGCTCGCTCTCCGCAAGCATCATAAATGCGGATTTTTTTCATTTTGGCGGTCTTCTTTACCCGTTCTTCTCGTAGGCCTACTTGTCGCTTAGCAGCGCCCCTTAAATAAGACTTAGGCATAACTTGGGGGACAGAAAGAGTGCCGCACGAGAGTAAAAAAATAGGCCTATACAATTTCCAAGTAAATAGGCTATGCAGTTATCTTTTATAAATTTCACATTTTACTACAAAGATAATAAAGTTTAAACGCGTCTGCGTAGACCATGACACAATTATGTTTATACGTCGGCACAGGGCTTTTTTTAACGTGCAGTTGTACACAAAATGTGCAGTTCTAAATGGATTTGTGCAGCTGTAGAAGCACTTCTGTCACAAGTTCTGTGCAGTTAAAACCAGCAAAAAAGGTCATTGTCCTCCGATTGGAATTTGTTTACCATGGAGGATGGGAAAGGAAAGAAGGGGTTGTGCAGTTCTAAAAATTCCTTAAAAACAGCCCTGCGTCGGCACAAGTTACAACGACTTCCGGCCAAAGACTGCAAAGAGTAAGGATATTTGTAATAAGGTAGCCTAATCTTGGACATTCCGACTTAAACCCAACAAAATTACTGTGTGTGTACGCTGTAGATGTAGGTTTGAATATATTCTGAATATACCTTAAAGTAAAAAGTTGACTCTGACCCGGGGGGCCCCTGACCGCCGGGGGCCCTCGTGCACTGCACAGGTTGCACGCCCTATTGTTACGCCACTGTATCATGTGATATGAGAGATTAACACTTGTACACTCCATGTACAGAAAATCTTTGGTATTTCGAACTTTGGTGTTTTCGACATCAGGTTATTTCAAAAACAGTAGATGGCTTGGCCACAGTCAATGCAAACTCATTCAGACATAGCTTTGTTTTATCAGACATAACTTTGTTTTATCAAACCTGCTTGTATCAAAGTCTCGTTCAGCAGCTTGATACTATTGCCCTAGTTGAGGTTGACTGATAAATAGTGAAGAGTGCTTTGTTTTGCTCCTGGCTCCAGCCACAAAGCAAGACTGTTTGGCAAACATTTATAATATTGTGTATATGTGTGGTCACCAATTTGGATCACTTTGTTTAAATTGAGTTCACTTTTGTACTTTTAGCCTGACGACTATTCTATTGCCCAGATCAGGATTTAGCTATTGGAGCGACAATGGATCATCGACGTTCTACTTGTCTTCTAATTGTGTTGCAAAAGAAAAAGAATCTGTCTGTCAATCCAAGAACAGTGTTTCTAATTATTCTGATGTACCACTCGATTCATAAACGTGGATAAAAGCTAAGGATAAAATATTTGCCACCTGTGATTCCAGTAATCCTGAATGCTGATGTCAGATAGCATTGCAGCTTCTTAGCATTGAGGAAGTTCTTTTGGAATGGTTTAAGCCTTGCCCATATGCAAGCAACTCTGGATCTGCTATTACCGACTTTATGCGACACTTTAGTTACCTATCCATTTTTAGCAACTTTCTAAAAACTTCGGGCTCAAGTTTTTGTTTGTTTGGAATGTTTAAAGTGCTTTACTACTAGACACAGCGGCGCCCGCAGGATTTTTTTCTTGTACGCACAGAAATTTTCGATGGAGGGGCGAACAGGGAAAAATTTTCGTTAGGCCGCCGAAAAAACTGATCAACCTAGAATTTCCCCAAAACATACATTTTCTATCCGCCGAAAAAACTGATGACCTTTTTTTTTTTAGTCATCAACCAAAAATTTCCCAAAAACATACCTTTTCTATCTGCCGAAAAAACTGATGACTTTTTTTTTTTTTAGTCATCAACCAAAAACATATCTTTTCTATCCGCCGAAAAAAATGATGACTTTTTTTTAGTCATCAACCAAAAATTTCCCAAAAACATACCTTTTCTATCCGCCGAAAAAACTGATGACTTTTTTTTTTTTTTTTAGTCATCAACCTAGAATTTCCCAAAAACATACCTTTTGGGTCATCGCGCTGTACGCACTTACCTATGTGCGTACGTCTGCAGGCGCCGCTGCTGTACGCACTTGCGTAAGTGCGTACGCCTGCGGGCGCCCCTGACTAGACAGTATATATACATATGGATACTGTATATTGTAAACTATTACATGTAGCACCAAGTCTTAACCGTCATGCAAAACGAACTTGCAGTACACATGTTAAAAAGCTTATGACGGCTTTAGTTCACTGTGATTTATGTGATGTCTTTGTTATGACTTTGCGTGGCACTCAGAAATTTTGAGAATTACATTACTTGCATTAGTCGTATTGAGCCTAACGTGTTATGTAGCTTACTTCGACCCTTGGCTACTACTGTTTATTGATGATCTCTTGGGTTGGATATAACCAAGTTTTGATATACCAGTAATACAATTCATCACTCAGCAGGCACTGTTTAATCCTATTTCTAAAGACAATGATCTCCACTCTATACTTATAGACTTATCTATACACAGCTGGTTGACATTGTAATTGCGTGTACTGATATGATATGATAGATATGATATGATAGATATATTTGTGTTTGACAAATTAGACATAGATGTTGCCATTGAACATACAGATAACAGTGGAAGAGGATAGTAAAAATGAAATCGGACACCTACGGGCGTTGAGTTCATGGTTATTGATGATGATGATGATGATGATGATGATGATGATGATGATGATGATGATGATGATGATGATGATGATGATGATGATTGAACATACTGGAAATTTTGCTGTCAATGGGCAATTTTGTGTGGGGAGTTAACTTAATTCCTTTTTCAATTCCCACTGATATGTGTGAGTCTCTGTTTGCCATACTGTATCTAGATGACCTGTTTATTCTTAGGGTGCTTGACCTAATCTATTTTAGAAAATCTTTGTTTCAGCATACTGGTAAAGACAATGCTCACCTCAGTGAAAGATTGTTTGACTTTGGGAAGGACACTGTGACGAAAATACTGTGTAACCATGGTGCAAATATATGGATTTCCGATAAATTGTAAACACCTGAAGTCATTCAGGGATTCGTCTTGATTTACCCTCTTATTGCGGGCACTCGCATCTGTCTGCATGACCAGTGTATCTTCAATAAAATTTTATCAAGATTTTCAACGTGTATGTTACATGTTACTTAAGGCACGGGATTAAGGGAAATCTTACAAATGAGTATATTGAATCGCTTGATTAATCTGACAATTAAAAATTCTTCCTAGATGTAGTGTATGGTAGCAGTTCATATTAATAACTCAAATACAGTAATGCAACATGCTTTGTCTATGGTACTTAACTGCGATTTGTGACGGCAGTAGGCCGAGGTCTTATTAGCTGATACTTGATAGTGAAAGAGGCCCGAGGTCACCATGTGACCACTGCGCTGCACTGACTGACCGCAGCACTGCCCGGCAAGGCACCCAGGAAGTAGGCTAGCCAAATATCTTGAGGCTAGCCCATATTTAGCTGCAGCCCTCTGATATTAAAGTGTAGCCAAGATCTTTCCATTCACAGCATTTTAAGCTGTCATCTTCAAAAAAACTACTCATGATTTCAATTGCCAGAGACATTGTTTAAGATGTCAATACATGGTTCCCCCCCTGCAATTGTTTTTCCAATTTTTTAATTTGCACTTTAATGGTAGCATTTTAGCTGCCTTCTGAAAAAAGCTCATTGTAGATAATGACTGTATATCTATATACCAAATTTATAATGATATTTATGAAAATTAGGGGATAAGCAGCCCCATCCTCTCACCATAAATGTCCCCTAAGTCTCCTCATCATTGATGAGACGTTTCTTTAAAGGATATCCGAGTGTGGTGGAGGGCAATCACTTCAAAGCGTAGGCTAATCGTGAACAAGGAATTTCTGCAGTGCTATGCGGACGGTACCAAGAGTGGTTCCATGTAGTCAATGGTTAAGTGGTTTGGGTGAGTGGTTGGAACTTTGCAGAAGAGTTTTGTTGAAACTCATGTGTTGCATGTGATAGGTGAGCAGTCAGAACAGTGGCAGCAGGGCTTTTTAAACGTGCAGTTGTACACAAAATATGCAGTTCTAAATGTATTTGTGCAGTTGTAGAAACACTTGTATAGAGTGAAAACTAGCAAAAAAGGTCGTCCCCGATTGGAAGTAATTTACCATGGAGGATGGGAAGGGAAAGAAGTTGTGCAGTTCTAAAATCCCCTTTAAAACAGCCCTGAGTGGCAGCGCCAGGGGGCTAGGCCCCTCGAAAAAAGATCAGGTTTTTTGCACAGGGGAAATTAAATATTTTCATGAGATTTCGACTAGGCCCCCTCCCCTAAAAAGGTCATCAGTTCTTTTGGGGCAGGGAAAATGAAATATTTTCATGAGATTTCGACCAAACGACTAAAAAAGAAAATTTCAGACCCCCTCAAACTGAAATCCCGGCGCCGCCACTGAGTCGGAACGCAAGCAAAGAATTTCCTGTGCAGTGGAAACGCCGTTCCCACACTTTCCCAGTTCCCACCCAATATGCCATTTCGACGTTTCATTCTCAATATAGGTCAGGTCACTCCTATATGCAGTGCGCTTGTTAAGCCGTATCGACATAATTTTTATTCTAACATGTATCAGGTCAATCCTACAGTCAGTGGTCTAGAACTAGTTGCTGCAGAGCACTAATTGTCTAGGTGGTTTAAAACTTTGTATTGTTGATGCATTAAGAAAATTTGGTCGGAACTTGTTTCGTGAACTTAGGCCACGCGTGCTAATTGTGTGCTGTTCGACAAAGAACAGACTTGTTTAAAACGAATGCCTTGATATTATCGTTCTAACATGGAGTAGAGACGATCGAGACGTTCGATAATGGGGCCTAAGTACTCATGGCGTCTAATATTAAGAACAACAGAAAAATGTCTTCGTTATAGCTTCTGGCTTCAATAAGTGCGTGTCTTGCTCTTAGGTTTTAAGTAACGCTTTAGAAATATCTATATTACAAGTCTGAAAATAGCTGATAATAATTTTTGACAAGGTTACTGTTTCTGAAAAGTCTCAACGAGAGCACCATGAGTGCTTACTTACTTACTTGTTCGCCCAGTTGCCTTGTCAACAAATATTTTTCTGTCTCGCAGTAATTCGACCTTGCAACGTTGATGTTTTTTTTTTTATTAGCATACACTTTGCGTTTTTGATAATTAAATGTCTTATGAATCTAGAAATCACTAGCAAAGGAATAAATTCGATGAAATTATATTATTCTGAGTTTAAAGGTCGACTTCTGTCCACAGCGGAAGTCAAAGTTTCATCGAGAGCGTAGGCCAAGCAGTCATTCTGTATAAGGCGGATTTAATTGTTGTGCAGGATTGACAACACCTTACCACTACTACACGCTGTTTTAAAGCTGTTCTGAGCGGGTGAGGTGTACAGAGGTATATCTATAATTTTAACATCTAAAATTATTCTCGCATCGTAATCTACAAATTTATGATGCGCCACTGTAAGCAAAGTGCAGAGCGTCAGCTTATTTACGAGCGCTGTGTCGCATCATAGGGTTGTGCAGAATTTTACGACGGCTCGGTAGCCGATATTCTGCGAGTAAACAAATAATGGCCGCACCAGAAAAGGAGTGCTCTGATCTACGTCAATCAATAGCCCAATGTTTCAGCGAAAGTAAGTAAGTCAGTTAGTGCTGAAGAAGCCAAGAAACGTATATTTCAGAAAAATATTTTTTTATTAAATAAGCCAAAGAACACCACATCTGCAAGCGTGAACAGGCGACAGTAATTAACCGGTACAAAATGACAGATAGCATGTGATTTGTTTGGAACCTTATAAGGCGCGAATGATTACAAAATAATTAAGTTATGTGCTTATATAGCGCTAGTTGGTAAACACGCACACTGCATGCCCGTACTCCAAACAAAATAGTTGCCAACGAATGCACTGAAAATAGAGAGCAGCGACCTATCGACGACATCGCAACATGTATCCCAACATGCAAAGCGCTCAGTAAGTAAGTAATAGATCTACGCAAGTAGCAACAGTAAAAATTAAAGCGATGTGAATAAGAAACGTTTAATGTGATGAGTTCTTGTTTTTTATCCGACCGCCAAAATTTATAAATTCGATGACAAATATTTCCTGGCGAAATAGAAGCGGGATTTATCGAACAAATTCTTGCCTAAACAGAAAGCTGGATCGATTAAAAGGATTCTCGGCAAACTAGAAGTTGGATTTATCTTGCATGTGGGCAATGAGCCGGTTACTTACTTCCTGAGCGCTTTGCATGTTGGGATGCATGTTGCGATGCCGTCGATAGGTGGCCGCGCTCTAATTTATTGCATTCGTTGGCAACCATATTGTTTGGAGTACGGGCATGCAGTGTGTGTGTTTACCCGCTAGTTTAAGTCCTATACATTGCTATACTCTGGTGGTATCACGTGATAAAATATAATCTTCCTGAATTATAGGCTATTTGTAAAATGAGTGGTCGAATTGATAAAATACGTAAGCTGCTCCGGTGGAATAATTTCTTGTTGCATTGTCAGCCGCATCCCATGATGCAATGTGCTCAGTAAGTTAGTGATCAACACGAGATCTTAGTAAAACGGTCATGTTAATGATTATAAATGAGGGTAAAAAATACAGTAAATACAAGTAAATAGAAAGTTCGAAAGTGAAGAAACCTGCTCTTCGTAAACTGATTAGGCGCTTTTGAAGTTAAAAGTTGATTTGTGCTTCGCACTTTGACCTAATTAATTTTGAACGGATCCAAACAAAAGCTTTTGACATGAAAGGCCGTTTCCATCGACAGAAGTTAGAACACCCTTTTGAGCTATTTCGAGATTTTTTCCTATTGAGCTGCACTTCAATAAAATGTCCTATTTAGGCCTACTTACTTAGAACTTGTGTTAATTTCTTGTTAATTACTTGCTTACTGAGTGCATTGCATCATGGGTTGTGGCTTAAAGGGTCGCAGCACACTACTGTAGCGATTTCTTGGGCGGCAATATTGTGTACGTGGACAGGCAAGCAGTCTTCGGGATTACCCATTCAGACTAAATCACTGTATAAATCAGCATACGAAATCGGAAAGGTGCTCTAGAAACTGAACTGACAACAAGACAAGTTAACTTTAAAAAAATGTTGCCTAAACTTATTGAGGATGTCATTGAAAAGCCATCTCATGGAGATGATATCAAAATATGATGTTGAAAATGATCATTTGCCTTGTTTTCTGACGGTCTAACAGCAGATGTTGAAGGGAGATTCCCATAATGCAACGCTGGACAGTCCACCTTGAGGGCGGTCCTCGTCGAGTCAACCATGCGGCCGTCAGTATTGGCGATTACATATTCAGCTTTGGTGGCTACTGTACAGGAGAAAACTTCGAAGTAGTTCGGCCAATCGACGTTCATGTTCTAAATACAAGTATGCTAAATTTCTTATTCTATGCTTGTTTGCATTACTTGCCCTTGATGTTTTCAATTTCTTGTGGCCCGTCACCACATAATGAGTCGCTTGTTGCAGAATGTCATCAGGTAGAAAATGACCAAAAATGATTGGAACCTCAAACCCACCATAATTGACATTAATGCCAACACAAATTTTAAAACATGTATTTAATAGAAATAACATTTTAAGCGTTTGTTAAGACGTATCTAAATGTGTAAAAATTTAATTTGACTAAAAGCCCTAAGTCTGCTTCGAGATGGAAAGTCAGAATTTCAGTCAAAATCCGCTAATTTTGTTGCGATATTTAATTAGGTTTCAGGTCGAATCGAAAAGCGTGACTGGCCGCGTTTTGAACAAGGAAATACCCTTTTTTCTGTTCTGTTAATAAAATAGAACCTTGTGTTTAATATGCGCAGAGATTGTTCTGAAAGAGGTTTACTACCTGTGACCATAATAGAATTGTGCTAGAAAACTGACATGTGGCAAAATCTAGACCCGTGGTTGACTGAACGATTGACAGGCCGGGTCTGAGCATGTGTGATCGACTCTGAAGCTTGTTGGATTTGCTGCCCTGCATATTATTATTATTATAATTACCGTACATAAATTTCTTACGCGCACAAGGTCACACCGAAATGTGAATCTGAGGCACCTACATGTTCTGTAGGTCAAAATACGACTCAAAATCTTTCAATTTGTACGCCCACCATTGCCTAATTCTATGGTTTACTGAATATTTTGAGTTAAATAGGAAAACTGTGATTCTTGACTGTGATTTCAATTCAGGCGACCATTGATTGATATCGTTATTATCGTATTAATTATGATGACAGCTCTGTGTAAGTCATGGGATTAGAGTAGGATTCTGTTATTTATTATTTACCACAAATTAGTTACAAGTTCCACTTTGCTGTTTCAGTTTCGTATCGTTGGAGACTGTTGCCGTTGCCTGTTGAAGCGGATCCTCAGTTTGCAGAAACGCCGTATCATCGATATGGACACACTGCAGTTGCCTGGGATGATTGTGCTTATATCTTTGGCGGTCGAAATGACAAAAATGGCGCCTGCAACAAACTATTTTGTTTCGACCCTTGTAAGTTGTAAGCTCATATATATCCTATTCTAGCAATGAGCAGTTTTATAACTGTTTCATGCAGGTTTGTAATTGTTTTACTGCAGGTTTGTAACTCCTGCAATTAACAGACTTTTGTTTATGAACAATTTTATTGTTTATTGCATCTCAAATGTGTAAATTATGTTACTTCAGGGTGAATTCTAAATTAGAAGCCTGCAAGTAAAATCTGCTTTGTGACTTAGCATGCAATGTGTATAAATTATAATATATACACTGATGAAATATTTGAAACTGCAGTCCTTCCTTGTTTTGACCATTGCTTGCTAATCTGTTTTCCCTTTACCTCTGTATCAAGGGTTTTGCATCCAGTTGCATCATGGGAAAGCAACAGTCTGTAATTGAACTACGTGTGCTCTATAAGAAAAAGTCTTGTCCTGTGGCTGTTGTCTTGTTTGCATTTGAACTAAAAGCTTTCTGGGGCAACTTGATCGTGTCTTGCGCTCGGCTGCTCGCCTTGTTGGGCGGTTTACTAAATTTGCTCCTGTCTCTGCTTATATGCGCGATGTGCTGCACTGGCTGCCTGTGTCCCAACGGATCTCATACCGCATTGCTGCTGTGGTCTCTCGCTGTGACCTTGGCTGTGCTCATCATACTTGCGTGATCTTTGCTGTCCAGTCTCTGACGTTGCAGCACGTCGTGTACTTTGCTCTTCAGCTAGGGGTCTGGAATGACCTCCCGGTTACGCTTCACTCTCTAGTTGTGGTCCATTCGACTGGGTTCTACAAGTCTCTCAAGTCTTTTTTCTTTGTTCATGGTTGGGCTGGGAGCGCCTGTGAGTAGTTTCTTGAAGAGGCGCTATATAAATGCTCTGAATGAATGAATGAATTCATATCTTGCTGGCATGTTGCATTTACTAGTTAAAATGAAATTTTGTTAAGTTGAAATGTTTGCTGTAGCCCTTTTTTATGTAATGATGTTTGTGTTGTCTGATTTTGCTCCTGTTTTCAGCATTCTTTTTGCTATGTGATCATTTCGAATTTTATTTTATTTATAGCCATGCACAGTTTTATATTTAATAGCACTTAAATCATTGTAGCTAGACAGATCATTTCTTTTATTAGCATCTATCTGCTACAAGGATACATGTGTGTATGCATTTGCAGCTACAAAGAAATGGCATCGGCCAAGAGTGACAGGTTCTCCTCCTGGGGCCAGGGATGGTCATTCTGCATGTGTCATCCATAACAGAATGTTTATTTTTGGTGGCTATGAGGAAGGGGTAAGTGGTCCGTTCACAGAATCAGTCTAAATCAGAGGGTAATTAATCATGCTGATTAAGAGTGCTACATCTTGCGTCAGTGTTGTAAGATCACATCAAGATTGTAGTATCTTGTAGTATTCTTAAAGCATCAACTCCAAGTTGTCTTAAATTCCAAGAGAGGATTTCGGAATATACTCCAAGTGCTGATGTGGAATTTAGTGAATGGATTATCGAATCATTTGTTTATTTTTTGGAAAAATTATTATTATGCAAAGTATGGCTTTAGTTTACAAATGAGGGATAGTATTGCAAAAACGGATATTTCTTTTAAAGGACTGCTAATAGTACTGTAAATGTGATGCTGATCATAATGTATTTTTCGGTTTTCTCTAGTTGTTTCTGCCTTATGTTCATTTTAAGTCTCTGGATTTTTATTGCTTAGGTTCAAAAGTTCTCAAATGAAGTTTTCTCGCTAATGCTTTCGACAATGGCATGGTCACTGATAAGAGTGAGGGTAAGTGATGATTCTTTGATGAGAATATCAAGCTAAACAACCTATTCTATTTTCTCATAAGAGTTGATTTGTGTGATTCCATCACCTGGTATTGGAATAAATTGAGTGGCACATTTTCTTATATTTAGGATGTATTTTCGTTTCCTTGTTCAACTTTGTAGTTGTCCTTTTGCATTTAGACATATATTAAGAGATAAGTTCATGTTCAGGAAGTCACAAGTAGTTGGTGAGATTAGACAATTATTCAATAGTTATAAGCATGATCTTTGAGTTGACTACATCTTTCAGCAGATGCATGAAACTGAGAGTCTGCAATCCACCAAACATCCTTTTCTCTCTTGATTGAATAAGGAATTGCAAGGTTTCGCATGCATACATCTATTCCACGTGTAATGAGGTTCTAAGTGCCTCTGTTAAGATTCTTGAACGGCTCCTTAAAAGAGGCTCAATGATTCTATGCACACATGTGGTTGTAGGATTTGGCAGAAGTCGACACATTAGCACTTTAATGACGAGAGCATACTACTAGCGACTGGGAAATCAATGCAGCTCATCGTTAAATTGTGACTGGCAGCTGTTAGGATTCATGACACTTTGAGAGACAATGACTGATTGTTCTAATTGTGCTGTCACCCACTAGTTGGATTGTGAAGTGAATGATTCACATCAGATCAGCTACAGGCAGAGAAGCACTAACAGTCTTTGAATGCTTTCCAGATATTGCATCTATATTATGTGGTCATATGACACCTGTGCTTGAATCATTGCCGTGGCCTCCTTTTCAGCAAGTGCTTTCTTCAAAATTGAGGCTCATGGTTTTATACAACACTGACCAACCTCAGTACTGGTATTTAACCCTTTTGCTACCGGAGGTAAAAAATTCCTGTGACCGGAGAAATATTGGAAAATTCGACTTTTATCTTTTTTGACGGTAGTGATTATAATGAGCTGTTCATATGCTGCATTTTTATTGATGATCATAAAGGTTATGTAAAAACAAAAGTTAGTCGTATTTTTCATTTATATAGCGCCTCTTCAAAGACAACTATTCAACTCAAAATAATAGAACCGTATGATGTTATGGCAATAGTTCAAGTTTGCATTACGTGTCCACAATTCAGATGGCTAAATGTAAGCTTTGTCAGGGTCGTCAAATGTAAGCTTTGCCAGGGGCGCCAAATGCATGCTTTGCCTGGGGCGCCAAATCATGCTTTGCCTGGGGCGCCAAATGTATGCTTTGCCAGGAGCGCCAAATGCATGCTTTGCCTGGGGCGCCAAATCATGCTTTGCCTGGGGCACCAAATCATGCTTTGCCTGGGGCGCCAAATGTAAGCTTTGCCATGGGCGCCAAATGCATGATTTACCTGGGGCGCCAAATCATGCTTTGGCTGGGGCTCCAAATGTATGCTTTGCCTGGGACGCCAAATGTATGTATGTATGTATGTATGTATGTATGTATGTATGTATATGAACATTTATATAGCGCCTTACAATAACCTCACGAAGGCGCTTAACGCAGCTACCGGGCAGTTCTGAACAAGTGCGACTTAATTAACTTTGAGAATGTTTCATGGGAAACACGCAACGCAGCATCACGAATTGCCAAAGGAAGACTGTTCCAGTATGAAGGTCCAATACACGAGAAGGCGCGGTGTGTCCACATCACTGTACGGGAGCGTGGGACTATCAAGTCCCCACGAGTCGCAGAGCGCAGAGACCGACGACCTGGTTGACTGGAGACGGGAATACAAAGTTTCCTAATGTATTCTGGCGCCAGGCCAACCACTGACGCTCGTCCCATAACGATGATCTTGAATATCGTTCTGTCCACGACCGGAAGCCAGTGCAGCGTGTCACGCATATATGCTGATATATGCGAGAATTTGGGCAAATCAGCGACGACTCGGGCGGCGCAGTTGAGGACAGACTGAAGCTGGCGTTTCCGGTAGTTTGGGAGACCAGCGAGGACGGCATTGCAGAAATCCAGTCGATTCAGCACAAACGAGTGGACAAGAGTGGCAGCGGCTTCATGTGATAGATTGCGCCGAACGACTCTGATCTGGCGCAGTTGGTAGAAGCAAGACCTGCAGAGCGATCCGACATGCTGATCCATGGATAGGTCTTCATCCAGCAGTACTCCCAAGTCCCGAACAACACGCTTGGTCTTCCAGTTTGGGAACGCCGCCTCAATCGCCTGAGCATCAATCCAAATGCATGCTTTGTCTGGGGCGCCAAAAAATCATGCTTTGCCTGGGGCGCCAAATGTATGCTTTGTCTGGGGCGCCAAAAAATCATGCTTTGCCTGGGGCGCCAAATGTATGCTTTGTCTGGGGCGCCAAAAAATCATGCTTTGCCTGGGGCGCCAAATGCATGCTTTGTCTGGGGCGCCAAAAAATCATGCTTTGCCTGGGGCGCCAAATGTATGCTTTGTCTGGGGCGCCAAAAAATCATGCTTTGCCTGGGGCGCCAAATGTATGCTTTGTCTGGGGCGCCAAAAAATCATGCTTTGCCAGGGGCGCCAAATGTATGCTTTGCCAGGGGCGCCAAATGTATGCCTTGCCAGGGGCGCCAAATGCATGCTTTGCCTGGAACGCCAAATCATGCTTTGCCTGGGGCGCCAAATGTATGCTTTGCCAGGGGCGCCAAATGCATGCTTTGCCTGGGGCGCCAAATGTATGCTTTGCCAGGGTCACCAAATATATGCTTTGCCAGGGTCGCCAAATGTATGCTTTGCCAGGGGCGCCAAATTTATGCTTTGCCTAAAGCGCAAAATGTATGCTTTGCCAGGGGCGCCAAATGTATGCTTTGCCAGGGCACCAAATGTAAGCTTTGCCATATGGTCTAGGGCTGGCCCTGCTTCTATAGGGGCTTTCCGAAGCATGCCACTCACAATTAAACAGCTTAAACAGACAGCGTAGTACCGCCGGATATATCCAGCACTGAGGGCATACGATTTATTTCCTCCGCCGGATATATCCGGCGTCCTAGGTATCGAATGGGTTAATATCAATCCTGTTCCTCAGTGTTTTCAATAATCTGATTACCTTTCTCTGATCTTGCTTACCTTCTATAGACTGGCTGTCTGTTTGCATCAGCATACTGATCAAAGTGAATCGGGCAATGTCTTGATTGTAGTGCACCATCAGTTATTGTCTGCAAATGACTCCAGTGTGGAGTTAATAATGAATGACAAAATACCATTGAATTTCAGCTAGTCGGACTTCGCTGCTCAATTTTCAAGTCAAATGCGAATGACTAGCAACTGTATTATGTAACCCATAAGCAGCTTTATCAATTGATGTAACAATGTGCAAAATTTCAGTTGGCTTATCGGCAATATAGATTGACTTCTATTGGGCAGTTAAAGAAGAAATAGTAAACTATGAAGAACAAAAAATTCAATGCGATGATTTAAAATTATACAAACAGAACCAAAATTGGATAAGTACTGGCAATTAAAAAATTCCATTAAGGAGAAAGTTGCAGTACATACAAGTACGCTGTTTGATCTTTCCAGGGTGGAAAACCAGCTCGGTGGCGTGATTTTCATTCAGCTACTGGCATAGGCGACAAAATGTATATATTTGGTGGAAGAAGTGATCGTGCCGGTCCTTACCACACGAACAGCGAAATCTACTGCCACAAATTGCAGATATTTGATATGCTACATCAGACTTGGCACGAACCTCAGGTCACAGGAGCCCTCCCATGTGGAAGACGAAGTCATTCGGCATGTACGTATCTGTAGGTCTTTCTGGCTGTCATTTTCTCATCTTAAATTGTCCTCATTCTAAATGTCGGTGGTTTTGATAAAAACAATGTGAATGTTTTTAACAGCAATTTTCATGTTCACATAGTAAGTTTTTTCTTCACAGTATTTTGTTTTGTGGCATTTTGTTTCTGTCGAAACTGTACAAGATGAACTGTGAACGAAGAAGATTATTTTAAATGTGTATTATTGTATGTGTGATCACTTTTATGGGCTGTTGCCAGACTAGGAATAACAGTGCAATATAGAATTTCTTTGGTGCAAAAAAGTTAAATTACAAAACATGTGTCAATCGCATCTAAATCACATGAGAAGCTGATGAGGTGATGTTAATGTCTCTTTTCAGTTACGTACAAGAGTGAGCTGTACATATTGGGAGGATATAACGGCCTTCATGATGTGCATTTCAACGACATGTACAAATTCAATCCGAGTAATTATTCTCTGTATATTTGCTTTCTTTATTTACCTATTATAACCGATACATTTCAGTTGACTTGTAGCTTCTTATCATGGTTTTCAGAACTGGTATTAAAACATAAAGCATATGTGGGTTATTGTGATCATGTGTGTCAACTCTTTTGAAAACGTAGTAAAGCATAATTGTTCCAAAAAGTATAACCGCCAACATATTTACACTGATATCATTACTACTGCCAGTGACAATATCGTCTACAATTTTCTGCTTGGCCATGTCACTTCTGACAAGCTTCTGTTGATGGTGTGCTGTATAATTGCCAGGATGTTTTGTTGCTGTAGCTCTTAAAACACTTAAGTAATTGTTTCAATATGTGGAAAAAATAATTTGTTTGTTTTGTTATTTTGAACAGTGGAAAATAGTTGGTCAGTAGTAAAGCCTAAAGGTCATGGTCCATGTGCAAGACGAAGACAATGTTGTTGCATTGTTGGAGATCGTCTCTATGTCTTTGGCGGAACAAAGTAAGTTGACACAATCTATGTTTCTGAGTGCTTCTATTCTGATCTGTGTGAAATGCATACTTTTTATTGCAACCCACTCACTGTCTCACTTGCCTCAAGAATGCCAACCAACAAATTTGGTTAGTATTTATTTTCATTAATTGATGACTTCTGTAATACTAGCACTTGTCTAGTGCACATGATTGCATCAAGGCAGGATTTATTCAGGTCATTGTGCAAACAATGAATCCAGTAAAACAATGTACAAAAGTGCATTAACAACTGACTTGAATAAACACAAGGACAGAGTTCCAATATCTACGTGCAGCAACAAAAAAGACTTGCTCACTATGAACAGTGCCTCTAGTGTTAAATATGATCAGAGACAGACAATTAGATGACCTGGTTGAATACAAATAGGCATGGGAAGTCAAAACTATATCTTACATGTTGTGGTTGACCAGAGTTCAAGGTTTTACTAAGTGGGAGCCACAATTTATCCTCTTTTTGTGAAGCCTATGAAAAGATATTTATAAGCACACAGTATGTGCTCACATTTTGATGTATTAGTTATGGCTCTAGGTAAAGATTTCTCATTTCTTTGGAGTTCAGCATGGTTGACTTTCTAACATCAGCAAGAAGTGAGTCACAGTTATCAAGGCGACTCGAGACCAATGCTTTTGTCATAGATATCCTTAAAAGCATAAATTGCTTTCATTATGCTTACACTAATTCTGGAAGATGGCTAATCATGTGATGGTTGCTGTTGGATTTGTTTGATCCTGGGATCATATGTGATGTGTATAATGTGATTGATTTTCATAAGGAGTTGTCTTGTGTTACGTATGCACATAGGCGGAGGAATGCAGAATTTAGGCAATTTTCGTATGGGGGGGGGGAGTCTCAGCGAATTGTGCATATGCAAAATAAATGTCTAATCATGATGTCCACATTAATTATAACAATCTGTACTATTCTATAGTAGTCTGATGTCGTTTGACTACACAATGAAAATTATTTTCTGTTCAGATCTAAACAGTAAACCATAACCAAACAAATTTTGACCAGCAAATTTGATGTTTAACAAAAATAAATATTAGCATATGCCCTATGGTAAAATTCAGGTTTCATATATGACTTTAGCTAAATAGCCTTTGTAATTGGGGAGTAGAGAAGCTTATTTGTATGTATGCAGTTACGCATGGGGGTTCTGCAAAATGTATGGGTGCATACGAGAGTCGAAAATATGATTTTTTTACGTAGTATTGTAGCTGTAGTTTTGAGAAGGCCTAAGTACTGACAACCTGATTATCAAACACACGTGCAGAAGATAAGATACTGTTTCGGTGTTTCCGTATATTACAGGCCTTGTCATGATGATAGTGATGATGCGGAATTGAACCTGATTGACCTTGCTGATCTTCACGTACTTGACTTTGGTTAGTTTCTTCAACTGACCATCAAACTGAATTGATTCTAAGTCAAGTTCTCATGTCGGATTATATATGTGACCCATCTGACAAAAACAAAGCTTACGTTTTTTGCAATTTGAGTGTCATAATATTGTTTTAAATGGTGAAGTCTCTCAGGATTTTATATCGTACAAACTTTGTCTATTATGTTCCTGGGCAAAGCTCTGAGTAGAGTATTTGGTTCACCACGTTCAGTTGTTCATATTATTCAGAAAAAATGCTTTTATGGTTTTGGTTTCACAATTTTGAAATGCAATGGTTTTTGGTACATATCAAGTGTTCTGATTAGTTTAGATGTTATGCAGGCTGCATAATAGAATAGAGATTTCTGCCTTATAAAGACAGCAAAGAGCTAAAAAAAAAAATGATATCAATTCTGCCTTTGACTAAACTGGATTTTGTCATTATTGCTTACGATTGTGTGTTATGTTTAGTTCCTAGTCTCAAGACGCTATGTATGATGGCTGTACTCGACCTACATGATTTGCTCGACATCAGCAGTTTGCCCCACGATGTTCGGTAGATATCTAACTTATTTCAAATCTAGCAACTTCTTTAGTATCACTTTGCTAACACACAGTGAAACATCTGATGACACTTCAGTTTAAAATCCTAGTTAAAATCTGGGTGGAGTCTCGTGCAGTCAGTGTTTTGTTGCAATCAGATGCCAATTGGTGGCATTACATATGAGTCAGTTGCTGTAAGGTAACTAATGTAAGGAAATGTATAATATTTTACTCATTAACTAAAGTTCTTTTAGGCTATTTGCTAGTTTTTCAGGCTCTTTTTACATATTTTATAGTTCATATTCCTAGGTTTAAAGGATTGCCTTTCTGCAATATTACTGTTTAGATGCTGTTATTGCATTGTATTTAAACATTTATAGAGTGCTCCCAGTGTGGAAGACCCCACGAGAAGCAGGTTTTGAGAAGAGAGAAGGAAGACTGAAGTGTAGAGCAAACAGAAGGAGATTCCAAAGAGAAGGACCAATTGAGGCAAATTATCGAGATTGAGTCATAGCAGTTCTAGAGTGGAGAACCAATAACTGTTACCATATGTAGTTGGATTCTCAGTAATGGAGATTTTGTTTGTAGATGGGAACTGTGTGCAATGACAACCAACAGCAGCATTAGTCGAGCAGTGAACACTTCTGGATGACTGACACTGTCCGTCCAGATTTCTGTGCTTTCACCCATATTAGATTTGCCGCAGGATGTAGTTCTGCTGACCAGTCATTGAATGTTTGAGAATTTAGATGTACGAATCAAAAGCCAGCAGTTATACATTGGGTTCAGTCGCCTTCAGTTGAGTGGTGAATTCTATTTTTAGTATCTATAGTTCTGGTGATGTGCGTCTTCCACCCTGTTACAACGGTGCTCTATTGTATTTCATGTCTAAATGGCTGGTTGTGAATGTATGAACATTTTCACTATTGAGAACAGGCTTCTATTCCTGTGTTTCATGGTAACTGTACAGTTTACTGTAACGTGAAAGATAAGGTTGACCAGTTATTGAATTGTGTGGGGGTTCAGGTGAAAATCAAGCTCCAGGGTCACACCTTTTGAGACTAGTTTTGACAGTTATCTTTTTTTTAAAAATACTACAGTATAGGTCTCACTTTTCTATAAAACTAAGATTGTATATGATGTAAGCTTGCATGCATATACTTTTTAGTATATGCCAAGAACAATAATCATTAAATATTAGAAAGTGTCTTTTGATAAAAGGCATTCTAACTTAGCCAGATCAGGACAATCGCTGTTAGGAGTCGGATGTGTTTCGAATTGAATGCTGTTTTAAATGGATTGTTTGCTTGCAAAGTGTCCATCTGGCACATCAAATTTTTTTGACACTTTTACTGTATAATACAGTGCATTAATTTTCAAGGGTTCCGCGGGCGTCGGCCAGGGGTTCCGCCGCTTCCGCGGCAGTTTCATATAAAATTTTATAACGCCAACTTAAATCACAAAAGTATTAGCAGTGAGTCGAATTATTTCACAGCTTTCAGTCATTCTTTCGTAAGTAAAATTAATATGTAAATGCATCACTGTCTTCTATAACATGTTGCTAAACAGCATAATAATTTGTATGGTTATATGAGTGAACCTGCTCATTAGTCTTGTTATTTGGAAGGCTGTGCCTTCAATAATTATTATTGTCGTTCAGTCGGACGATTTTTTTATAATTGGTTTAGAACGATTCAAATGTACGCTCTATCCTTTACAATTATGCTATTTTCACATTAGAATCTGCTGAGCACTAGACCTGTAGGAAAATGAATGGTTTTGTTTATTTTTCTTTGGATCAGTTAACTTTGAAGATCCAGTGGTTAAATTTCTCATTCAGAGGTGGCGGATTGACCAATTTGTGCAAATGTAAAGCGTAAGCAGTCTGACAAATTTTTAGCCGATGGGCCTACTCGCTATTTGCTATTCGGAAATTACATAAGATGTGTAAAACAAGAATCAGATGGTCGATTATTGTGACAAAAGTTCTATATCAGGTGAAGGATGTAATCAGCGTTGGGTTTAGGATTTGCCTTCAGACGAAGCTGAAACTCCTATGTGGGCAGAGTCCCCTCTGCCCCACTATTATATAATATTAACCAGGCACAAATTTCGCCATGAACCTGAAGGGTGCTTCATAACACAACACAACTTGGTGAAAACACTGATCTATAGAATGCAGCATTTTCAATATTTTATTCATTTGATAGCTGAAGGTGAAATAGGCCTACGGCAAAAATGCTGTTGTTCTTTTTGTGCACTAGAATTACATGTATAGAATTCTAATGCATTATGGCATTATTTTACTGTAATGTTCTATTATATATTGCACCAGAAGCGCAACTAACGTAAGAAAACTTCGATTACAAATTTAAAACTAAATAATATCATGTAATTTAACAAGTTCTGCCTGTTTTTCTTGATTCACTGGACGTGTGAAATGCATGGGGGTTCGGCGAACAAGCGAGTGCCATAAGAAGGGTTCCATCACTAGAAAAAAGGTTGAAAACCACTGGTATTATAAATGATGGTACATGTTACAGGATAAGACATTCAAGAGGATGGAAACTCAGTGTTGTTAATGGTTGCTGTCAGTCACATATTTTAAGCTTGTGATTTATTTTCGTTTCATGGCTCAAAACCTATCTTTATTTAACTCCTGTACAGTGCCCCTTTCCTTTGGCCTTGGCTGTGATAGAGCTATACAAATTGTCTTGTTATTAAAATGATTGAAACTGAATTCCAAGAGGAATCTGTGACATGGGTTTTCTGTATAAAGTGTTAAATGTCTTTTCAGGAACCATTTCTAACAGAAAATAGTGGTCTTGCATGCACAGCCAAATTAGAGGTTCCCACTATAGTTCCTGATGCATGTACAGTTGAGTGAGGAACAATAGTTGGCAATGTGATCCATCAATGGCTAACAATCGTCTCCGTAGCAAAAAGGCACAAAAATTGAACATCTGTTGCTAGTAAAGAAATGAATCATGTTCTGTGAAAATCACTGTCCAGGACATTCTACAGCTGCAGAGGTGTCCACACAAAATTAATGGCTTTCCTCCGGTACTTTGGAACCCCTTGTCCACATTTTACCCTTCCCCACACCCTTAGTGATCAAAGTAAAAGAACATTGTGAATAAGCTAACTACTAAACCACTAGTTCTGTTATTTAGAGGCATTCATTCTAAAATAGCTCTGTACCGAATTTAGGGTGAACGTCCGCACTGGTCATAACCCCCACTGCTTGTCCACATTGCGAAGACCCTTGCAGATATTATACGAACACTCTTCGAGGTCCAACTCTGCAAGCTGTAGCTTCTAACGACTAGCTTTTAATACAATCCTGAAAATGTTAAAAAGAGGCTTCTTGTCAGAGTCTGTCAAGTGTAACTCGATTGGCAGATCTATGACAAGACTAGCCATTAACAATACCCTAATCACACACTTCACCTCATTGGGAGACTTTTCTAGCCATTAACAATACCCTAATCACATTCTCACAACTTTGCTCTCCTCTCGAGTCTTGAGCATCGGATACAGCCTACACCACGGGATTTTTAATCACCTATTAAAGATTAGCACAACTTCATTCCTATTAAGAATTTACTTACTCCACCGTTGATCACACAATAGAGAGATTACATATGTTGATACATGATATATATATTATATATATAAATGACTCTTGCTGTTTTTCTGCTATTTACTTTATGTAACTCTGAAAATGACTGCCTTTTCACACACTTTATTAAGCCTATTTATTATTTAGTTACGTAAAGATATATCGTTTGTTTCATAACTGATCAATGTTCCCGCAGTGCATTTGCAAGCGGCTCATGAAAGTATGCTTACTCTCTCTGAAGTTATCCATCCCACTGCTGCTGCCAAGCACTATACTTCTCCCTCCCCTATCACCATTCTCTCTTGTCTCGTTTTCCTCTCCATATATCTTTCTGGCATCGTCTGTCACTGTCTTTCGTACTCAGGTCATCTGCTATACAAGTATACATGCATACGATAGTTTGAAGTCCAATAATATACTTTGTATCGAAGTTAGACTTGGTAGCAAAGTTTGACTGGGTGTCAAACGTTGATTATTATTGGACTTCAAATAAGCCACTCAACTATCAGACAAGACTACTACTACCTGGAGAATTAGGACTGTGGCAAAGGTGTGACATGTATGTTATGTCTCCCAGGTGACTTCTATTATAAAAACACTAGCTGGCATACCCAGTTTTGAGTGTTGACCAAGATATTTTGCCTTCACCTAGCCGCTTCTGGGTGGGGTCATCCCACCCATCTAGGGTAACCAGCATTGCCTCGCAAAAATTTGGTTCACCACAAGGCCATAACATACTCCCATCCTGCCCAAGGGGCTGGGAGGTTATGGTGGTACTCCATATAGCTGCAAGGTTTCTGGTGAACTTCAACATTGTGGCAGAGGTCTTGAAATAGCGGTTTCTTTTCTAGGTGCAAGATTTCAGTTAAAACTGCAAATGGAGTGGTTTTTGTCAGCACTTGAAATTATGGTCTTTTGCCCCAACCTCCATGACGAATGAGATTGGGGCACTCCACTGGGTATTTGTGTGTTTATGAGCAAGTTTGAGGTCAATAGCTGCGAAAAAGGGAACGTTTTGTGGAGAAACAGAACTCCACACATCATCCTTTGTAGGTACAGATGAATGAAATCTACGTTTTATACAATTCCAGGATGGATGAAGTACACACAATACAGGGGAGTGACCTATTTTTCCAGATTCAGCATGCATACTAAATGCATGGCCCTATGAAGTAGCTGCAATGTAGGTGAATTCACAAACAGAATTAGGTCCCTAATCGCAACACTACAACTGCCACAATTGCTGCCAATACTATTAGACTCGCTAATAACCAACTCAACCCAGCCCGCTACCAAGCACCTTTGCCAGCCACCACCTGGATGCAGTACTTAGCAAATGAACGAAAACTAGATTACTCCTCATAATAATCTGTCTTGCCTAATAAAGAGTAATAGCATTTTGTGAATACTATAAAAAGTTATGTTAATTACCACTCTATTATGATGATGACAAGTCCTCTGCCTGAAGGCAAGTACATTGGTTTAAAAGCTACCTGGGGAGGATTCCGATGCTTTCTTCTTAACTTCCTCACAATCACGTTTGAGAAAATTATCTACAGTGGCCATGCTTGGTTTGAGGTAGATTCAAACATGCAAGCAAGGCACACTCTATTGTATCAGTATAATAATTGTAGCCTTCAATTAGCTTGCACAACAAGTATCAAATACAAAAAATTGATTTTATCATTTATTTGTAGAAAGTTCTTTTTGCAGATACTGTTCCACACAAAGTTCCAGTTCTTCCAAGACAACTCCTTTCACATCTGCAACGTCTGATGATGATTTGACCATAACAAAGCCCACTTTACTACAGCTTCATTCCGCAGGATTACTTGGACCTAAAAAATAACAAATCAGAAATAATCTTACCTTCTAGTCACTATACAATTCAACAGTATATATATATATAGTAAAATTACTGAGTTGAAAGTCAATGAAACATCAGCTCCCATCATTATTCCAAACAGTTTCTATCAATTTCCTGCATTCCATTAATTCCAAAATATTTATGTTCCTTGCTTTGGTTACACAATCTGAACATAGAAGTCTACTCATGAGAATAAAAACATTAAAAGCTAATAAAACTGGTAGACTTGGAAAACTACAGCATTATATAAAAATGCAGCACTGGCTGGTACAGGCACAAAAATCATTGATTAATAGGTCTGGAACTAAACGATCGTTGACATGGAAACTGTTAAATGAAGTCACTGAATCAGTTACTACTTTTAAACTTCTATCATTCCATATACTGAAGGTGATACATCAGCAAGGTGCATGAAAACAGTCAGCAGACTGTTTACTGCAATAAAGATATAAGTCAATTTTGTCAATATCTTCAACTTTTCCATCAGCATTTTTCCTAAATATAAAATGATCATTAAATTTTTAATTCAAATATTTCACATTATCATTCATTTCGAAAATTTATATTATAACACCTCTTCAAGAAACCTACTCAGAGGCGCTCCCAGCCAAGCCACAGCTAAAAAAGCAGGATTTGAGATACTTAAAAAAATGCAGGGGAATTTAGCCTAGGCAAGGTTAGTGGGAGACCATTCCAGATAGCGGGACCCACAACAGAAAAGGCTCGGCACTGGCTGATAGAAGTGTGAGCTCGCGGAACCAAAAGCTCCCACATCGCTGCAGAGCGAAGGGTTCGACGAGCAGCAAGGTCGGAGACAGGCAATAAAGGCTAGACAGGTATGATGGAGCACAATCAAGAAGCTAGACAGGTATGATGAAGCACAATCAAGAAGGCATCACCAAAACAAGTGCAGCAACTCGGTATGAGATGCGCTGTGAAACAGTGAGCCAGTGAAGAACGTCACGCATATAAGCATAGACAGGAGCATATTTAGAAATGCGGCCAATGAGGCGAGCAGCAGAACGAAGAACTCGTTCAAGGTGCCCAATTAGTCCAAGTAGAAGATCCACAAGTACCAAACTGCAGTCATCAATTCTACTGGCGACCAAGGCATGCCATTTCATAAAAATGCACAAGAGTCATAGTAGCACTATGAGAGAGGGATCTTGAGACAATTCGTAGTTGACAAAGCTGGTAGTAGCAACTACGAGTGACCAAATTGATATGCTTTGAGAAATTGAGCTCTTGATCCAAAGTAATTCCAAGGTCTCGCACTGCAGAGAGAACGAGATATCAGGGAAAGTTGCTGCTATTAAGTGCAGGTCAATGGATGCCAATTGCCTGCAAGTACCAAACCAGATGAACTGAGTTTTAGAGGGATTTAGCAGCAAACGATTAGATGTCATCCATGATGAGAGAGCATCAAGGCATTGGACATTAAAGACACAGTGGGCAATGCATCAGCAGCAAAGCAGTGAGCATAAGCCTGCGTTCACCATCTACTGTTTACTCGGAAAATAGAAAATTCGATATCATGAAATAAGTAAAAATATAATAGAACAAGTCAAAACAATCGACAAAATTATTTTTAAACACGCAATCAGACAAATAATTTTTTATCCAGTACTGATAAATTGTAATCACCTGGCCCTCATCTTTCGTCGTTTCCTCTTCAGCCTTCGCATACGCTTCTTTCGCCACTAAAAACAAGAACAAGATTTATATTCTCTATTTTCCAGGCGAATTTTACAATGCATATTAACTGGTCTACTAAGCACACGATCCTTCACCATCATTGGGCCCTCCTTGTGGAATTCTCTTCCCTCCACTCTGCGTGGGACTACTTTCAGGATCGTTATCTACATCTCTCTCTCTTCTTAAGACCTATTTTTTCTCTAGGGGTTATCGCACTGGGAGCGCTACTGAATGGCCTTGGTTGTGAGCGGCGCAATATAAATTACTAATTACATTACATTCACATTTAAAATGGATCATTGCATGGGATATCACATGTGTCCCATCCAGCAAGTCAATCAAGACACAATACGTGAGCTTGAGAACTCCATCCAAAATAGACTGGGACCGAATACAGCGCTCTGACCTACATTAACCTAATATTTCTGCGATATTAAGCAAGCTGTGTACATAACATAGTTGGTTAAAATAATACAACTTTAATGTATCAGGCACTGAAGGATACAGTGCATAAGTTTACAGTCATAATGATATAGGTTAGTGTAAGGTTTGGCATCACAAGTGTCATTTATGGCAAGGTTAGGCGTTGCAAGGGTAGTCATTAGAAAACCTGGCATTGTTCGCACAGATAATACTGAATATCCTTTCAGGCCCTAAACAATTTACATTTGTAAATATTGTATTATTTCATTCTGTAACGTCTGCAATTAGTAATATTTATATTCAAAGCCTTTTTCTTGTACCCTTACTCTTGCTTTAAGTCTTAAATTCGTCCACAATTCATGGAGATGTGTTAAACTCCTGATACCTTCACATCCACAATCATCTTTCACAGCAAGAGCGAGAACTTATAACACTGATAGCGAAGGGACATTGTAACGCTCTATTTTCTCAGTCTGTGTAGTTTCCTTGAAGATGCGCTATATAAGTTTCCAAATAAATGAATGTTTACACCTTACATAATAATCTAGATCTAGCATAATTTCTATGCACATGATGATATTCTTACCCGCCAACTTAAAACACACTTCACACTTTGACAGACATGGCAGGAGTGAACTTTTTATATAATTTTACAGATGCACGGAACATTTATTATTAATGTGTCCAGCACATTCATGTAGCTTAAATCCATAACCTCACGTAGAGCCAAAATGTCACTGAATTTGACAAAAATTGTAAATATATCCATAAACATTTGATTCGCATAATGAATACTTACTTTAGCACGCATTTTCGGAAGGAGAAGTTTTGAGGACTCTTCACAACGTCAAAGATTTCAGCAGATTTTCTTTCCCTACTAATACATGGCAAAGTTATCAGCTACGGCCATACCGGAAAAGGAAGTTTGAGCTGATGTGCAAGCAGACCACGTGATCGTTCGAGACTCTGCCACAATTATATAGAGCCATATATTACTAGTCTTTGTTAGGTGGAACGTTGAATAGATAAAGCAGATATTTGTTTTACTGTTAAAGATCTTGATCTGTTCTGTAGCAACACGGAATTTATATAACACGTTTATGTCTCGGCACGACGACATACTTCAAAATTGTTTACATCGATATTTTTCACATGCCGATCTTAGTGTTTTAGCTTACAACATTTTTATGAGCATCTTACTGTCTTGGAGCATGTTGTCAAAACTCTAAGCTATGTGCCTCCTCAATCTACGCTCTGCGTGTGCTGCGTGCTCATGGCATGCCTGGACCGTTCTTGCATGTCATCACTAGTATAGACCGTCCACAGCTGCACGTTTGCTTCTCCAGCCTGGTGGTGACTGCTGAGCGCTGGTGAGGCCGACCGCATCGAAAGGTTCCTGAGACGTGTCAGACGAGCGGGATTCGACCTTCAATTCCCAAAAGCAGACATTATGGCTGAGGATGCTACCTTCTTCACTGCTGTAATTAAGGGCAAAGATCATAATAATATATATAAGAACGTTTATTGGGCTTTATCAATTATTGCTCCGTTTGTTTTATGACAACCGGTTTGGTCAATAACACGAATATACATTCTTATATATAATAATAAACAAGTATTATCCAGATAACTAAAGGGCTGTGCAAAAGCAATACAAGGCCTTGTATTGTATTATATTTGACCATTTTTTTTTATAAAGTGCCTTTCTCAAAAAGCAAAAGCCTTTCACAGGTGCTTCTAATGCGATCGACTCTGAGATAAAAGGCAGGATTTGAGGAGATACATGAGAATCGAAAGTTTACCAGAAATGTCAAGAAAGGCCATGGGCGCACGCAGAAATTTTTGCAGGGGGGGGCAAAATTTTTAAGTTGGTCACGGTTAAATTTCCTAATCGCAAGAGCTTAAAAATTGCAAAGCTGGAAAGTGAGAATATGGGTATTTTTGGCGTAAACCTATATCATTTTCAATATGAATAGTTTTCTTAGAGCGAAGAAATTTATTAAAAATCAAAAGTAGAATGTTAAAAAGTAGGTTTTTGAAGGGGCACTATATAATGAATGAATGAATAAATGAACGAAGAACAGGTATCAGTTTTTAAGGGGCAAGTGCTCCATTAAGTTACTTCTATATTTTAATCGTAATTTCTAAACTTCTAAAGTGCCACTCCAATTTCTCCAAAGTCAATTGTAGGGCACCAGCTTATTCAGAAGCGCTGTATCGAGTCATCAGGCTGTTCAAAGGGCTGTCAAGAAAGAGGTCCGAGTCCTGTATCCAGAGGGTCATATGTTATTGCAGATGTCGTTTAGGAAAGCGGAGGATCCCGAGGATCAGAAGAATGGGGTATCAACTCTTTTGAACAGAGATGTTGGTTTTGGGAGAAAATCTCGAGGCGTGATAAACAGAGCCAATTATCCAAGTTTCTCAAATTTTCACATTAGTGTAATTTATTACTAATTAATTTTTGCGTAGTTGTGATAAAATTGCATTAGCCTACAGCGAGGTTCCAGACAAATAGGCCATAATCGATATGAATACTATTTGTATGGGCACCCACGTGAGGGTTAAAAGTCATTGTTACCGTTTTCAGCAAGAACTTGAAAAAATGCAAGGCAGAAAATTAAGAGCTTCTTTATTTCTAAAGAGATTTTATTACTTAGATTTCTGACTTTCACTGAAGTGTATCATTCGTAACATTAATATTTCAATAAGAAGAAATTTCTTAAGCCCCAAAAGTAGTAGTTAGAAAAATATGTTTCAGTTTTCCAGGGGGGGCAAGTGCCCCCCCTTGCCCCTATGTGCGGGCGCCCATGAGAAAGGCTGAAGGTTGATGTACATCCCACAGGCACAGAGGTCTCAGATAGACTTATGCAAAGCTTCTGGATTGAGCCCTAGTCCCTAAAATTCCTGATGCAAGGAACAAATAGGTCAAGCCAATCAAAGGCTCCAGTTCCAAGAAGACATAGCAAAGTCATAGAGATTAAATGAAGCATGAGATGACAAAGACACTTAACAACCAAAACAAGAACATTGAATTGTATGTGCGGAGTGATAGGCATGGTCAAAGTATAAGTTATTAAGTCTGACCTATAAAACCATCATGAGCAATCCTACCCATTTCTTTAGATCTTGCACAGTTGTTTGTGATCTTTGCTTATGAGTCTTTTGATCAAGTCTAGATGAAGCACTGCTTTACACTCTCATGCATGTCATAACTGTCATAGTGCTACCACAAGTGACTATACTGCTTTGACTCTTCTTTCAAGAAATGCCTCAAAGTCAAAGCTTTAAACTTGTCTTTCATGCACATGGATTGCCAACTGCTCTTTACATTGTCTGACTGATTGAGACTGATTTTGTACGTGTTAAAAAGGCTTGTAATAATTACAATGTAAACAGGCATCATGGAGATTGATGAGATAAAAGGAATGCGTTTCTCTATGGTGACTGTATGGCCTAGACTCTGCTCATTGTTTACAAATTTGATCGGTGAGATACCTCAACACCGCTGCCCGCTTGAATGGGTGCCACATCGTTCTTACAACTAACATGCTGACCAAGCATATTGAGAAGTTATTAAAGCAGTAGGCCAAAACAACATTCAGTCAGCCAGTTGATGCCTGTGAATGTTTTGACCCTAAAGTCTCCGCCATTTCCAGACAATCCACCTTCAAATGCCACAAGAACATCAAGTTCAGATGCAACAGTATATCATTTACTACAGAAGTGCATTTGCATTGGTCGTGCACATTTTCAATGAATTATCACCATGGCTTTCATTTGTATTGACACCACGTCATTTTTGGTCTGCATATACACCATCTAAACAATAGAGATACAAAACAACTGCACTGTGATATTGCCCTTCTAACAGAGTTCTGAAGTGCTCACACTTTGTCTGCACAGATGCAATTATATCGCAGAGCAATTGTGCATGAAGGACTTGCTCACGAACCCATAATCTCCATGCTACAGACCGACTGCTCTTACCTAGCAGCCAACCATAGTTACCATACCCCTTGTCCTGGGCACGACGTTAAACTGCATCTGTCCTCCGCCACAGGGAACCAACAACTTCCCTGTGCCGGTCCTAAGCACGGACAAAGGAGGAAGGTTTGCCAGATGGGTGGCGATACGCTGGCAGTAAAATACCAAGACGATTGAAATCCGCAAAAACCACGACACAAGTGACAGAGCGACCCAGATGCTTCAAGGTGTCATGATGTGAAGCAGACATGCACAGGCCGGTCAGGACAGACCAGTGGAGAGAGTCGGGGGAGAGCGTGGGACACATACATATTGACCCAGGTTGTTCTTCATGCCTCTCTCCCAATATTCTCTTCAATCAGACAAGGTGGTCTAGCTGCTCCAATATGTTAATGGTATACCTGCTGACCCGACCTGTTGTAGCATGACGCGAGACAGACTCAGACAGAGAGTGGCGTCGGACTCTTACGGGCATTGAGACAAAAAAATACCACGACACAAGTGACAGAGAGCGACCCAGATGCCTTAAGGTGTCATGATGTGGAGCAGACATGCACAGGCCGGTCAGGACAGACCAGTGGAGATAATCGGGGGGAGAGCGTGGGACACATACAGGCATTGACCCAGGTTGTCTTTCATGCCTCTCTCCCAATATTCTCTTCATCAGACAAGGTGGTCTAGCTGCTCCAAAGATGTTAATGGTATGGAGCAGAGCTGCTGACCGGACCTGTTGAAGCTGGGCAGCATGACACGAGACAGGCTCAGACAGAGAGTGGCTTCAGACTCTTACGGGCATCGAGCCCAATGATAATGATGATGAACCATACCCCACCCAGGACAAGGATATACCACCAACAAATATATACCGGTCATACACAAACATACTGAACAAAATGTATTAACAAAATGTATTTATTAAGACTTTGCCAATCAGCACAAGGCATGAACACACCAACCATTAACTGACAAAAACCCCATTTACCAACAAACTAAGATTCAAATCAGTCTAGAACCATCAACAATAAAATTATGTCAGTGATCCCAAGAAATCATAATTCACTGAAAAATTTGGCACATACATTACACTGTAAAGTGCTAACCCAGTTATTGTGGACTAGACAAGTTTGCTCACTCAGGTAATAAGCATGAAGAATGTTTAATAGTTTATAATCAAGTGGAGGATAGTTTATACAGGATAAGGCTATTTAAGTGAACAAAATTTAGTCACCTTTATCATATGCTACTGACCTTAAGGCAGCAACCCTGAGATTTCATTCAGCATACAAATTTTCATACGTAAGGTACATGGCATTGTATATGCAAATGTTAAGGAATCAAACACATTGATACATCAACATCTAGAATTCTACCAGCAGTCTCTCATAAGAGACAGTGACATTAAACTTCTGTACTCAGTGCTTAAAAACAGCTTATTGGTTACTTGCTAGCCACCATTTCATAAAAATGCATTGGTTGAAGCTATATGTCTGTGCTTACTTAATTCATCATTGTTATTTGTGCTCAAAGGCCTACGAAATGCTAGCATACTTGCATTTTAAAAACCACAGCTGACATATCAGTGTTCCGAGTGCTATAAAAAGGTACACCAGTTTGGGAAACCCACATTCATAATGAAACTGAAACCATGCATTGCTTAAAAGATTTGTAAAAATTAACAGCATCAGCAATTATACGGCATAACAAAATTAAGAATTAAAATTAAGAATTTAAATTAAATTAAAATCAAGCTTCTTCACTTGTTTAAAAGATTCACTGACAGTGAGATTCTTCACCATTAAAAACTTGAACTTTGCAAATGTTTTATCACTTGTCCATGTAAGTCTTCCACACTTCAAAATTCGTGAAAGAAAAGCAAACAGGGCTGTTTCAGAAATAAGACACAAGAAACTAGATATCAATAAGCTACCCTATTCATTCCAACAAAAGAAGTCTTGAACTCTCTCTTTCAGGTCCAACTAGATATGACAGCCAAAAATATTATGGAATTGAGCAAAACAGAACAAGTCTTCTTTTCAAATAGCACTGGTCAAAGACAATAAGACATTCACGAAATAACAGCTGACATTAATCATAGTCTTTATTTTAGGCTGGGTTCAAACTTGATGAATGACTAAAGAAATCTAATTGAATGGTATATATATACAAAAGAAAAAACAGTAACGGACAATGAAAAAAATTAATGGCTGATAGGCACTGAAATGCATTAATATTTCATAAAAATCAGCTTCAAAAATTAATACTTGGCAAATATAAGTATGGCAACAGGTTTACACAATAACACTACTTCCCAGCATGACACCAACAATACTTCACCATTCACCCTCACACTTTAAGAGATTCAGAAATTTCAAAATAACTTTGACAGAAATAACCAACAATTAAGCAAACGCATACACACCCACACGCAGTCATACATACTGGCCAACACATTTTACCTTGAAGTTATGGGGAAAGGGTGCAAGATAAATTGTAAAAAGACACAATAAAACTTTGGCAACGCGGTTCAATCTGATGATGCACAAAATAATCTCTTTCCAAATGCATCTAAACATCTGATTGACTTCTAAAATCAAGTTCTATGCAGTCCAAATAAATCTACATCTTGGCAATTGACAAGAAAACGTAATCTCCCTGGGAACATAATTCATCTGATAAATTTGGCATCTTGCAATGTCAGATCATGCCATCAACTATTCTAAATGCAATTGATCTTCGTAAAGTGCAATCAGAAGCATGATCCCAGATCCAGTCAGCATTCCCATCAGCTGGAGAGCAAAGTGGAGCAAAGGATGCTCCCCCTTTCGAGGATCAACCAGCTTTAGCTCAGGAAGCTGAAACACAGGAACATAACACAAGGCAAGGCACATGAAACATGTTTGCAATTTAATCTTAAGATGCATTCAAAAAGTTTGAATCGTGGGGCACAAAGCAGTCTAAGAAAAAAGTATTCCCTGTAATAGAGTCATGAACAAATATACACCATTCTCAAAATGGGACGACTGCACAGTAATCATATCAGAGCAACAACAAATATAATATTAGTTTACAGGCTATAACTATTCGCAGTAATTAAAATGTAGTTTTACCTATCTAGAGCAGATTTCTGACACACATACTTATAGTCTCTTAGCTAATTTTAATTCATAATTCGTTCACGGATTCTCATGTCAGCTATTTACATACTTGAATTCCATTATTATAATATTATTAATATAAATTTTTTGTCCAAGAGATTTAGGATCCCTCAGAGACTTCATTACTAACTACTGCTTAAAAACTATTCAGAATTGGCAGGCCTTGTCCTCAGGGTTTGAAGAGAAAGTTCCTAAATTATCATTATTCATTTCTAATGCACACCAGGTCAAAAGGAAATGTGAATCGGAAGAATATCCTGGTGTAACATAACTTCAGGGAAGAAATGATTTAGATATTCCCAGAATTGGAAATTTCTTTATAAAATAACGGGAGGCTCCTTGAATAAAATGAGTGCCTTGAACCAAATATTAATTTGTACATAAAACGAACTTCCATTATTGTAGGCCTTCCTGCTAACTAGCATCAATCACAGCAGGAAAAATTTTAAAAATCATTTATTTACTCAATTTATTTATTTATAAAGCAGAACAATACAATGTAATGCTTCTTCACATGACTGTCAAAGTAAAATATTTGCCAGAAGACATTGAAATATGAAGAGATTCCACTAGTTTGTAGAACAGATCACAAATCAGCCATTTGCCAATATTATTATCTACATCAGCCATATTTATATGGAAATTTCAGATTACTCTTAAATTTACATTTTCAATTGCAGCTCATGCCGGTGTCACGAAATAGAGTATCCCCCGTATTAATTGTATCCCCCCAAAATAAAAAAAGTCGAAAAAACCGCTTCCGCGTGTAGTTTTTTTTGCAAATTAATTTTCATCTGCTTTGTTTTGAACAATGACACTAACAGGTATGTTTATTCCGACTAGATAATTTGTTTTGCCCTATTTTTAGAGCACTTAAAACATTTAAAACACTTAATAACACTCAGAGCCACTAAATAAATTCGAGTTGCCTTTATCTGAGCATTGCCTAGGACACTTAAAACAATTAGAGTCACTTTAAATTTTGATTACAGCATAAATATTTTTATTATGCGCATTTTTCACAAAAAGGGATAGAATGGCTTATCCCCCTGGATAGTATAGACCGGTTAATTCCATCCGGGGGGATAGATTAATTCATCCCCCCCGGATAGCTTTCAGGGGGGATACTCCGTTTCATGACACCGGCACTCAGGACTTACCATGTCAACAAGAGCAATGTAGAGAAACATCCCAGCTATAATGGAAAATATCCAGGGATTAACGAACGCAATGTTGCCGAGAGCAACGCCCATAATCACTCCAAACACGCAGAGTATCGATGACACGCAGTTGTAGACGAGGGCCTTCTTTGCCGACATCCCAGCCTTCAGAAGCATTGCAAAGTCACCTGTGACAACAATCAATGCACGCAAAACTTTAACATTGACAACAATAACAGTTCAATTTAATCCTGATTCCTTTGGAGGAAGGACATGCAAAGGTAATCTTTTTAACATTCTGTGAATTCCAAGAATTAAACTAGACATTCTTCAAAATTTGATGAGAAAAGAAATCATTAATTAATTCTACCATTCACCATGCAAACAGATCTATTCCTGATCACAAACATTAAGCATTCTATTAATTGTGTGAATAAGCCCAATAAATAAAATAAACAACCGACCAAATTTCTTCACAATAAAAATCAGTTTCATGGGACATGTTCCAAGTCTTAGTCCATGTCTTGCTAAAACATCTTTTCCTCTGATTGTTGTTAAAAAAATCTAAAAATTTTAGAGCAAACTTGGTTGGACAAGTATTTTTTGTAAGCAAAGCTTTACCAACTGTGAGAATAAGCCCAATTAGTAAAGTTCTACCAACTGACCGAGTTCATGTGGAAGTTCATGACAAATGACAGCAATCGACGTACTCAGACCTCCAGTCAGGCTGTTGGCAAATGCAGAACCTAACAATAAACACAAATTTACCATTTCATATGAATTTTTTTAACTTACTAAAGAGTGTTGACCTATAATGATGAACTGCATTGTTTTTCCCAGAAACTTTAGTACGTATTCATCATTGAAGGACTTAAGCATTTATGGTGCTTTTGAGCACATGAAACTGTCATCAGCATTTAGAGACTACTTTCTAAGGATACAGTGCAAACTCCATGTCACTTTACAACATCCAGCTCTACGAGTAACGCTAGTAAACTGCACCAGGAAGGAGACTCAATTAAGGCATTTTGCAGTGAGCTGTAGAATCTGTAGATTGTATGATTTCCTCACCAGTCTGACTGGTCTGTGCAAAGGTCACAACGAGGGAGCATGAGCCAAGTCAGTCTACATTTAGTGACCAGCAACTTATCATTGCTGAGATGATGCAAGGAGATCAGTGCTATTATGTCCTGATGACAGCTGGCTAGGTTGATTCGATGTGCGATGTGCCCATCACATATGCTCTTATGGACTCTAGATTAGACATCTGGGTTCTCTGCCACGTCACCAACTCAACATGTAATAAGTCTTAGGAAAGTGAAGTATCATTTTAAAAAAGAGGTATAGTATGATGTCATAAACATTAGCAACGAGCAAAATGAAGAATACAGAATAAATATCATGGCACGTCATTCTACACAGAACTTTCTAAAAGCTAATTGCATAACTTCTCACCAATGGCTAGACCGTCGGCAAAATTGTGCAGACCATCGCCGAAGATGACGACCCACGCAACAGCGGCCACTGACTTAGGCACATTGTGACTATGGTGATGACCTCCAGTGACATGGGTATGACCCCAGTTTGAGTCATTTGCTGTGGCAATTCCATCACAGTTTTTATGCAATTCATCATGAGCATCATCAGCAAGTTTACGAACTTCTACCAAAGCAACACATCACCAATATTTACATTAATAGTTTATTTTGCTCTCAGCACGCACAATAGTTACAGCAGACATAGAATCAAGCAGGACTTTCAAAAGGAAAAACAGGTATTTCTCAAATTCTTATTACCATCTTAGACAAAGATCAAAATATTAATTTAAATGAAAAAATGTACATGATTCATACGTTACTATTCGAGCACTGAAAGTAGGTTCTGATTTAACTACAAATAAGTAAGCAAAGCTAACAGCAACAGAACACACCTTTGTTTGAATGAACCATCATCATCATCTCTTCACAAGAGTTTGCCGAACTGTTCTTCAGCTTTGCCGCTCTTGCGTTTCGTTCGTCCACAGGAGCCAATGAAACCTTCGCCAAATCGAAGTCCTGCTTCTGAAAACAATTTCTGACTTCAATATTCAACGTCTCACTAACTTATTTAAATACCCCCGTTTATTGATTAAAAAAGAACAACAGAAATCTAACAGAGTGAATAGACACAGAGTACAAATGGTAGACTGACACGACCCACAGTCCTCATTAACCCTCTACCAGTTTATGGTAAAAAATTTATGTTCTGTTACCATTCAATCATTTTTACACATATATGCTGTGTCTAGTTTGAAAACAGTTGACTGGTTGTAAATTAAGAATTAAAGTGACAGAAGGTTTGCTGTTGATATTTGCATACTGGCGCCTGTACACCAAAATGCGGATAGCAATTGGTCAATTAAAGAATATTCTTATTTATCTTATAATAGTGAAGGAACGTAGTTGAAAATAAGTCATAAGTAATGATCCTCTGTGGGATACACCTAAAATCATAGTACTACAAGAAGTGGAACATCACAAATTTAGAGAACATATTAAAAATAAACTGGTAAACATAGAACACCGCAGACAATTCAAAAATAATAGATCAAATAATAGATCCATAGCATAAAGTAATAATAAAGCGAGTTAATTCTGGCTAAACTTTATTGGCAAGCCAGGTCTACGCTCTGTGAGTCATCTTGCATTAACAATGAATTCATGAACAGCATCCAGACATGATTTTTGACATAGCTGCTGCCTTTCACATCAGAGTCAACACTTTAACCCTGAGGTAAACCGACATGTGTTGCCAAACAATGTAATCTGCAAATGCGTGAACTGCCGCTCAAACTGGCACATCTGCTGAAACAGGCAAATCGTGAATTTACATAGCATAAATATGAATGAAATCATGATAGCATTATTTTTGAATTATGACTTTAAATTCCTAAAGTGCAATAAAATACATGAATGAATTCAGTAAATATGATCCAATTCATGACATGTTCCATTAGAATGAAATTCTTTGAAAAGAAAAAGCAAATCTTTTAACCTCAAAGTCATTCTTAACGCGTCTTCTTTCGGAACAGAATCCGACGAGTCTTTCGACGATGAAAAACAGAAGTATTCCTGCAAGTGCAGTAAGGCCACACCACACAGTCCTTCGCTGAGAAATTGCATCATGGACATGAATTTCATGTTCCAATTCATGACTGGTTCCATTAGAATGGAATTCTCTGTCATTGTGAACATGTGGTATCACAGCCTTTACAAAAGTTTAAAAAAACTCATTTAAATTCAGTATATAATCATGAATCGAAAATAATCTTGATTACTGAAGTTAAGCAGATTTTTTCACAAACAGGATCACAGCATTTTAACAGCCGCATGAGTACCAAGTAATGCTCAATTTAGAAGCACTGAAACTCATGATTTCTGCAAGTAATTTATGCAAAACAGCACCAATCAAAATTCAAAAGAAAATATTAGTTATCATATATATATATTAGTTAAAAGAAATAAACTAAAAATTACTGAGAAAGCTTTAAGATCACAATGATCAAGTAATGAAATATCAAAGAAACTGGCATATATTAATTTCAGTCTCTGACAGACACATAATTCAATAATTCCTTTGCTCATGGCATGATTGTCAACTGCTGAAAAATAGCTTAGACGTGGCACAAGGATAAAATGCCTCACCATCTTATTCATTTGACATTTACTTCTATATTCTTGTTATTTACACAGGTAAGCAGACAACTCCCAGCAGTTTTCCTAATTCGTCATTTAAAGCTAAATTTTGTTACATAGTATCAGTAATGTCTACTCATTAGGTAAACATTCTTCGAACTTCAGGACTGTACATTTGAAGACCATGGTTGACATACATTATAAGGCAAAAAAAAATAATGCTGTGTTTCCGGTAACAGAGCTCTAAAAAATTGGGTAGGTAGAAAAAGAATTTTATTTTGGAAAAATATTTTTATACAATGACTATCCAAAAAATTATACCCAACTACTCTTTTTTGCATAAAGGTACACGCTGCAACAAAAAACGTGTTCTAAGCAAGTATAAACTGCCTATTTCCCGACCGTCTGCACCTAAAACTGCTCTAGAAAACAATCCTATTAATTTCATTTTGTTGACATTTTTTCTGGTAAGATAAAGTGGGAAAGGAAGGGGACGATGAGTGCGAACAGAACATCACTGCTAGGGGTCGTTCCAGACTGGCCGAGCCAGTGACTAGTTACACCTAGAGGTTGCTAGATTTATTTTCCCTAGTCACCGTTATAGGTGGCTCAAGTGAGAATGATAAGGCTAGAGGTTTTCAAGACTGGCAACCAGGGAGTAGTTAGGCAGGCATGAAACTCTAAGGCAATGTCACTGTAAATAACAAAAATTACACAAAATTTTATAGTTTCGGCAATAAATGTGAGTCGGTCGGGTTACCGGAAACTAGTGATGTAGCTTTTCCGGAAATTTATTTTGACGGAAACTTTCCGAAGAACCGGGAAACACATTAAAATCAGAAAATATCAGAATTTCACGCTCAGAAAATTTTCTTATAGTTTAAACTCCTTTTATTTACGGTACTTCTGTCGATGCAAACAATGTTGAACTTAAAAATAATTAATATGAGCAATAAACACTGTTCATTAGCATTTCAGACTAGAGTAGCCTATAGAAAACTAGTTGCTTGTATGTCTGCAGTCATCTCTGTTGCAGGAAATGTGTAAAAAACTGATATAAGCATGAAATAATACTGCATCAATTTCTGTTTCTGTCCTATATTTTCATAACTCACAAATATGAAGGTGACTGAATGATAAAAAATATTTTCTCTAAATATACAGCAAAGCTTAATTGCATTTAATTCCTAAATGTACAGGTATTTTTGGGCTGTGTGAACAATTATCACTAACACTAGCAGTGCCATCTATTGAATAAACTATTACTTATAACCACCTAAGACTGCTTATAGTGATGGATGTATTTAGTAACATTACATTGAAAGAAAATTCGGACTCCTTAGAGTTGAGTATGTATTTAATAATATTTTATTGGTGGAAAAATACGTCGGAAAGTTTCCGGAAAACTATGAAACTTTCCGGACATTTTTTCCACCTCACAACACTAACTTTTGATAGTGATTGATGTATTTAGTAACATTATATTGAAAGAAAATTTCGGACTCATTAGAATTGAGTATGTATTTAATAATATATTATTGGTGGAAAAATATGTCGGAAAGTTTCCGGAAAGATTCGTCGGAAAGTTTCCGAAACTTTCCGGAAAGATATGAAACTTTCCGAGGAAAGTTTCCGCCTCACAACACTACCGGAAACACAACTTTTTTGGCCTAAGATCCAACTCTATACGGAAGGCAACGTTACCGTATTATGTCAATTTTAAAAAAATTAAAAAAATTAAATATTTTTAAATAAAAATTTTTTACAAAATTATTTGAGTCGCGACAATAAAAGACGGTCGGTCGGGTTACCGGAAACACAACATTATTTTTTTTGGCCTAAGCGTACATTGACATAATCGTGCACTAACAAATATTATTGGCCATTGATCACATTTAATTTAACCAGCCAAATATGTTAAAAATCACTTAAAGAAGCGCATTTTAGGAAACTCCCCAAAATGGTGGATCATGCATAACTGAATCACGTAACCCTGTGGAGAAAGTTCTAATGTCATCTAACTCCTGAGCTAAATTCAGTTTCTGCTGATGATGTCTGTGACTGTCATCTGTTGAAAACAGTTTAATTGTAGTATAGCTGTAAATACAGAAAACTGCATTTTGATATTAACACAATCAATCAAAACCACCAGCAAGTGATAAACATGATATTCACTCAAATTAGAAGAAATCCATGCTTACATGAGGCAGAAGATGAAGCAGAGCGTCTCCTGACAGGGAACCAATTGCCAAGGCAACAAAGAACTGCAACAAGTGGTTGTAGATCACTTGATGCATGACGGGAATGATGGCGACAGCAACAAGACCAATGGCACTGATAACGACACACGCAAGGAATGAGTAACCCCAGACTGAAAATAAAAAATAAAGTAATTGTGACATCATTCGTGTGGAGCTGATTTTCAATGGCAAACCACTTACCACTACATTACATTTTCAGAGAGCATTTAAGTCATCATCCATTCAATAGTCAAACCACACATCAAAATAATATTTACTCACGCACCCATGTAACAGTCAACCCACCCACACACTCAAATATCAACCTACCCACCTACTCATCAATCCAACACTCCACCCACATATCCAAATATTGATTGACCCGCCTATCCATCAACCACATCCACATCCAAACATCGACATACCCACCTGTATACCAATCTAATCAGAATCCACCCAAACATCAAAATATTGACTCACAAACCTATTTATCCAATTTAACCCACACCTTCAACATTGTCTAACCAATCGCCCCAATATCCCCCTCCCCCACCAGATGAACAAACCTGCAGCAGAAGGCGACTGCCAGATTGTGGCATGATCTGTTTCATTGTCAGCTGCAGAATGGACATGGTGCTCTTGGCCATGGGAAACAGAATCATGATGTTGATGACCGTGGACCTTGCTATCACAGAAATGACTGTCTAATATGTAGACAAGTGTTGGACATATCTTCTCAAAATCTGACGTTGTCAACTGTTGTCTGTTGTTGAAGCCATTTGAATGTAGGATCCGATTTGATGACATACACTACACAAACAAACCAATAAATAAAAATGCAATTCAAAGATTTACAACAACAAAATCTCCAATAAAGGTATGTTAAACGAATATCGTAAATCCGGTTTTCAGTTCTGAAAACGAAAATCAGTTTTTACTGCTTGAAATTAAATTAATAGACATAGATTTATGGCTCTTAAAGATTGCTGTGAGAACAAGCTAATTGCGAGAAATAAATGGTATGTGCGACGCTGCATTACCCACGACCCATTACACACAAGACAAGAAGTCCATGACGCGATATAAGGCCAAAAAAAATAATGTTGTGTTTCCGGTAACCCGACCGACCCTCTTTCATTGCCGCGACTCAAATAATTTTGTAAAAAAATTTTATTGAAAATTTTTTTATTTAAAAACAGTTATTTTTAAAAAAAATCAAAATTTTTAAAACTTTTTTAAAAATACTTTTATTGACATAATATGGTGACATTGCCTTCCGTATAGAGTTGGATCTTATGCCAAAAAAGTTGTTTCCGGGACCCCGAACGACTCGCTTTTATTACCGAGACTCGGAAAATTTTGTGCAATTTTTTTATTTACAGTGACATTGCCTTAGAGTTTCATGCCTGCCTAACTACTTCCTGGTTACCAGTCTTGAGAAACCTCTAGCCTTGTCATTCTCACTTGAGCCACCTATAACGGTGACTAGGGAAAATAAATCTAGCAACCTCTAGATGTAACTAGTCACTGGCTTGGCCAGTCTGGAACGACCCCTAGCAGTGATGTTTTGTTCGCACTCATCTTCCCCTTCCCTTCCAACTTTATCTTACCACAAAAGATGTCAACAAAATGAAATTAATAGAATTGTTTTCTAGAGCAATTTTAGGTACAGACAGTCAAAAAATAGGCAGTTTATACTTGCTTAGAACACATACTTTGCTGCAGCGTGTACCTTTATGCAAAAAAGAGTAGTTGGGTATAATTTTTCAGATAGTCACTGTATAAAAATATTTTACCAAAATAAAAATATTTTTCGACCTACCTACCCAATTATTTAGAGCTCTGTTACCGGAAACACAGCATTATTTTTTTTGGCCTAATATAGATGTGCAGCACCTCTGAGTAAGCCTTCGTCATGCTTTTCGTAAAAATTTAACAGTTTGTGATGATGAAAATAAAAACCAATGAACCTCTTAAGCCCCTTTTATGTCGAAAATGTAATCTTTGTTTACACTGCCCGCTGGAATTAGCAGGGTTTTCTATAAGGCCAGTTAAGAAAACCAAAATTTGATTTAAAATCGGATATCTGCAAGTGAAAACACGACAGGTTTACCCAAAATAATCGATATTAACAACTATACTCCAATATCACATTGCACAATGAATTTCCTTATATACAGCAAAGACACTTAAAGATACAAAGCCATACACACATCACACAGTGTAAATAAAAAGAATTTTAAGTAACTTATATAGCATCAAACATGTTACAAATACCTCATTTGATGATGGAGAATTTTCTTCCGCACCACTGGAATTGTTCTGACTTTGAGATCTTTGCATCAGATCAGTTGCATCTGATTTTGCATTAAATTCATTATTGAAATGCCTGTGTGGCGAATCACTGTCATGATTGTGACCCAGACTTTCAACATCCAACGTGGAATTTGAAGTCAAGTCAGCCTGGGTCATATTTCTGCTTGAGATATCACCATTCTTGACCTCAAATTTCAGCAGACCAATGTTCTTAAGCAGCTGTTCAAACCCATCAAATGTCATCACACCATTTTCACCATACTTCTCAAAGAGTTTATATAACACACTTTCTTTCACGTCCATCCCATTGTGCTGGTAGTGTGAAGGTTCGGTAACACTCAAACCAGAATCAAAGGAACTGTTGCTAACAATTGGGGCAGAATGAGATTCGATGAATGAGATTGGCGAAACATTTCTCGTATCTGTTGAATTAAATTCTGGCAGTTCACGTTTTACCAGGTGACCAAATGCTTCTCTGTGGCCATTGGTCTCGAGATGGTTCTTGTCATCAAGTGAATTGCTTGCCGCCAGAAGACCACGGAAGCTGAGACTGAAGCAGCAGACAGAACAGACAACGAAGCAGATTGCAGTGACCCTGCAGTGAATGTGCTGCGAATGGCAACCCATGATGCGTCTCTATTGCCAAAAAAAACACAAAAACTTTAAGCAAGACAAAGACACAATACCTTTTGGATTGACAAATAAGCAAATGTTCATGCTCAATGCTCATATAATTAGAATTATTGATTATTGTGATAATTAACTTTTCATCTGTTAACAAACAATTTCAGCATGCATTTCTAATTATAAACACGATAGATGAGGTCGTTGCAAATTAATTCTATTAACAGTTTCTTCAACGAACGATTTTATAATCACAGACGCTGATTAGCTGTAGTGCAAACACAATCGCTTGGCCATCTGCATTCGTTATTCAAAAATAAATAAAATACGGCAGAAGACAACAATCAAATCTGCGATCGACAAAATATTCCACTAATTCAAATCTGCTTCTCACTTCTGTGCTGCACCTGACATGTATTCATGGTTATATACGCATGTAAACTTGCAAGCACACACACAGAGGCAGAGAGGGAGGGATGCATATATGCAACTGGCATTCCTTTAGTCAATTTGCCGACAAACTCTGGTCCAATTTCAACTGAAGAAGTCAATATCTTAAATTCTTATGTACATTGTACAGCCAGTGACCCATGCATCTAAAGTGTGGTGACAAATAGATCAACCAATGCGCACACCCATTCCTACCCTAAATGGATCGACAGCAAATGAGATATAAATGGACTATCATACATTTCTATCAAATATCTTTTCAATCAAAGGTTCTTAGGACCAACACATCTCTATCTTGCTTAATTAATTCTCAGCACCTAAAATGCTGAGCACTGGCAGGTCAAAGGGATTGTCTGGTTGCATGCTAACTCATAAACAGAATCAAAGTGCCATCATTAACCAGCAGAAGTTGATCCATAAAGACAATTAAAGAGACTAAAGTGTGTTTTTGTTTAACCATGCAACACTGCACTGAATAACATATTTAGACTATTATCATCATTATTATTAAATATTAACATATAAGTCTCAAAAGTCAATTCTGACCAATCACAACACTTTAAAATCAGTCTATATTCTCAGAACTTGTCATCAATTAACAAGTTCATCCGATTGTCTTGCTCATGGTCCTAACTAACGCTAGAACCATCCCTGGTGTCATCTATAGGGTTTTATGCACTGGTCTTACATATTGGAACTCTTTCCCTTAATGCCATTCAGATGACTTAACACTCGTCTAAGTCTCTGGTTTTCTGTTCTCATGTATTTTAACCCGACTTTAAACTGATTTTTTTTCATGATCTCACTTGAAGCAACAATCAACTGATTGAGACAATTGAGAATGGAGCTACACTTGTAATACATTACATTACAATGATTTCAATTGTTTATTTATGCAGCTTGTGCATCTGGGCTTTTACAGTCGACATTTTAAGAATCTATATGATCAAATGTGGACCTAAATTACAGCAAATAGATCAATGCATAACATGCATATTATTGCTTATACTATGACAGACTTCAAATCAAAAGTTCTGTTGACTAGTCTTGCTTCAAATATGAGGGTGGTCTGTCTTCTCCAAGAAACTCTTCACCATACTTTAAGTAATACTTGCAACCCAAAAGAAATTCACATTGCTTCATCAGTCTAATCCTCGGGGTGAACTGGGCAATTCATTGGCAACCTTAATTGTAAGAAATGTCTCCTAGCACCAGTGTACTAGCTCAAGATTGTCCATTGTCAAAGTGCACTCAAGGGCATACACTTTGCCAATTATATATTTCTTCTTCCTCAGCCGTCCTCGTGACGAGGGTTGGCCGCATCATTAATAATCTTCTTCCACCCTCTTCGATCTTCCGTGCTCCTTGTGATCTGTTCCAACGTCATTCCAGTCCAGGTTCGAATGTTATCCATCTATGTCGTGCTTGGTCTTCCTCTTCCTCTTCCACCCGGTGTTGTACCCTGTATCAGGTCTTTTTCCATGTTGTCATCTTCCTTCCTGATTATATGACCATATTACCTCATCTTCCTTTCTTTTTCATCTTCCTTTCTTTTTTTTACAATACATGATATGATTATGAATATGATTGCAATACATATATTATATATTACTGGCCATAAATCCACAGACTTACTCTACAACTTCTATGAACATTCCTGGAACATCAATAGCTAAAATCTGACAAACATTAATATAGCACTCTTGTCTGAAAAATGTCTAATTGTACAAAGATGCTTTGAACTGTTCAAAGCAGATTATATATTGCACCAACACTATGACGTGATGAATGTCTTGCACGGCTGCTGAAATTCGACTCCTTTAATAACTTGTGATCATTCATCCATGCTATGTATTCGTATTGTATTCATATTGTATTATAATCATATTGTGTCAGTTTGAAATTAAAAACAACGATTATTTCTAACATGATCACTGCTGACCAACTTCATGAATACAACATAGACTTACAAAGTCTTCTATAAGATCCAATCTGATTGGTCAACAATAGTGGCTCAATGTCGTTTTAGCATTCAATTTTCAAACAATTGTCAACAAAAGACAAACATTCAACCAACTCTTCAATATAGCAATGAGTCATTATTTGAACTCAAGGAACAGGTAAAAGTCACATTTGTTGTGCTAAAACTGTTCTGTGCAGAAATGCAAGAAGGCCACCAGGCCATTAAAGAACAACAACAATACACAGGAGATTGTGTAGTCACTGTTTAGCAGGGTCGCTGTGTCACATCAAAGTTGAATGTCATCGCTCCCATCATTTAAACACGCTTGGCACCAACCCAGCTCCGTGCAGCATGCGTCTGCTTCAACTTTTACCTGTGACCAGAGTTCAAACTCGATGTCCCTCAGGGCACTGTGCTTTGACTGCTGCTGTTCCTGCTCTACACGGCTAATGTTGGTGAGCTGGCTGCCAGTCTCAGCTTGTCATCACATTTCTATGCAGAAGACTCGCAGCTCTGGCAAGTGCAGCGTCATTCTATCTCTTGCAATCTTGGAGGAGATTTCATTCCATTTGGCCAATACAGAACTCAATAATTGTTCATAACTAAGTTAAAACTGGCATAATAGTCAAGGCCGTAGCTAGGGGGGTGTTTTGGGTGTTTGAAAAACCCCCGAAATGGAAAATGAAAAAAAAATGCATTTACTAGCACATGATGTAAAACCGTGAAATAAAACCATGAAAACACCCCCCGAAATGAAAAATTGAATGAATTGGTGACATTTCCTGAAGATTTCGGCCGGATGACTAAAAAGGTCATCAGTTTTTTTCGGACAGGAAACTGAAGAAACACCCCCGAAATCAAATCCTGGCTACGGCCTTGATAATAGTATGGGCGTGGTCTGAATACAAGAAACAATTTTCAGCTTGCGCCTCGAAATCATTTTTCACACAATCGACTGCTTTTAGACATTAAACTTTCAGCAACATTAACAGGACTGTAATTTCATGTATGCACTCAAACCTCTTAATAGTTTTTCGGAGTTTCAGCACTTTCTATAAGATGGTGTTTGGGCATTTTCAGCATTTTGGGGGTTGGGCTTCGTGGATTCGGGATGACACCAACAGTGTTGCAACACAGTTTTTGCAACTTCAATATACCTGTGAGTCAACAGCTGGATGAGGATAACAGTGATTTCTCAATAAGAGAGACTTTGATATATATAATTGTGTATGTATATATATATATATTAGGTATCCCTAAGATGCCGTTTATATATATATATATATATATTATATACAAACGGCATCTTAGGGATACCTAATCTGGTCAAAAAGTAAAGGGAGGCCCAAAAAAGCAGACCACATTAGGTGAGCTTGAAGAGACAAGGGATATGATTAACATCGTGTGAAGAATTATAGATCTGAATCTATCTTAGAACTATAATCTGTATTGTAAAGGCAACGTTTCAATAGGCTGGTTCAATGAAACAAAGTCATAGGCCAAATTTTAAGTATGTGCTGCATTGGTTACAAGTGCCTTTACACTTATTTGATAACAGGATGTTCGAAATGCCAAAGTCCGAAATTATTCAAGTTTACTGTACTTGCTTGTTTACCCGTAAATACGATCAATATTATTGTGACCGAAGTACAAACCTGACAAACACTTTGGAACTTGAATAAGTTGCAAGTTTTGACCGTAGCCGCTTACACGAGTGGTAGACGTCAAAAATTCCTTTCCAACCAAGAGATATTTCCCGTTGTAGCTTTAAAAAAGATATCAGCTGTGAAATTCTATGCTACCATGCAGTTAGTCCACACCAGAGGCGATCAAAACATTAAATTAACCAGAAAAGCTTGAATTTCTCAATAGTAACTTGCGCGGGTGTTCACGTTTCCCTCGCTCGTCCTTCTCTCCGGGGCCACGAGAAATATGGCAGGTTCCCCTAATAATATCGTAGGGTGGGAGGCGATGACTGCGCTCACGTTTTCACAACGAGTCCAACGACCATCTTCACAAAGAGATTCACATCTCATTTGCATATTACGCGCGGGCGAGGTCGGGAACCATTGGACGCAAAGATATTCATAGATCGTGACCGATTGCTCCATAGATATCTACATTTAGATTTATATTGCGCAGGTTCGAGTAAGTTAGTATGTCTGTGGTCCTTGACGAAGCAACGTTATCACTATCGTCATCTCAATTCTCAAAGATATTTACAGCGACAAAAAGAGGAAAGCCGCGGGAATCAACTTAGTCATAGGTGCCTAGTCAAAATATGTGCTTATTATAGGCAAAGATATTAGAGTTTTACTAAGATGCTAAAACTCTTGTTGGGTTCACTTGCTCTAGTCTAGAAGATGATGAGTAATACTCAGGTCCGTAATGTAAAATAACATCGATTTATTCAATAACAGAGCAGTCTGACAAGGAGTAGGTTAACGTTACCCAAAGCTGACATGAAGTACTAGTAGAGCGGACTGGTCAAAAATTGTTCACTTTGTGATACAAGCATGAAATTTGGTACACACTACGAAAATGTCATAAGAAAAAGATTTGGCTATACGGCCATCGCAGATTTGACCCCTGGCCCCAATGGCAGCCATTTTTCAAAATGGCCGACCAGTTTACATATTTTAAATTATCTCAGCTTCCAGTGCACTTAGAATCGTCATCTTGGTGTCTAAACATACATAGTTAGGGGCAAGCATTCCCCCAGAGCCATTGTAGATGTTCCCCACGGCTTGAATGGCGGCCATTTTCCAAAATGGCCGACCAAAAACGAATATTTCAATATCTAAGCTTCCAGTACACTTAGAATCGTCATCTTGGTGTCTAAACATATATAGTTAGGGGCAAGCATTCCATCAGAGCCATTGTAAATGTTCCCCACGGCTTCAATGGCGGCCATTTTCCAAAATGGCCGACCTAAAAAGGTCATTTCAATATCTCAGCTTCCAGTGCACTTAGAATCGTCATCTTGGTGTCTAAACATACATAGTTAGGGGCAAGCATTCCAATGGAACTAAATACATACGTTTCTGTTCACAAGATTTGCAGCCAATACTATCAATGCTGCGGCAAGTTAAAAATTTCCTGCTTATTTGAAAATCAGCTGTTATCAGCTCATGGTGCTTCAAGTGTAGATATACATGTAGTATAATCAAAGCTTTTTATTGCATTATACTATTTGTAAAAGTTCTGATGGTGTTCATGTTCATTTGGCAATAAAACAAATGTTGGAATATATGCAATTCAAGATTTTATTGGTGCTCTGTAAATGTGTATCGTGACATATTTGAGTCCACATTTGAAGACCTTTACCCAGACAAAGTACTGACCACAGAATTATAAAACATCATGTACGTCATTCACGGTCGCATAGGCCTCTACAGAGACAGAGACCAGTACACTGTAGAGAAGCTTTCACGCATTTGCATTGTCCTCTACATCCCTTCTCACATCCACATCGCAGCAGTTCACGACAGGCACGAGACGCTTCGGGAAGTGTTGTCCACTTCACTTCCCAGCCACCTTCAACCGTTTTCAGCCACCCCCATTGACCAGGACATGGTAGTTTAGGAGCAGCTATGAACATCTGTGCCCAAACATGACCTGCTTGGTAGGCAGCTCTCTTTGTATGTTCCACCAGAGCAGCTTGAGTTGGTGGAAGGCCATCCATAGGTCTGTCTTTCTGTGCGAACAGTTGCTTTCTTGCCTCATTCACCTTCTCCTCACCACTAGCACGGTCATACAGAAGAACCACAAAGCGCTCAATTACGTTGAGCTGATCATAAACTGAGCTGGGAGTTGATGCTAAGGTGCAGAATGCTGGGTGACGTCGCTGAATGTCTTCCAAATGTCCCAGACAGTCCTTTTTCGCAGCCAGCAAAGTATGATACTGTGTCACATCCGCTAAATGCGTGTAGGAGAGGCATGGCTAGGCACTTTTATGGACCTGGGGCACGCGCCATTTCATAGGTTGGTAGGTATCTGAAGCTTCTGCCTGAGGCAAAACCAGCCCACAGTTCATCAATGCTCAGCTGCTGAACTGATGATACGGCCAACACCAACGCGTCAGAGTCAACGGTGCGTATCATCACCTTACGACAACCATGTTTGGTGGCATCGGAGACAAGCAGAAAAATCTTTGTATCAGCTTCCTCTTGCAGAGTACACGGAGCAAGTCCGGATGTGTCTCTTTGCCGAGTACAGAGCACATCCTTGTGGTAAGTTGGTATTATCTGTCTTCCTGGTTCAATTTCTAGTTTTGCCATAATGTTGCAGACTCAAGAAAGACAACAAATCTGACTTGTTTTCGTCATTCCTCAGTAATTCCTGCCAGTTTCTGGGTAGAGCACTAGAAGCTTCGACGTGCCTTCGACTTCCCTTACCCCTCACACTGCGTGTGTATGTCTTCAAGCTGCCATCTACATATTCACTCAATATAACATCTACTCTATGCACATGCTCTAGCTGTCTTTTGATGCAGGGCAAGAAACTACGGGATGAATAATCTGAAAAGGTGCATGCAGTGCCAGGTTTCAGCATGTTGACTACGACGGCTCCATACAGATTATATATAAGAGAGTCGACAATTGGAACACATACTTGACGCACCATGAGCCCATAACAGGCTTAACAGCTGATTTTCAAATAAGCAGGAAATTTGTACCTTACCCCACAATTGACTCCTTGGCTGCGAATCTTGTGAACAGAAACGTTTGTATTTGATTACATTGATTTCCTGCCCGTAACTATGTATGTTTAGACACCAAGATGACAATTCTGTGCGAACTGAAAGCTGGGATACTGAAATATCTTTTTTAGTCAGCCATTTTGGAAAATGGCCGCCATTGAAGTCCTGGTGAACATTTTCAATGGCTCTGTTGGAATCCTCGCCCCAAACTATGTATGTTTAGACACCAAGATGACGATTCTAAGTGTACCTGAGGCTAAGATATTGAAGCATCCTTTTTTAGGTCGGCCATTTTGGAAAATGGCCGCCATTTAAGCCATGGGGAACATTTGTAATGGCTCTGTTGGATTGCCTGCCCTTAACTATGTATGTTTAGACACCAAGATGACGATTCTAAGTGTATTGAAAGCTGAGATATTGAAAATCCGTATTTTGGTCGGCCATTTTGGAAAATGGCCGCCATTGAAGCCCTGGGGACATTTGCAATGGCTCTTTTGGAATCCTCGCCCCTAATTATGTATGTTTAGACACCAAGATGACGATTCTAAGTGCACTGGAAGCTGAGACAATTTAAAATCTGTAAATCGGTCGGCCATTTTGAAAAATGGCTGCCATTGGGGCCAGGGGTCAAATCTGCGATGGCCGTATAGCCAAATCTTTTTCTTATGACATTTTCGTCGTATGTACCAAATTTCATGCTTGTATCACAAAGTGAACAATTCCTTCACATTTTGGTTCCAGTCCGCTCTACTATACGACCGATACAGCTGATTCGACAGAGCTGACGTGAAGACACACCAGGCTAACGGAGCCCAAAGGAAGACGGATGTAGGCCAGTTCACCAACGGGGTGGGACGGCAATCGAAGAAGACAAACGTCGTAGAACACGAACCACACGCCACGCTCAACAGGAGTCGAACACACACCACAGAGTAGACCCACGACAAGAAGCAAGCCCCCACAGTAGTAGCCCTTTAAATAGGCCCTGCCCTTCCCTCAACTCCCACATAGTCAAGGAGAGTCCAAGTAAGGAAGCCCAGAGGGGTAATAGGTAGCTAACACTCACATACCCCCCCACCAGAACATGAGGAGTCCAACGGGGACGACGAACTATACGAACAATGCTACGCCTAAATGCAAAATCACTCAGTATAAGCCATTACACGTACTAAGCAATTCAGCAAGACTTAACTAAATAATGCATCGCACTCATAAATAACGTAAGAGTCCGATATAATCATGATCTGAATACACAAACTTCATATAACCCAAATCATCAGTTCACACGTAATCACGATATATATACATACACATCAATAGTTCAAATGTCCAAAAAACTATATCTGAAACACAAGAAAAAATTTGGACACCAACTGGTGTATCAAAAATGAACCAAAATGTATAATGGTCATCGGCACAAGCCACCCTACACTACAGACACACTGAAGAGTTCATTGCCGAAGAATTCCGTGCTTTCCTTCTATGACAGAACGTTCCATTGAAACTGTTTCTGGACAGTGTTTGACTTTTCCTGACAGAATGTTCCATTGAAACTGTTTCTGGACAGTGTTTGACTTTTCATGACAGAATGTTCCATTGAAACTGTTTCTGGACAGTGTTTGACTTTTCCTGACAGAATGTTCCATTGAAACTGTTTCTGGACAGTGTTTGACTTTTCATGACATACGACGAGGATAGACGTACCAGAGAGCATCTCTAGCACGCCCGACGACTCCGCTGTGAGGAGACAAGTGGAGACACTGATTGACGTGTGCCCTCACCCGCTCCCACTCACATTATGCAGATGGACGACTCAGAATGTCCGGCAGAACATTCCATTCGCCTGGACGATGTCTAATGTCCAAGTTGTACTGTTCAAGCTCCAAACTCCATCGCAAGAGCTTCATATTTTTGTTCGCCATCTGATGGATGAACTGCAAAGGTTTATGATCGGTGAACACCAGGACGACTGCGGATCCAAAGTAGACACTAAAGGCCCGCAAGGCGACCATCAGTGCCAGCGCTTCCTTCTCTATGGTCGAATAGCGAATCTCCTGCGGCAGCAGCTTCCGACTCAAATAGCAGATCGGGTGTTCCAATCCATCCTTCATCTGAAACAAGCACGCTCCCAGACAGAATTGAGAAGCATCAACACCCACACAAAACTGTTTAGTAAAGTCAGGAGGTATTAAGATAGGTCTAGAAGCCAGACGAGATTTTAGATCAAGAAAAGCAACCTCCGCTTCCTCATTCCATCTAAAAGGAATCCCTTTCTTTGTCAAAGCCGTGAGCGGCAAAGTAATATCAGAGAAATGAGGCAAGTACCTCTGATAGTATCCCGCTAATCCTAAGAAAGATTGCACCTGTTTATCCACCCTCGCCATTTTCTCAGGATTTAACCTGTAAGGGTATTGTCGAACAGGGCGAGCACCTTCAACCAAATCAATTCTATGAGACACCATAGATGTTTTACCCGGTACTTCACTAAACACATGTGCAAAGTCATGCAAAACATCCCGCAATTCCGCACGACATTCAGCAGACACTTCACATTGTAAGACCTTATCCTCTAAAGTCACATCATTCATCCTCACATCCGGATTTACCACCAACACAGAAGCCACCACCTCCTCATTCGGTCGCTCATACACCACATCCATACGATCCACATATCGCTTCATCAGATTCACATGTACCACCCGTTCCGTTTTTCTTCGATCCGGGGTACTCACTAAATAATCGACCGGACCAAGTCGACGTACAACCACATACGGTCCACAATATTTGGTCTGTAAAGGTTTACCCACCAACGGAATCAAGAGTAAAACCTTTTCACCTTCCTCAAAAGACACAGCACGTGACTGCTTATCATACAGTTGCTTCGATTTACTTTTCGCATCAACAGCATTTTCACCAGCAAGTTTCAATCCAACACGCATACGTTCACGTAATTGTAAAACATAGTCAATCACGTTCTTGCCAGACACTTCATGTACAACATCTTTCGCCAACCATTCTTCCTTCATCAATTGCAACATGCCACGCACATCTCTGCCATACATCAAATCAAAAGCAGAAAAGCCAGTACCCTGTACCGGAACCTCTCTATATGCAAACAAGATCCACGGCAACATTGCATCCCAAGAACCCGGATATGTTTCAGCCAACGCCTTCAACATATCTTTCATAGTACGATGAAAGCGTTCGCACGAGCCATTCGTTTGTGGTCTATAAGGACTAGTTTTCAACTGCACAATACCACATTCATGCACAAACACTTGCATCAAATCAGACATGAATTCTGAGCCACAATCAGATAACAATTCTTTCGGAAATCCGAAAAGCGAAAAAACTTCACACAAACATTTAGCCACATCCTGCGCCGTATGATTCTTCAACGGAAACGCAAATGGAAAATGGGAAGCCAAATCAATGACCGTGAGAATAAACCTATTCCCCGTTCCCTCACATACACTCAATGGGCCTACGATATCCATTGCCAAGCGTTGAAACACTTCCTCCATTACAGGCATACTGACCATGGGCGCCCTATAATTTCTGTTTCCTTTGCCTAAGCGTTGACACACATCACATGAACGACAATACTCACGAACGTCTCGATTCACATGAGGCCACCAGAAATGCTTCGTCAACCGATCCAGTGTCTTTCTAGTACCCAAATGCCCAGCCGCTGGTATATCATGGGCCACATGCAACAACTTCTGTCTTAAGTCACGAGGCACAACTATTTGTACCACACCCATTCCTAATGGTGTACACTTCTCCTCCCATCGACGCACCAAGACCTCGTCCACCAACGCATACGGTTGTACACGCCCACCGACAGACACCGTCTCGTCTACTTGTGCATACAATGGTCTCAATTCAGGACACCGGCGCTGGCGCAATATTAATTCCTGTCGGCTAACATATAGCTCCGATCTTTCTGTCACAACAGATTCTGTCGCTGCAAATAAACTCGATAAGTCGCCTTCATCGAAATTCATTCGTTCAACTTGTCTGTCAATTATTTCACCTGGCGTTCGCTCTTGGTCGGCCGACTCCGTACTTTGACCCACTATCTCCGACTGCTCGGGCGCCGCTTCACTGCACACCGCCGTCTCCCTCTCACTCTGTCTCACTGCATGTGCTCTAGCCTGTGCACGAGTCGTCACCGCGACCTCCAACACCTGTCCTGCCAGCGCTGTATCATTACCCACAATGCAATGCACCCCAGCCATTGGAAGTGAATTCATTAGACAGCATAACACCTCACCTTGAACAAATGCACAATCAACATTCACTTTCACCAGAGGACATTCCACAATAGAACCAGATATACCTCTGAGTAACCTCGTTTCATTCATGTGTACAAACTCATGCTCATTCAACCATTCATTAGACACCAAAGACTGCAGCGCTCCACTGTCCCTCAAGAATACCGCCTCCTTTCGTGCACCCTCATCATCAATTACACATCCAATCACACAAAATGGTGCATACAGTTTATCAACAGATTCAATTGGCTTCGGAAAACTCTGTGGTTTAACAGGCGCCGAAACAGTCTGAACCAAACCCATAGGTTTCGCACCCCTCCAATTTTCCATTTGAGTCCCCTCCTTTCGTTTTAATTTCCAACAACTGGCCTTCGTATGACCTGGCGCTCTACAAAATGCGCACGTGACCGGTTCCCCAAACCCAGTGACGTCATCATTTTCCCGCACAGGCTTATTAAACCCATACGTTCCTCTTTGAGGCGAACGTCTACCCCAATTTGTATCACGACGCGTACCATCCTTGTACCCCACGCCTTGACGCTCCCATACATCTTTCTTCTCACTTTCATCAGATGAGAATCCTCGTGTACGGTCGAAAAAATCCCTGCGGAACCCCCCAGAATAATGGTTCGGCCCCTGCTTGTATAACACTGCATATTCATCCGCTAAACGTGCAGCACTTGCAACAGTATCAGGACTCTTATCTATCAGCCACCTGTGTACTTCAATAGGTAACGCTTGTACAAACTGCTCCATGAGAATTACCTCTTTAAATTTTGCTAACTCCTCCCACGAGTTTGTACCCTCAATCCATCTCTGAAAAGGACTCTGCAGTCGAAATGCATAATTCGCATACGTTTCCCTCGGTTCTTTTCGCAACCCCCGAAATTTCTTTCGATAAAATTCCGGAATACGTTCGTACGCCGTCAATAGCGCACTCTTCACAATATCATATTGGACGCACTCCTCCAACGATAAAGCCGCAAAAACTTTCGCCGCCTTCCCCGACAACTGTGGCTGTAGGAGGGACGACCATTTTCCCATCGGAATTTGATGCAACGTCATCGCTTGCTCAAACGCCGCAAAATAATGTTCAATATCGGCCGAATCAAATTTTGGCACAAATTTCAGAGCTGCCCCAAAACGCAAATCCTCATTTCCATGCGCTGGTCGTTCGACAGCACCACCTCCTTCTATTCTCCGTCCGTCCATTTCTAATCTCTGCTTCTCAAATTCCATATTCATTCGTTTCTCCTCCATGTCAAATCTCCTTTTTGTCTCCTCTGCTTCAATCCTCAATTTATTCTCCTCTCTCTCTGCTTCAATCCTCAATTTATGCTCCTCTCTCTCTGCTTCAATCCTCAATTTATTCTCCTCTGCTGCAATCTGCATTTTCTTCTCCTCGAATCTCATTCGCTCCTTCTCTCTCTCCCACTCTCTGTCCTCTTTTAAGTGCAAGCGCTCTAACTCGGCCTCCTCTTTCTTCGCCTGTGCCTTAAGTTTCCAAGCTGCACTACCCAATTTCGGTGACAATGGTTTCATAGCCATTCTCCTCACCTGTGACCTAGACACGTCCTCCACATCCTCACCATATGTCTCACTCACCAGTCGAAGTGTGTCACTTGGTATGTCTCTGACATCCCCAAATTCAGGAATTAACTCCTCCTCTAACGACGCCATTTTACCTCTACGCCCTGTCGACTATTCGACGTGCAGACCAACGCACAGCGCAAAAATTCACCCACGACAGCTCACTTCAAAACTGTCTCGACCAAATTTACAAAACTCGCAAAACTCAATGTCGCAAAACGTCGAAATTTCCCGCACTAATTTTCCCGACCTAATTCGCCAAAAACAACAACCATTGACCTGTCTTCACGGCCAACCACCATATAACACTTTTCCAACGGAATTACCACCGTACTATTCGCTAAATTTCACGGAAACAACGCCCCTTTTTTGACGCAAATTTCAAATTATCGTGAAAAAATCCCGAGAGACCCCATCTGTTGGGTTCACTTGCTCTAGTCTAGAAGATGATGAGTAATACTCAGGTCCGTAATGTAAAATAACATCGATTTATTCAATAACAGAGCAGTCTGACAAGGAGTAGGTTAACGTTACCCAAAGCTGACATGAAGTACGACCGATACAGCTGATTCGACAGAGCTGACGTGAAGACACACCAGGCTAACGGAGCCCAAAGGAAGACGGATGTAGGCCAGTTCACCAACGGGGTGGGACGGCAATCGAAGAAGACAAACGTCGTAGAACACGAACCACACGCCACGCTCAACAGGAGTCGAACACACACCACAGAGTAGACCCACGACAAGAAGCAAGCCCCCACAGTAGTAGCCCTTTAAATAGGCCCTGCCCTTCCCTCAACTCCCACATAGTCAAGGAGAGTCCAAGTAAGGAAGCCCAGAGGGGTAATAGGTAGCTAACACTCACACTCTAATATCTTTGTTATAGGCCTATATCTAGTAAATATATATGAGGTCGTTGGGCCTTGGATAGCACCAGCGTTGCCACTCCTTGGGTTTTTCACAAGATCTTGGGCTTTTCAATCCGAACTTGGGAAATGGGATTTTTTCGGAAAAAACTTGGTTTTTTTGCTTGGGTTATTTTCGACGGAAAAAACCGGAAAATTTTGGATATTTTCGAGAAATTTGGGACTTTATCGGGAAATTGTGGACATTTTGGGGAAATTTAGAGAAAATTTTGGACATTTTCGAACGATTTGTGTCGGATGACTAAAGAGAAAAAGTCGTCGGAAATTTCGGACGGAAAATTCTGAACATTTTCGAAAAATTTTAAGTTTTCGGACGGGAAATTCAGAAAATTCTGGACATTTTCGAAAGATTTGCTGAACTTGGTTTTTCATGGGATTTTTCGGCCCTCCAACTTGGGCTTTTTCATTTTTTAGAGTGGCAACGCTGGATAGCACACATAGGCGGAGACCTGGGCCAAGAATTGGGGGAGGGGGGAACCGACGGAAAGACGCGAGATTTTCCGAAAAAATTTTGACGACCGGCGAAATCTTGGAAAAAAGTTTTTTCGCCGCCAAAAAAGTTGATGACTTTTTTTTTTAGTCATCCGGTCGAATCTCGACGAAATTTTCTATTTTCGCCACTAAAAAAGTCTTGACGCTCAAACATTGGGGGGGGGACAAATGCATGGGCCGTCCCCAACACTTTTATTGGGGGGACCGTCCCCCCTGTCCCCCCTAGGTCTCCGCCCATGATAGCACACTGGTATGGATCGATTATCCATAGGTATGTACCGTACATATAGTGTTAAAGTTTATTAATTTTGTAGTTTTCATCTCGCGACTTTTAGGCTACTTTTTTACGAGAATCGGCGACCAAGCATTTCCCAACTCTCAGAGAGATCCGCCACGGCGTCACCCATGAATGATTTCGAAATTTCTTCTTATTTCTGCAGCTTACCTTGAAAGAACTTGATTAATTGCCTAACTCATATTAAAATTTAATAGAAGAAGTGTAACTTAAATTTTATGATTTTAACATGGTCAATGGCGTCTTTTGGATAAATTATAATAATAATTTATGAATAATGCATGATGTGTTGAATAATGCGCGGCTTTAAATCGATCGTATTATTGATCGGAGTCTTGCGTCGCTTGGCATTGGTTGTGAGTTCTCCCATTTCTTACGCAATTTTGTAGCTTATCGTTTTAATATTCGCCATCGGTTCATCGAATCTCCAATTTCATCCACTTTAGAGTAAGTGCGAATGGCGATTTTCTTACGCTGACCTACCAAGATAATATATCGCGTGTTAGAATGCGAGTCGACGTAAATGCCAGACTGCAGACTGGATGGCTAGACGCCAGACATCGTGTTTGACTTCATGTTTGCAATTTAAAGAGGGAACAGCACGAATAGAATACGACAGACGATTTCAAGGTGATAAGAATAGGGATGGTAGGATTAATGAGCGATGCTGAGAATGTGATAGAAATGTTCGACGAATATAACGCAGTGGAGATTCGGAAGGTGAATAATGGAGGACCAAGAAAATCGCTTTAGCGTTCTAAATTATCAGCTTGGCGCAGCATGATTTTTCTTTATCATCCGTTTTCTACTTTTGGCATGAATTCTTTTCATCAATAATGGCTTCTATGTTTGCAAAAACTCGTTTAAGTATTCCAGCTTTTATTTGAACAACCTTTTTTATCAATCCAACTTCTATTTTAGTAACAAATATTGTTCATCAACCCAGTTCCAATTTCAATAACAATCTTTGCATCGATCCCAATTCTATTCAAGTAAAGTTATTTTCCTCAATTTGACTTCTGTTAGCAAGAATTCTTTTGTCAGTCCAGCTTGTGTGCGACCAACGCTAAAACCCATGCACTGGCAAATCATTTAGAACACTAAAGCAATAGATTAGCCAAGGAAATCTGTGAGAGACAGAGAGAGTAGAGAATGATGCTTTAGAGACTAAAATTACAGGACAATTGCAAGTGAACTGTTTCGGCATGTATTTAAGAAGCAACTGCAATGGTCCAGCAACACAATGCACCTTGTCACATGCATGGCTTGTAAAGCCTGAATTTGCCTAATTGGTCTGTTATTTTGTATTGTGTAACAGTATCCGAGAGTCAATTTCCGCATCAGAATGGCTGAGGCAAAGTCCTATGCACAGAGGAATCGTGAGGGTAGCGACTGGTTTAGTCATGACGAAAAAAATGCCCTGAAGACCTCACCTCAGCACAAGGCTACCGAAGGTGACGACGAAGTTCCTGAAGTTACTGAGAGCAAAAATGGCGAAATGGATTCCAGCAGTCCTCGAACACAGTTGATCAAGCCAGTCTGCAATTCCAATCAGTGGTACAAGCATGATGGGAAAGAAGAAACAGACGAGGTCGCCCCATCTGGTGGTGGGAAGGAGAAGATGCATATGCCTCGCCAGAGTGGTGGTGATTGGTACTCCCATGATGAAAAGGATGCTGACAAAGCTGCCGATGTTAAAGTTCGAGTTGGGAGTACTGAGGGCCAGGCATACTGTCAGCGTGACAAGACAGGCACCTCTTCAAGTTGGTTTGCTCATGAGCATAAAGATGGGCAAGCAACTGAGACCTCTGTCTCAAGTCCTCGGATCAACAGCACAGAGGGCTCGAGCAATGCAACCCGTATGCGCAGCCAGTCAGAAAACTGGTTCAGTCATGAGGAGAAAGGTGATCTCAATGGTCCCCACCACACATCCAAGGGCCGTGGCAACCGACCACAGAGTAGCGACATGCACCAGGTTTTCCACATGGAAAAGAGTTCCGAGTAGAGGAATGGAATGCTTTGCCGGAGCAGGTCATGCGATAAGGAGATCCACTGCTGTAACTTAAATTACAATGATTACATCCAGCAATCTGAAGCTGCTTTTGGCATGATGCAAGTATCCTTATTTAAAAATCATTCCATCATTTCATGTTGAATTTTTCATGTGGATAGACAGATCTTTTAATTTGGTCCATTTTTCACCTGTGCTAAAAGTGATGGTGGAAAGTAACTCATATTTTAAACAGCACTACCATCTTATCTAATTCTTGTTTATGTTGCAAGCTTCTGCACTTCAATGTGATAGCTTCTTTTTGCATATGTAGTTGATTATGTTACAGTTTATTATGCTGCAACATAATACTTGCTATTTTTCTATTCCATTAGTAAGCACTGTTTAGTATTGCTTCTTATATTGTTGATGTCCGTTAACTAAATTTTTGTGTACGATTGAAACTAATTAAGGCAGAATTAAGTGGGCTTTATTTTCCCATGTCTTCATAATTCCAAGTACCGGCTATATTGACTGCAACCTCATTTTGTCCGTTTTTCCATTGTCTGTACATTAATTTTGTTTTGAACAATCTGATGCAAAATGTTTGATTAGGTTTGTGATACCATATTTCTAATGATGCCATAAATGTTTCATCATTCCTTCACTCTAGTTTTGAGAGTATTTCAGTACAGTATGTATGTAGTTGAACTCTTGAAAATAATTTGTAAAATTTAGAATTGTTTGAACACACTGCTGTGCAGTGGCAGTGCTAGGGGGCTGGGGGGGCTAAGCCCCCCCCTACAAGAGGCTCAGCCCCCCCCCCAAAAAGGGTCATTCGAATTTTTCACATTGAAAAATCCACAATTTTCGGCTGACGACTAAAAAAAAAGAAGGTCATCAGAAATTTTGGCGGCAAAAATGGAAAATTTTCGCCGCGAGGCTTCAGCCCTCCCGAAACTGAAATCCTGGCGCCGCCACTGCTGCTGTGGAAGCTTTCGTTAGAATCTTGTTCTTATCATTCTGCTACCGTAATGCCGGGTATACAAGCTGAATCGGCATTGAATAAGCAAAAATCTTTGTGAACAGAAATTTTCCCTTTGGTGCATTTATTATTTTTTTATAATATGCTCATAGTTTTGATGTGTTAAATTTGCATATGTGACTCACTACCCCAAAATTAAATGCTTTTCGGCAATGTTAATTTACGAGAAACAAACCAGAAAACTGCAAATTTTGACTCTTATATGCAAATTTTGTTTTCGTCCAATTCAAATGGGAAAATGTCTTTAAAATATGATAGGTACCAGGAAGAACCCTATAATTAATTATTTAGCCACAAATGCGAGAGTTTTAAGAGGCATTGTGTATAAGAGTGGCGCAAATACATATGATGTTGACGTTTTTCAAAGGGTAGCATTTGGAGCTGCCTCACGGAAGTCATCAATATTATAATGTTTGGAAAGGTTAAGATCTGCTTTACATAATGAAACTATCCTAGGGATTGGTAGGAAATAAATCAACCTAGAAAGGATGAATAATTAAGGACCTCAAAACAGCCTTTGCGTTATCAGGCGCATCACATGACGAATTGTGAATGCATTTTCTCCATAAGTTGTTTCTGTCACCGTTAAACTTTAAAAGCGCACAACTCCTGTTAGGAACATAAATAAATAAATAATATGTCATTTTAAAGGTCTCACAGAAAATAATCTTGTATGAGAATAAAATAAATTTTGATTTGTGACGACAAAAACCTACTTTTTGCCATGGTCGGTCACATATATAGAATTATATTGAGGCACCTTAATTGTTTTTGTGCACCAGCAGTTTCGACATTTTAGTTTTCATTCTGGTTTTATTTTAGCTGAAAATGCTATTTGATTTTAAATTCATATTATCAGGTTTAAATTCATTTTACCATGTTTTAGCAGCTTTCCAATTGCCAGTGTCTCTTGCATTAGCCATGAGCCTTTGCGTTGTACATTTTGTGCATTAGAATTGACAGTTTTAGAAGTTGCTATGTATTAAAGATTTCCAACCTGCACATACACATTGGGACAAAGTTGTCCAAAAATTGTTCCAACATATGTGTGTGTTTGCTGCATTTCTAAATTGTGGTTAAATTTCGGCAGTCATTTGAGTTGGGGCCCTGCTTTGTTATCCGAAAAATTTTCTGGCAGTAGTAAACTATTTTATTCAAAGTTCTTCTGAATTGGTCAGTTGCTTATGAATCATCTCTACTCCATCTTCTGTAGCTTATGATCTGCCATTTGCCAGAGCACTTGTGAAAATCACTTATCACTACGTGCTTAAGGTTCTATTTTAGTCTCAACATGTTGATAAGTAAATTTGTCAGATGAAACCAACATACATTCAGTCTGATCTTGACCTATATCATGTGAAAAAGTTCTTTTGTTATTCAATGCTTCTGTGAGGAACTGAACATTTATGTGGTTAACTTTTCCTTATTAGTGGCATACAGTGCAGACCTATTTGTGCATGACCAGTTTCAGCTAGCCAACGTGACTGAAATACTGTAGTAATAATTATTATTATTATTATTGATTTTTATATAGTGAACCTTCAAGGTAAACTACTCAGAAGTGCTCCCAGTCCAACAACAACTAAATAAGGCAGTTTTTAAGTGAGAAATGTATGCAAGTCTTAGTATTAATTGCGCTGAAACATACTATCAAAAATATCAATTACTTTGAAAGGCCACATTGCTCTATGGTCATGTGCAAAGGTGGAGACATATTTGTTTCTAATGACATTAATGTCTACTGTTTCCAGACACAGGAAATAGTAATGTGTCTGAAATGAACTGCCACATCTATGAGATGGCAGCTAAGCGTTAAGCAGACTGGCAGTGGCAGCATAAGGGGCACAAGTACCATAATTTATCTCCTTTGCAGCTGCTACTAGATCTGAGGAGGGTAGGCACATACAGCTATTGAGATTATCAGCTCTGGAACTACTGCTTTCTGCAATGCTTAACATCTGCTATGGTTAAAGAGTGGTGTAGAGTAGTTAGGCAGCTATCTGCAGCTGAGCAAAGCAGCTAGTTGCTGTACTGCATGTGCAATGCACATTAAATAGATGTAGGCATTGTTGGAATCCATGTCATAACCGTTTGTTAATTTATTTGCATATAAGCAGGCTGTGTGTAACCAAGTCTTCACAGTATCTCTCAAGTACATTCATAGTTTCTTGATGTTTCTAAATCTAGTCGGTTTTTCTGTGTAGTATCTGTCTGTGGTGACATTCTATCTGTTGTCCTAACAAATAAGTAAGTACTGAATAATCATAAAGTGCCAGCAATAACCAACACAGACTCGTGCAACTTTGGCAGCAGCAGCTTGAATATATAGCTTACCATGGATTGAGGTCTGGACTACAAAGGCCGATGCATGTTATACATAAAGTCTCTCGTGATTGGACTTCTAGTTCAGTTACTGGCAACTGCTGTCATGATTTTTACATTATTAGCCATTTTCAACCCTAAACGGTTCCTGTAGAGTTTGCGGTGAATATAAGTGATAATGTCATCATTTTAAAAGTTCCTTGGTTGGTTATAGTAAATTAATGTTGGGTAATGTGGACTGGATCCATTTTGCTTGTTGCAAAATGAGTCAGAGCTTATATAAAATGTTGCACGTGATTAGTTGACTAATGAGCATGTGGCACAAAGATAAAAGTTGATGCTAGTTTCTCTTATACATGTACTTTTACAGAGCTCTAGTCATTTTTTTAACAAGTGTAATTCTTAACACCACTTAATCATGTCATTGCATTTCATGCTTTTTAATAGTTAAAAACATGGAAATTACTATTTTGTCAACACCAATATCTAACAAATTTATTTAAATACAGCTGCTGACATATTTTTTACAGATATTGACAGCAATTGCGTTTAGGTGGATTGTTGAGATTTTCTGGTGGCTTGTTGCTGTTTAACAACATTGTTATATATCAAAGATGGCTAATGTCAGCCTCCTTCTTTCTCCAGGCTTGGGAATGGTGCTGCCAAAGAACGAGCAGTTCTTGACCATTTACCGTATTAAGCCAGGTATAGCATGGCTTCATGAAACATTGATTCCTATTGGTTCAATTAAAATCAAATATTATATTGGGAATAATGTATTGTAATTGGCTACCTGTGCCACATGTAGTGTGGTGAGTCATTGACTAATTGGCTCATTGTATTGTGAATCTGATTCTTTTGTTTTTCTTGGCTATTTACTGTATTATATATAAGCCACTGACTGTAACTGGCCACTTTAGTTATTTATTGTTGGATTCACGCAACCTTAGATAAGGTTGTAAATATGCAAATTATGTACCACAGGTTGCGCTTAAGTCTTGACTGACTGATCTTTGATGATAGCTTGGTTATGGAGTACCTCAGTACCATCTGTTTGATGCTTTGTGCATTAAACACCAGCACAAAATAGAAATTACTATTGATTATAATAATAAGTCTGAGTCATTAAGGTTTTCAAATGGCTTTGTTGGTCAATGATTGCTACTGGTATGTAATTGCTTATTGTATTGCATCGTGTTGTATGTCTTGTGGTGGATGTTGTTCTCGCATGGTTAGGGTGGCCATGTCAGTCTTGAACTGTAAATTAGAAAGGTGTTTTGCAGGCAAATTTTGTCATTTCAAGGAGCTAACATTGAAAAAACATAGAAATTAACTTCTGGAAATGGTTGGTAACAAAGAACTTGAATTGAATATTAGTGAATGCTGACTTTTAGTAGACAAGGGTGGAGTTGAAACCCTAGGGCAAAGAGAACGTGGACACATTGTCTTTAGCCTAAGTGATTGTCGAAATTTATCATGCATGTATTATCGCTATCTTACTTGCCTTTTATGTAAATCGATAAGTGTTTGGAATGTTTATATATCATGTGGGTTTACTTTACACTTTTGTTTTACAGAACTTTACTAAAATTTAAATGTATGAGAATTCTACTGTCCCGTGTGTGTCAACGTCACAGCGAAGAAATCTGCTAAATTTGCTTGTTAAAAAAACATTCCAAGTATTCGCAAAGTTTGAGTCTGAAGTTCTGAACGATCACTCTAAATGTGTTTAATTCATGTGTCTGAAGTGATACCAAAGATGACAACGCTTTGCTTGTAGTCATTCTTTGTAACTTTTGTCTTTAGTCTAGTCCAGAAATCTGCCTCAAAGACAACTCTTGAATGTGTGAATTAATTCACTTTACAAAAAAAGGTTCATAGTCATTAGTAGATCAGTGACAGACATATTGATCATTATCACTGTGATTTGATTTGCTTTGATATTGATAGTTGTTAATCACAAGCATCATAGGTGGCTTGGCAAAATTAGAACCAAACAAAACACCACATTGTTACTGGATTTATTGTTTCCAAGAGAAAGTATTCCCATAAAATTATCAGCCACACTATGAGCTTTGGCTGTTTTTATTTGTCTTGATCTTCTTGTGTACTTTACATTATCTACACAGATGATATCACCCACTGTTGTAATGTGCATGCATATGACAAAATATCTTGTAAGGTTTCCAGTTCTATTAAAGGACTTGAACGCAGTTAATGGTGTTAATGCAATTGACATTTGAAAGCCCAAGTTGAAATACACAATGGTTTGTACAATATTTAATTACCTTGATAGCACTTCAGGCAACAGGCCTCAGGGTTCATTTAGTCAATAACACTTAACAAAATTAAGAGACGAAAGGTGTACAATCTATGTGAAAGCAATGGCATGAAAAATTAAACTGAGATGGAGAACCACTAATAATTCATGACTGCCTTTCCGGAAACACTCACTTTAACCCACTACTACTTGGGCAAATGCAGTTTTTTTCTTATCTTTGTTGTAGTTTTACACATGGCAGATATTTCAGTATACAGAAAGAAAATGGAGGCTTTTAATTATTGATGACTCAAACTTGTGTGAAAAACAGTTGTCTGATAATTATATTAATGGAGAGTGATATTTCTGGCAGCAAAGATAAGTAAGTTGGTAAAATAGTCTGACATTCAGTTGATTATCTCAAGTATTCCAGACAGGTAACCTTATAATATTATATGTCATAGAATAACGCTTAATAGCAATATTACAGGTAGAATATAGTTTTAAAATCGATAAGTAGATGGAATATGATGAAAGTCATATTCCTATGTTTGACACATGTGCACAAGAGTGTGAGGATTTGTATAGGACGCGAGAGCTGTGTTTTAAAACCGAACTCTTCAAGCTATCCTATCTAGATTCCAATCAGGTTCCATCACCCAACTACCACCGTCACCGACAACCACCGTAGCACCATGCTGTCTCCACGGCTTGACCTCCCCAGATTTTGACCTGGTACCGGAATGAAAATGGCTGCTCTGGCTATTGCGAACTTGATTTGATATAGCGCCGGTGAATAAGCTGGTCTCCCTGACGTTTCTTTTGTGGGCACTGAGAAATTCTCGAAGATTTACATTACTTTACATCTAAAAGTCATGCCAGGCATTGGTTTATGTGACATTTTGACAAGATCAGAGCAGTCAGCAATTGGGAACACCTAAATATCTCGTCATATCCACATGAATCCCATTCAGTTCTTGAGTAACTTGCAGCGTTCCCTGTAAATAAACGTAAGTGTACACAGTTTTATAGAAAGGGACCATAGAAGCTCGACCCTACTCATTTTTCAGTAAATTGGGTACGATCATTAAGATGTATAATTATTTTAATATAGCGCTTATAATAATAGTGCTTATAGGCAGGGTTTAAAGTGGGTGGGAAGGGCATTCCCACTGCTCTCGAATTTCTTGGCTTACGTTCCCACTGCTTACGTACCATGCATGGAACCCTTGAAACATGGGTGTTTCCAATAAAACAGCGTTCCCACTGCTCACAGTTGGCGTTCCCACTGCTCACCCAAACCACTTTCACCACTGCTTATAGGGCTGAGATTCTTAACCACCATTGCCCATGCATGATCTTGGCCTGAAGGGGTCCGAAACCTATTACCTTATTGTCTGGAACCAAGGACCTTCACTGCACTTCGGATTGCCTTGACTGAAAGTCTGGAGCCAAGGACTTTCAGTCCAGTCAACCCGATATGACAGCAGTAATTAGAATTGATGGATGGATGGATGGAGAGTGAGGGGTTTCTTAACCAGAAGTTAATTCATCTTAGGATGAATTCAGTTTGACTGGTTAAAGAAGCCTATAGTAGGCCTACATCAATTCTGAGATTTGGCTGACAACATCAAACAACGGATGGATAAGGAAAACACCAGCTAATCATAAGATTTTTTCAACCAATCCAAACTAACTGCTTTTACTCCATGCCGACATCAAGACTTGACCCTGTGCTGCAAAGTCTTTTGACTTTCTTAATGTGATTATGTAATATTCTAAGACTATTATTTTTACTTTACCCAAGTTACATGTAATCTCATGAACAATTATGATGCCTAATTTTGCAGAGGTCATGAACATTCATATGCAGCAGTTCGTATACGATGATTTACAAATACCATTAATACAGTTGATAGGAAGCCACGTTCATTTTCCGCGCCAGCTTGGCTGGTGACAAAATTAATGTACAAATTTCTAAATGGGAGGGGGAATGGCCGGATATGCCCCCTTGGATCCGCCTCTTGATGGGGTCGTGACCTCGTCTCATAATGCAATGCACTCAGTTAGGCATAAACTAGGCCTAAATTAACATGAATATTATATAATAGCATCAGACTATCAAAACTAAAACTGATCAATTTCTCGATTCTGGCTGGCGGGTAGCCTATAACCTTAGGCGTTTGCCCGCACAAACCGGGCAAAACTAATTGCTAATACCAGGCATGGCTACGCCACAGGCTTATTGCTGTTTTACGTCGCTGTGTGATTACGAGGACTATTAACGACGCCCTCCTCCTTCCAGGCTTGGGACTGGCACTGGGCCACTGGCAGGCACTATAAGCAGCTGTTGTGCAATGCCTGAACTTCCAGTGGCGGAGGTAACCCTCGTCTTCCTAGAAGTCAGACAGCCAAAGCGTCCTCGTTACGACAAGGCGTAGGTCTACGCATCGGACATTCACACCGTCGAGTGGCCGGGCCTGTGTCAGTCGCTCCAACGGCGCTCCGATTGAGCGGAAGCTAAACGGAGCAGCGAAGGTTCTACTTACTCACCTACTTACCAGGGCCGGATTTAGGGTGGTGGGGGCCCTGGGGGCCCATAGGCGCTCATTACGGTGGGACCCTTTCCTGCAATAGATATTTTGTTTTTGTGCAATCATAATTCGGTCTTTCCAGACTTTGTATTTTCTACTAGATAAATTATATTGTATAGAACCTTGTATAAGTTATATAGAACCAACGACCTTATATATATTACGTAGGCCTTATAGAACTATAGCTGATGATGATGATGATGACGACGACGACGACAACGACGACGATGATGGTGATGATGATTTCGAAGCGCATGCGCACCAGAAGTGAGCGATAATATGATTTGTTAAGAGGGTTTGATGTATTTATTTCGGATTATGATATTTTAACAACTAAATATGGGGTTAGTATATTAAACTTTACTTTAGACACAGCTTAAAAGTGTAATTTTGGCGTTCATGTACTAAGAGGGGACGCAACATATACAGTCTATATTACCTTACATACAGTGTCTGCCAACGAATGCAATAAAATTAGAGCGCAGCGACCTATCCTATCGACGGCATCGCAACATGCAAAGCGCTCAGCAGAATGACTGCACTAACCCTAAAACTAACCCTAACCGACCCTCACGGCGCCTAACCTGAGCCCTAACCGACCCTGACGCGAAACAATAACGTCCCCCGATTGTACATGAACGCCGTAATTTTATATAAGGTTGTCAACGGCTTTTAAGTGAACCAAAAAGTCGGTGAGTGGATGAAAGAGACGTAGTGCGGCAACAGACTGCTAGAATTAGGCTTTTTTCCAAGGCGGAGGATCCAATGTAACCCGAAACCAGGGCTGCCAACCGTCGTGACATTCCCATAATCGGCATGCTCGTCTCGGTCTGATCCCAAATTTGGTGTAGATATCCATTTCACCAAATGCTGCGATGTGTCAATGAATTTTGCATCCCGACCTGACGTTGGCTTATCATCGGATTCAGACAGCGCTGGGTGGAAGTCTTCAGAACTATACAACCCACTGACTTAGCATTCATTCATTCATTCATTCGGACATTTATATAGCGCTCCTTCAAGAAAAACTACTCAGAAGCGCTCCCAACTCCAGCGCGCACAAAAAGAACAGTTTTAAGTTTAGTAAGGAAGGATCTTGGTAGAGTTCCAGGGTGTAGGCGTAGCTCAAAAGGAAGGCCATTCCAGACCACTGGTCCAACCACAGAAAAGGCTCGATCCTTCATGGTAGTAGTACGAGCAAAAGGAACTAAGAGGACTCCCCTATCAGCAGAGCGTAGCTGACGACGTCCTTGGATACCCAATGTAGAGCTGCATAGCTCACGGAGGTAAGTTTGGGCAAGGCCCTGACAACATCGCCATACCAATGCAGCTACCCTGAACTCAATACGCTGGCGAATAGGGAGCCAGTGAAGTACCTCAAGCATGTAGTTTGAGACATGATCAAATTTAGGGATTTTCCCAATTAGGCGTGCAGCAGAGCGCAACACCCGGTCAAGACAAGTCAATCTGCTGGATGGGAGGCCAATGTAGAGCGAAGAGCAATAGTCGATGCGAGATGTAACGAAAGAATGCACTAAAGCAAGAGTAGCAGCAGACGTAAGAGAACGGATGACAGTGCGAAGCTGGCGCAGCTGATAATAGCAGTCTCGAGCAAGCAGGTGAAGTTGAGGAGCAAAAGTTAGTTCTTGGTCAAGTTGGACACCGAGGTCATGAACCGTGGTTGCAAAGACAAAGCCAGGAAACTCAGATGCAAGAGAAAATAGATCAAGCTTGGCAAGCTGCTGCCGTGTGCCCAACCAAATAAATTTTGTCTTAGATGGGTTCAAGCGTAGTCTATTGGATGACATCCATGCCTCTAGAGCATCCAAAGTCCCGCTCATTATCCGAACCGCTTTGACAGCATTAGAAGGGAGGCAATGGGTGTAAGCCTGGACGTCGTCAGCATACTGCTGACTCAAAACCGAATGAGCTGTTAGTAGAGTGGCAAGACAGGTGTAAATAATATAAAGTATGGGACCAAGGACTGAACCCTGAGGAAGACCATATTGTGCAGGCACCCATGTGTCCTACGCACTGTCAGTTCCTGTTTCCAGTGCTTTAGTTTACCGTGTTATCTATACAACATTATTTATAACGGCCTGGAAACCGACTTTTGGTTAAATTCTATAATGACTCGGTAGCAAGTAACTTTATTTTATAAATTTGATGAAAAATATTTCCTGACGAAATTGAAGCGGGATTTATCGAACAAATTCTTGCCTAAAGAGAAGCTGGATCGATTAAAAGGATTCTCGCCAAACTAGAAGTTGGATTTATTAAAGATAACAACGCTGCAACGTTAGTTCTTGGTGTCTACCGAGTCATTATAGAACGTCTACCGAGTCATTATAGAACTCTACCCGACTTTTTTAACCTGCTTAATTCTGTGTTTATGTGCTGTGTTATACGACGTTGTAGCCTATGCAGTAATCCAGAACTACTCAAAACGGCATCAACTCAACAGCAGCTTAGGCCTAAACGAATTTCTTTTCTCCCGTCGCAGACTCAATAAATGATATATGCAATTTGCGTGCATGTAGACCTATAATTGTATATGCATAAGCTTTCGAGCTACAGTTTTGCTGGACCCATAAGCCTGGCTTACTTACTTACTGAGCACATTGCATTATATAGGATGCAGCGGGTAGGTCTCAGCGCTATATTTACTAGGCACTGAGTCTTTGGGATTGATTGGTTGACTTTTATTTTCCGTATTCTATGTTCATTTAACTCAAAATATGGAAATTCGAGTAGCTTGCTTAGAAGTGCACTGACATCAATAGACAGTATCTAGTGTAGGAATTTTATGAACGACGTTATCTTCTTGAAGTTGATTCTCATTTTGAATATAATCCTCTTGACTTTTGATGATATGACTGTAATTGTTAATGACTATTTTAAATAGACTGTATACTGTAGAAAAGCTTATCTGTACGTACGCATGAGGTGGTCAACCAAAATGTACTGGTGCATACTGGGAAGGGGTCAAACATACGATTTTTTGTTTCACAGATAACTGCTGGAGAATTCCACTCACAAATTGTCGACACAATGAACTCTTTGCAAATAAGTGAAGCGATTCTGGGCACTTAGTATTATTTTGAGTGATATATAGTTTGGCTTGCAATGTAAAAACACATATGTTGCACAAACTTTGTGATGACGGCATTGCTCTTTACTTACTTACTGAGCACATTGCATTATATAGGATGCAGCGGGTAGGTCTCAGCGCTATATTTACTAGGCACTGAGTCTTTGGGATTGATTGGTTGACTTTTATTTTCCGTATTCTATGTTCATTTAACTCAAAACATGGAAATTCGAGTAGCTTGCTTAGAAGTGCACTTGGCAAATCTGCCGAAGGTCCATGACTGACTCTCAGTCTGTGTGTCTATCTGCGTGTATCTGTCTTTTGCTGCCAGGTATTGCTTACGACAATGTAGTGTCAATTTATTCATCAAATATCATTCACCTCAGCATACATTTCCTCAGAACGGTAAAGATACTGGAAAATATAGATGTGTCCATCCAAGTGTCAGACCCAAAAACAGACTGCCACGAGAAGGCAGACTTTCTGTGGTGCGGAACCAGCAGACGGTGCCTTTATCTTGACACCGGAGTGCTTCAATGATGCCGTCAAAATTAGTGCGTGATTTCGGCATTGTACTGGAGTCTGATTTGCTCAATGGTCATGAGGCACCAACGCACCATGTTGTGTGTACCGTCGGCAATTGTTTTCATATCAGCTCAGTCTCATCAGGAGCTGTCAAGTCCTTGCAATTGATTCCACTGGAGCAGTCATCACTGCCTTCATCGTCTCTCAAGTAGACCGCTGTAACAGTCTGCTGGCCTTCGTTCGTGTCCGGATGTCTCTTGGACAAACAGAATGTTTTCCTACAGCTTTCATCATGCTAAAGAGTGCCGTTTTAGAGCCTTTCAGTTGGTGCTCAATGCCGTGGCCTATTTGCAATAGGAGCAAATATGATCATGTTGCACCACTTCTGCGCGATGTCGGTTTTTTTTAACCTGTCCCTTCCACACTGAGTTCAGGCTCAACTTGCTGGTATTTGAATTGCTTCACGGGGCAGCGCCTGAATACATTCGCGACGACTGCTCTGAGACTCACTCCACTGCATCCGGGTTGCAACTTAGGTCGCTTAAGAAAACCAATCTTTATGTACAAAGGATGAGGACACGTTTTGACGATTGATCATTCTCAGCTGCTTGTCCCAGATGTTGTAGCAGTCTTCCACCGGACATTAGATTGGCCATCTCAGTGGACTCTGTAAAATCAGAGCTTAAATCTGATTTGCTTGCTAGGGCGTCTTAATTGCAGCGTTGACTACCGCATTGAAATTTGAATGTTCATTTCTCAGGATTTAAAGCGAATTGAGAGCTTAAAATAGTCGCGTTGACCTACAATTTTGCATGAAATTTTTTTCTAATTTTTTCATCATGCCCCAGCATGCCATTTCAGAGCCTTTCTTGGAACACCATACATATTACATATATCCATACTAACAAAAGGGGAAATTTACTTTCTGACTTATAGTGTAGATTGTGGTTGATTGGTAAACCTGAGCACTTGTTTTTCTTTGTTTTAGGGACCCCATCTTCTCAACAAAAGCTCACGTCTTTCAGATTGATCCGGACACAAAGAAGAAATGGGTGCCTGCAAGTGCACAGGCTTTGTCCGTTGGTTTTTACCATGACGCCAACCGACAAATCTACCGAATTATCAGTATTGAAGGCTCTAAGGTGAAGCTTGTGTAAATTGTCTGTTTACAATTTTACATATATCTTTCTTAGAGTGGAATCTTACCAGGTGTTTAATATTTTCAAATTTGTACAGTTTGCACCACAAACATCTTGGAATGGAATTTTACTGTTTATTAAAAGGTGTTTAAATATTTTTTCAACATTCTAAGACCTAAGATTTTTTATTTTTCATATGTGCTGATTTTGAATGCTGCATCGTTTTCAGATCCTGATCAACAGCACTATTATGCCAGGCATGACTTTTACAAAAACATCTCAGAAGTTTGGACAGTGGGCAGACGTTCAAGCAAATACCGTCTACGGCCTTGGGTTTTCGAATGAGCAAGATCTTGCCAAGGTCAGTAGAGCTTAGCAGCGTAATAAGCAGTTTCTAAGTAATAAAACTGCCCTTAACACTTTAAACGTGGGGTACAGGTTAATACATGTCATGTAGGATCTAATAATGATGACGACAATTTATATGACGCTGTAATGCCGCCTTACTGCTACATGACTCATGTTAAATTTCTTCCTTTTACTTTCTAATGGATATTAATGACGTTTAAATAGATATTAACGATGATTAAATAGATATTAACGATGAGTTAATGGATATTAACTGTAGTGATGATTGAATGAATATTAATTAGTGCAGAGTCGATTTCAGTTTTTTTGCTGATTCCGTATACTCGATTGCAAAGGCCATCATTTATTGATTCTGAATCCAATTCTGATTACCAGGTGGTAGTTTTTGAATGTATTTTGTTGCTTATATTTGCACAGGTATATTACGGTGGGTTAGATAAAGTAAAAACGGCAACAAGTGTACTTTCATAAATGATAAGTTGTATCAAAATCTGACTGACATTACAATATTTATATTCTAGGCGTTAACATATGCCAATACAATAATTAAAAATTAAGCGTTTTTAATTTTGAAATAAAAGGAAAGCTGATTTCTTGGCCTTCCTTTTGATCTATGGGGCCATGGACTCTGGACGTTCTGTGTTTCAACACTTGAAAGCAGTTCTCTTCGATGACGGTTGAACTGAATGCTCTTGTTCTGTGTCGATATCTTGAATTCGAGAATTCAAGTATAATATATCCAGGTAACTTCTGTTATCAGTTTATAGAGACCTTCAATGAGATGAAAGAAGCTGCAGCACAGATACCGTCTGAAGACAAAGAAATTAACGGATTGACTGAAAGTCATAACATCAGTGCAAGATTTTCACCTCGGGATTCTGGTTTGCTCACCACCAAGTCTTCAACCCAGGTTGGGTTTTTATTTTCGATGATTTTTTAACGAAACCATTGATCATGTCTGATGTGATTCATTGTGAGAAATGCTGCAAATGAGATTGGGGCAGTCATTGGAAATTTAATATGAATTATGATTTTCAAGGGTTTCAAAATACAATGGAAGTAGACTGTAACGTAAAAGTGTAAATAAATATATTACGTTGTAAATTGCTTTGAGCTACACGAAACTGTGTCAGGGAGACCAGCTTATTAACAGGTTCTGGGTTCAACTGAATTAGATGTTGATCAAATTGGAGCTGAAGTTAACAATGCCGTTTCATTAATAATATAATTGCTTAATCATTTTTATGATTGAGCATTTTATGGGATTAAAGTGATTAGTTGAGAGAAAACTTTATCTCAGCACATGACAGAGTTAATCAGCAGCTGAAATACTGTTTGATTGTTGTAATTGCTGGGGAACATTAAATGGTCAGATGAAATTATTTCTGTTGCTGATTAGCCAATGTTGGCATGAAGCGTGCTGTGATTTCTGCTGAATCCCATTCTGCATCTGGTATGCAATGTCTAGCTGGAAAATATTTTGCCCAACCTATGCTGGATGATATTAGATTTTCAATCCAGTTAACTACCAATCTACATTATGTTGTTGAGCTGCACGTTCTTGTGTAAGGAAAGGACGCTGGTTTCAGTTTGCACAACTGAAAACAAATTTCCCATAAAATTTTAAAGTCCCCTGACCATTACCAGTTGAAGTGTGTGTTTTTGTGTTTGCTGGAATTTTGTCATTACTGTGACCACTCGGGTAGACTGTTGAGGGCATATTTTGGCTGAAAGCTAGGGAATCTGTTACTTTTTCCCCCTCTCAATATCATCACTGAATTTACTTGTTAGAGTTAGCTAAGATTGCATTGTTGATTTTTGATTCAAATTTGCCTTATTTTATCATAAGATTGTGAACTTCTACAAGTTCTGCTTTTACTTACATAGGACGAACCTGAGAAGAAAATGACTCCGAGTTCAAGTCCCAATCTTTCAGTTTCCGGATCTCAATCAATTGAACAACTTCGATATGAAAATGACCGACTTCTGGTTGCTCTGACTCAAAGGTATGACATTGGGGATATGCCATTGGAATTCAGTAACTGGAACATGCACTACAGTTGGCATTTCTTGGAGGTCATTTTATGGCAGAGGTCCAACTAAAATGCATTGTTTTAAAGTATTCGTGGAGAGTACAAGGTGCAACACACAGATCTAAAGGCAGATCTATTGCAGGTGGAGGTGCCAACCAAAGAACAGAGATGACTTTGCATTGTCACAGTGAGAATGCCATTGTATTGTATTCAAACACGTATAAAACGCCTCTATTAGGATGAAAGATTTGGATGTGCTTCCAGTGCACAAGGCCACGAGAGAAGACAGAGGTTTTGAGAAAAGCAGAGGAAGAGGGGCTACCAGTGAGAATTTGAGAACAAGTAGATGTAGAGAGTTAATTTAATTCCAAAGATAAGAACCAAATGAGATGAAGAACTGGAACTAAGCCATAATTGTTCTACTATATGGGAAATTAGAAGATCAAGTCTGTCTGAAGTGCGGAGTGAATGATACAAGGAGGCTTAAAGAGGCAGGAGTCCTATATCAGCTACTGCTAGATGTTTCAGGTAAAGACCGTGTTATGCTTTGGAGATCAAGATGTGGATTTTAGAATTAATGCGTGCAGAGAAAGGATGCCAATGCAATAGTTAAAACACAAAAGGTAGAAATGTGAGAGTTGCATAGTAGGCATGCTATTATTGTGGTATCCTTATTTAGGACTGATTAAAAAATGTTCTGTTGCACAACTATTTCAGGCTAACAGCAATGTGTTCTGCCAAGTTTATGCAATGCTTATTCCTGCATTAAGGTTGGCATTGAGTGATTTTACCATATAATGACATATTCATTCTCAAGTGAAGGAACGCACTGACGAAATAGAAATATGTTCTTCCTGTATGTCGTTGTAGCCGTGCTAATGCTAAGAAGTGGGAGGTAGAGCTGCAGACCCTTCGCCACAATAACCTTCGACTAAATGCGGCTCTTATGGAGAGCATGACAAATGTGGATCAGTGGACACAGCAACTAACGAAGTTGAAAGAAGAAAATGCTATGCTCAGGAAAGAGGTAGGTGAAGAAAATGCTATGCTCAGGAAAGAGGTAAGTGAAGAAAATGCTATGCTCAGGAAAGAGGTAAGTGAAGAAAATGCTATGCTCAGGAAAGAGGTAAGTGAAGAAAATGCTATGCTCAGGAAAGAGGTAAGTGAAGAAAATGCTCAGGAAAGAGGTTAGTGAAGATATTGCAATGCTTCAATTCCAGGAGGGAGTGTGTTGGGAAAATTGAATGCTCAAGGTACGATTTAAAATTGGTAAAGAAACCTCCTAAATGCCATCAAGCTGAAAATGAGGTTTTAATCCATTGACAACAAGGAGGCATTGACAACTACTGCAAAACACTACATCTCGCCATGAAAGTGTTGAGTCATATCTGATATGTTTTACTCAAGTACCGCTTAATATTGATTCTGAAAGTAAATTGAAAGATTAAATGTAATTTTTATGGAGAAATAAAAGGCTGTGCTCATCAAATAGTAGAAATGCCAGAAATTATTCTTCACAGTAGCTACCTGCTAATCTGAAGCATATTATAAATCTTCACTTGCATGGCTAAACTTATGGGAATGACCGTCAACAATGAAGGAGGATTTGATATGCAGTAAATTTATTGCTGTCTCTCGACAAAATGGACGATTAAGTTAGGAAGGTCAATGATCCTGAATGAATCAGCACATTGCTTTGTTTAATAATTATTGTTTTTGTAGGAAGAGAATAGCAGGGAAAGAGTTTCACACATAATTCAAGAAGCCATAGACTTTAAGAACAAACATTTTACACTGAGTTTTTATTCGTTCTTTCTGCTTTTTCAGTTGGTTGACGCAGAGCAGACTTCAGGTAGTGGTGATGCACTTCAAAGTCAGTTAGCAGAAGCAAAACAAAAGCTACAGATGGCTGAAAGACTGATTGATGACAGAAATAAGGTAATTCTATGTAGATTGTAAACTCACAAGACCAAAAAATACCTTAAATACTCCTTTGTGATCTAAAAAATAGTTTAAAATGTGGTCTGATAAATGCTTTTAAATGTATTTGCATCAGACGCTTCTGTGATTTACTGTTGCCCATCTTCTGAGATTTTTTGATTCAATCAATAACATGATCACTCTTTATTCATAATGTTACAACGGTAATATTTGCAACAAATGCATTAGGGGTTGATGATCCCACTAACTGGGGACTCCTGATACTTCAGGTACCTAAATTTCTTGGACGAACCATTATTAATGGAACTAACAAATGTATTAAAGGAGACTTATCTAAATGAACCTAACTATGGTACATGTCGTAAGTATAATCAACAGGAATCAATCATGATACAACAGTGAACAGATAAAACAGTGAACAGATAAAAGAAAAACTTAACTATATGGGCAAGTTAACTACCTCCCTGGTAATACAAAAGTTCAAGCTCACATGGCAAATAGAATCGTGGAGTTGTAGATTTATGTAAGAATTTTATATATGTTGTTACGAACAACAACCCAGCAGTAAGTAGATCATTATCTGGCTCATTCACATAAGTATGCAAGAATGCTATTTTGCACTTGAAGCTTGATAGCCCATATACATCCAAAATACGCATATATAAGATAATAATTTCCCACACTGGAAAATCATCAGATTAGGGTTGAGTTGATTACACAGCATGCGAACTCACCTGAGGTTGCTGTTGTAGCAGGTCTTGGTTAGGCCACTACATGGACAACAAACTTCATCAAACTTGTCACTAGTCAGACAAAGGTTCAGAGTCTGTGCCAAGCTTTGAAAACTTGGTATTGACAGATACAAAGATGGTGCAACTGTAACCTGTTACAAGAAATGCAATGTCACATTTTTGTATATTGGTGGCAGCTTTGCGCTTTGCATACTTACGTATGTATCAACTTTTGAAATAGTCAGTAGTGTATTGACAATTTAATTTCCTCTGACAATTAAAATTAGTTTTATTTTGATTTTGTTGATGATTCAGGACTTGAATGCCTACAAGTCAAAAGTCGACGATCTGTCTCGAGTTGAAATGCAGAAGCAGATGCTGGAGAGAAAGGTTCAGGTGGGTCACTGGGTCTACTCTTCATTCTGCATTCTGTGTTCAGCAGAGGGTGCTGCTGCTTAGTGTTATTTCCTCTGCGCTGACCAATCTATTGCTGTCATATTATACTCTGTGGTTTTAAAACAATGCCTGGAGTACCGTAGTGGCAATGCAAATGGAAGGAGAATCATAAATTGGTTTTTGCTTTTAGACAGTGGAAGAAGAAAATGTTCGAATGAAGAAGGACCTCATTGAGCTGAACTTGGAACTGGAAAAGGCCAACTCTGACCCGAGTGTCCACATCAAACGGGAGCTGCATGGTCTACAGCAGCAGCTGAGCACCAAGCTCAATGAGCTGTATGTCTTGAATGATTGCCTGGCTGACACGTTGCTGAAGACATGAGGACATTGACTTATCATCAATTGGAGGGAAAAGACATACAAGGCTACTTTCAATATGTCTATGTTTACGTCAGCATCAAGTTCATGATGGGCTTGACTGGTTTGAATTCACATACTGTACCAGTAGTATCAGTTATTATTATTACGGTTACTAGGAATAGTTAACTTAATATTATTGTTTTTTAATGCTATTTATATGAAATTTTAATTTATTATTGTTGCTAGTTTTATCACTTGCATGCGATTTTTGTTTTCTTATTATATTCTATTATTTGCTTATATTACTATTATCTATATTACATTATTATTTTTCCTCAAGGTGCATATGAACCCTCACGATTACAAAATTAGGTTAGTGTTGTTCTAGTCTTCAGTGATGGTGTGTTAATTGGGTGGAAAATGGATGACAGAAAACAACTGCATTTGGATAGTTTTAGATGAGTGCTTATATAAGGGAAATTGTCTCCCTAATATCGTTGGATATCTCTGCACGATGGTAGCAGACACATTTGATTGTTATTATTATTTATTTTTGTGCTAAGGGTCCATCCATAATTGACGTCACACAATTTTTGATGGCTTTTTCCTCTCTCCCTCTGCTCCCTCGTCATGCGTCAACACCAAAGTCATATGATATCTTGTGTGGGGTCGTCACACATCATCACAATGTGTGACCCTCTCCCTCTAGGTGCATGATGTCATTTATGGATGGTACCTAATGAAGTGGAAAATTATATTGGAAGAGTAAATATATATCTGGAAGATCACATTTCACCCTCAAGAACACACCTTTCGCATATAATGGCTAGTTTTTTTATTAGTTTTATTATTAATAATTTTATGATTAGTATTATTTAAATGTCCAGAAACCTTATTCGTCTGTATTATTATTATTAGTATTATTATTATTATTATTTTAAGCTAAAGTTCACATGACAGTTCGTTGTTGATGTTATGCTGCAGGCTCTGTGGAAATCAATGGCATGGAAAGACCAAATGGTTATAGATATAAGGTCTGGCAAAGGAGTTACTGCTATTATCTTATTAGTATTAAATAATTTGGTCCCCTGACTATTATTTCTATTTGGTATTACTATGATAGTGTTGCTATAATAATTTTTAATAATTATTATTTTATTATATCCCAATAATTAAATATTTTGGGAAAGTGAGATTATTATTTTGGAGTTAAATCTGACCCATTGGTTAGATCTACTGAATCTTAAGCAAGTGATATTATTTTTGACTCGCGATTCAGCTGCAACATTTTTTAGGCTTAAGTGAGAATGCGTTTGCTTTTATATTTATTTTACTTGACTGGATTTCAATTGATTGGAATGAAACATTGTTAAACGTTAAAACAGTTTTAATCAGTTTAACTATTCTTGGTGCTACTGTGTTTGCCTTTGCAACTTTTTAAATGTTTGCATTTAGAAAACATGCACAGCTTCCATATCATATATATGCTATTTTACCATGGCAGAGGTAATTATATTTGCATACCTGTATCTGTATTGTAAGCCTGGATGAATTTTTTTGCTTCTAAGCTAAACTGTGCTGACCATGAAGGAAAGTACTTGAGAGGCATATTGTATCTTTCCCATTGAAGTGTGTGTGTGCTTTGTAACTGTATGTATGTTTACTCTGTAATTTAAGCAATTTATGTTTTCCTTGATGTAATCATATGACACTTATTCTGATTTTAACAAAACCTGTAGTTAATCTATTATACGTGTGCTTGATTGCATTTAACATGCTAATTGCACTTGCCAGCATTTGTCGTTTATGATATGTTTAATTGTTATGCTATAGATGCTTCTGTTATCCCTTTTCATATAGGACTTCTTGCTAAACCGTTGTTGCATATTATGAATTGGTTACTTTAAAGTGTTTTTGTGCTCTCGGTTAACAGTTGCACATTGAGTGGAAGTGCCTTTAAAGATGATGTGTATTCTGTGTATGTTGTGTGTAAGAAGACAGTCATTTGAACTCCAAACTAATTTTAAATTTGCTCTTAGATGATACACATTCTTTCATGTCTGTTTTTTTATTTTTCTTCTCTTTTGTGGCTGGGACTACTAAAAAAATTGTTGGCATGTTCTCCATGTGGAAAAATGATGTTTACATTTTACACATTCTAAAGTCAAATTTCAGAACCAATGTAAATGACAATTTTTAAATTGGTTTTGCTAATTGCTGTTATGCTGTATTTTTGCTCTTTTTTCCAAAATTGCAAGTCCATTGACTTCTTGTGGAGCTGATAATTAATTCAAGATCCTTACAGCTTTTAATTTATGGCTTTTAATTTATCATTGGTGTACAGGAATCAAATTAGAAAATGTTTTAATGACTGCTGTGTCCAGTTAAAGTTTATTGGTTACAACACTTCACCTTTAGTCAGCAACACTGAAGAGCTTTTGTAAGTTACTTCATGCTTCTCTTGTCATTAAGTATCAGTTTATGTTATCTTATTAGGTATTTCAGTTATCTGTTGGAATATCCTGGATCACTGGGTGACTTGAAAGTGAACATGTTTTGCCTACAATTATTTCAGTTGCATTTAATTTATCATTGTGCTGTGTAGTATTTAGCAGTTGCACCTTTCAAGACAGACCTATTTTCTTGTACATTTCATTGACCTCATTGTTTTTGAAAATTGTAACATATATTAGGCTGCGTGTTCTTTGCAATCATTGATACTGCAACTATTTCGGAGTATAAACTTGTCTTTTTTCTGGGTATATAAAACCATTTAGTGTGAGCAGTTTTTTTTTCACTCTTTGCAAGAGTGTGGATTTTTCCCGAACTTTTCCTGTTACAATGTTACTATGATTTTCTGGGAATAATCCTATAAAATGCTCTTTTCATTTTACTGTCACCCAAAAATATTTTATATGCTCCAAAATAATTTGGGTTTGGACGTGACATCAAACAAGCATTTGGTAATAAATAAATTGAAATATTGTGACAGATCCTGCATACGATTCATGTTTGCCTAATGCCCACGGGAACCATTGGATAGTACAAGCAAATGTGGCAAAGTGTCGCAGTCGCACCATGAAGACAGAGAATCAGCATTGTTATCCAATAGTTTGGATGCATAATTTTTTTATGCATCATTGTCATCGTCACTGTTCTCACAAAAACTTGAATTATTATGTCTCAGCAAAATCACTTTATTCTTCTAACAAACATGCTATTTCTTCTCTCGACAAACCACATTTACAACCTCTTTTATAACCACATCTAATACACGCAAATTTGGCAGTCAAATAGCAGCTGCCAGTTGTGATGTAACTAGACCCAGAGTAATACAGCATGTCCTGTGATTCCCTCTGCACAAAAGGCCTTCTGAAGTTATCCCAAGTTATATGAGCTCTGTGTCTAACGGGGTTTGAATATGACCCATGACAAAGTTAACTCGAGCTGCTTGCTTATGAGAACGGATTCTGTTGCTCAAGTGTTTCGCAGCCTGAGTTAACTCGTGCTCTATGCTGAAGGAGCTGAGCGAATTAGGTACATGATACGTTGATATATCCAGACTTTGTTAAGAATTGTTTTAAAGTGACTTGTTATTAAATTGATTTTGCAATGAACTGCACTTGTACTTAAGTGGCCTTTGCATTTAACTGTATTAATTTTGAGCTGGTTTTGCTCTTTATCTCAATATCCGTGAATCGCATATTCATTGAGTTAACTCTTTTCTGAGTTTGCTTGCACTAACTTCGTATTGTCTGCTAAAGTCTAGCACCAAACTTAGCTTCGGTTGTTTTTTATGACTGTTGTCCGTAGCATTTCTAGATTAGGCCTACTTCAGTTTTTGTTACTTACTACACAATTTGTTGTTTCTGTCATACTTTGATGCATCAACAGACCTTGACCACGTAATTCCTGGAGTGGGTGGTTTGGAGTTTTTATTGTGGAACTGGTCGCAATGGTTGTACTTGACTATCAGATGAAATGTTCTGAACGGTGTCTTAGTGACTATATATGAGTGTTTTGTCTTGTTAGGCATTGTTCTTGCGATTGACTTATCTGACAACGAATGTGAGTATTATTGCAGTTGGTTTTAGAAATTTATCAGCAATGGCTTTATTGATTGTCTAGTCTCTATCTATAAAAGAAGGTTTCCACAACCAGCTAGATTCTTTTAGTTTGATATTTGGGCTCATTATACAAAACTTTGCTTACGGACTGAAGATTTAGCTTTTTCATAGAGGGAAACTTGGTGATAGAAAGTTAAATTACAATAGGTAGAGTTGTTGACTTGTTTGAAGGTTGAAAAAGTTTTTTGGAGTGACTGTGTCATAGGCATTAATGGTTAGGCTCAATGATGTCATTCTTGTTTCACGCCAATTAGTCAAACTCTCCACTTACTGTAGGCGTGAGAGACGGGACATTAACATTTGACATCTTTAATGGATTATGCGAAATTATATGATGTAAGGGAAATAATCTATTGCTGTCCTTGATAGAACTGAAAACTTGCAGGAAGTTCTGAGATAGAAGAATTAGTTCTGTCCATGAACTCTAAGAGAATATTAAGTGAAAATATTAAATGAGAGCAATAAAAGTATAACTTTGCAAAATTTGTGATATCTTGTTTTGCAAGCAGTCAAAATTGTTGCAATGGATTCAGTAATTGTTTGATGTTTTATTATAATTGTCAATATTGATAAAATACCGATAATAAGTGCTTAATGTGTTTCAATATGCATTTGTTCTCGATTGTCATTATTCTGCATTCATTGTATAATGTCAATGATGCTGTAATGTCTGACAAGTATATCATTATCACCTGGCACCGAATGCATGCGGTATGTTTAAAACTTCTATGCTATAACATGACTGTCACAATTATTTGCAATTATCTACCACAACAGTGTATTTAAACTGATTAAATTATTTTGTTATCCTCTCTCAATATATCTTGTGACTGATTCCCTGCAAGATCAACAACCATTGTTGCAGTGATATGATAAATACATGACAAATTCATTACTTGATTGTTCAACATGTTTTTTGTGTTTTTTATTTTCTAATACAGCAGTGAAATTGTCATATCATGAAATTACACATGATTCAGAGTAACTGACATGGCATTGACAACAGCAGGGCTGATATCTTTGCAAAACTTACTTCTTCTGCAATGAGTTATTAAACAGTTATTCTGTTATGACATTGTTTTCAAGGATGGCCTTTTGTTTTGAGGTCCATGTAATGGCTGTTGTCAGTTTGATAGTTTTATTAAATATCAAGTTTTAGGATGCCTATTTTTTAGACATTTAATTACCTTAAAATGTATACAGCTTCTAAATCAGAATAAAAACTTATTCTTTGCCTTGCTCAGTTATCCTATACTCTCTGAGTTGCAAGTTCACAAATACACCCGGATGTCTTTTCTTGGTAGTAAACTGGTTTCTCATAACAAAACTTTTTAAAGTATTTGTTATATTAGATTTGCAGGTGACTTACCTTGAAGAACGTTCACTATATTAGTGACTGATTTGACTTCTGTTGAGGATGTGAGATTTTTCATTTGGTGCAACATATGAATTAATTTGCAGATTTGTATTGAATTGCAATATATCTTCATAGTGACTTTGTTTTGACGAAGTTGTTATAATTGACACAAAAACAGTATTTCAGTCTTTAATTTCACCAAACAATGTTGGCATGAAACGAAAACAATGTGAAAGATACACCAGGACAGGACATCTCTCTGTATCTTTATGCTACAGCTGCATGTATTTCTATGCCTACCATGATTTAGAATTTGCTGTAGGCTATTGCACTAAATTGTAATTGAACATTTTGTGAAAAGCACCACCTAGCAATTCCGAGGCACTCCGGACCTAAATCGATACCATCAACAAAACAAATCGCCTAAAATGAACTTCAGGCGTTTCAGGAACAAAGTAAGAAAAAGGGAAACGTTAATTAAGTCTTGGAGGCGAAGATCTGCGATTGTCAAATATTGTGATGTGCAAGTTTTGAATGGAAACACGTTAGCAACTTCGCACGAAGATAAAAAAAAGGGTTCCCCACTGGACCCATATAAGTTTGCCTTAGCCTTCAACTTCCCAATGGATTACTGTGAAATGAGCAGAAGGTCGCGTCGACTCCTTAATTGCAGACTGCCATACAACCAACCTAGGCCTAATCCCTGGCGTTAAAATCATGTATACTAGGTCTACCATATAATATATTTTAAAGAGTTTAATATTTAAAAAGTAGGTTAATACAAGCACTGGGCTGTATGCAGTATCGAAGTGGGCCATTGATATATGCATTGATTAGACCAGATGGTTATACTTCAGAGACTACACAAAGTAAATTTTTTGCTTTTAATAATATGCAACCCTTTTCCAAAACAAAAGCATTAGGCCTAGTTTCTAACACTGGTAGGCTAATGGTAGCCTAGCTTTAAGCAAATCTACGGACAACGCTAAATAGACAAACAAAACTAATTAAACAACAATGCTAGAAACACCATCTAAATTCCGAAATCTGAAGAGACTAAAGTTCTACGGCAAATATAAACAGGAGAATAAACTCTCAAATAATTATAACATGCAACTATTAAATGCCAAAAATAGCCAACCTATAGGCAGTACTTTACTAAATGTCAATGTATGAAATCTACACCGCCCAACGATTTCCGCACTGACGTCACCTTCCGTTACACAGTAAGCCTAGGCCTATGTAGGCCTACACACCTGTGGATTATAGACCTAGTCTTATAGGAAACGTCTTATAGGACAAACCTGTGTGCTCTTTTACTCGTCTTTTCTTTATCACGAGCAACTCGAAAACAAACTGCGTTAGAGTAGGCTGCTATACACAGGCGCACACACCAATTAATGTTATTACACCATCAAGTTAACTAGCACCAAATATCTCCATATAATAATGAAACGCTCAGATTTATGGCTTGTGTGTATGCATATAATATTATCATTATTATGTATATGCCTACATTTGCGTGCAGTGGCGTAGCCAGGAATTTTTCATGGGGGGGGGGTTTTATGGCCGGAAACCCTTTTTTTTCTATTTTTTCTTACTTAAATGGAAAAATAACCTTAAAAAATCTTTTTTCCCCGAGCCAATGGGGGGGGTTTTGACCCCCGAAACCCCCCCCTTGCCTACGCCACTGTTTGCGTGCATTATGATGCATGTCTGCATAGCAGATTTATATCCCTGCAATTAAGCATAGGCCTACGACTAAACTGTTAAATTTATACTAAGGGACTTCATTGTGTGAGGTAAATCGCTGAGTGGCGTTGCTGCCTAGTTGCCGGTTGACGTCGCCGGTTGACGTCTATTTGTTGCTGATCAGGTTGGGCCAACCAGCTGAGTCGAGTTCACGTTTCATCTGGCATATGACGCACAGAGGGCAGCAGCTGGTCAGCAAACAATCGCGGAAAATAGTTCCCTGGTAGAAACAAATCCACATGCATATATTGATTGTGTAGAGTAGACTATATTTAGGTCTACATATTCATGCTGTAGCGGCGTAACCTATGGCAAGCATTCCTTTGGCCTTCTTCTTCTTCTTTCCCTTCAGGCTAGGATTATTCCCTCTGGCGAGGGGTCAGCTTCCGGTGTCTTCTTTCTTCAATTTGAGCAGCTTCAGGTCTTGTTGTATCACGTCCTCCCATCTTTTCTTCTGTCGTCCCCGACTGCGTCGACCATATACCTCCGCCTGCATGATCCATTCCTTTGGCCTATTCATATTTTAAAAAGCTTATTTTGATTCAGCCTCTAATTTCAGATACCTTGCCTCAGTAGACCTAACTGATTAGTCACAATTTATTTGTTCTAATATTTATCAATTCACGGTACACAATACACACTCATTTCAAAACTCATCTGAGGTCCAACGATCGAAATAGGCTATGTTTAAATAGAGACGTAATAATAATTGGAGCATCAGAAAAAGTTCACAGCAAACGACTTTTAACTTATTAGTTCTAACTTAATAGCTTCTAGTGTGCACAGTGCATCTGCCAAACAAAGAGGGTTGCAGGACAGAGGTGGTAGCCTACTACGCGTATAATGACCTTTGCTTACATTTAGGCCTACCATCATATCATGGTCCATTACTAACCGGACTCGATCGCTTCACAGCGCAATGCCGCCCTCCCATTAATGATTATTATATCATTCGTTTATTACATATGTATCTTATCTGACCAAGTATCAATCGATGGCGCTGAGTAGGATTATGGCGAGCGAGTAACTTGCTCAAGATAGGCCTACATCGTGTATAGGCTACACAATAGGCTCAAGATAGGCCTACATCGTGCATGTAGGCTATACAGAATATCAAGATAGGCCTACATCGTGCATGTATACACAATAGGCCTAATCATCTCGAGTGAGACTCGAACTCGTATCCTCCGCGTTACAAGGTCGGCGCACTAACCAATCGGAAACCGGATCCCTTGCATTGCTTAATGATTATAACTATAACATTCACTGATTAGTCTTGATAATCATTATTATAGGAGTGGATTTCAACTGACTCGAATTCCGAGCATGAGACGGACTTTAATGCGTAGAGCCGTCAATCCACCTGGAACGACGCATGGCACACAGCAATGTTCACCGATCCGTCTTGAGATCTGTCCGGAACAGCATGGTGCACAGAATGCAACCAGAACACCTGCATGGCAAAGATTGATCAGATCCAATCACACCTTCATCATTCATGTCGAGAAGATAGACCTAATTATTATTATTCATTCATTCATTATTAGCATTTGTATAGCGCCCCTTCAAGAAACTACTCAGAGGCGCTCCCAGCCCAGAAACGGCAAAAGAAAAAAGATTTAAGGGACTTAAGGAATAAAGATTGACTGGTCAGGTGGAGGAGATGGAGGTTAGGGGGAGGTCATTCCAGATTGACGGCCCCACAACCGAGAAGGCTCGGCACTGTCTGGTAGCCAAGCGAGCCCATGGAACATTAAGCAGTTGTCCCTTCGCAGCAGAGCGAAGGGCCCGACGCGCTTCAATTATTATTATTATGCTATTATGCGGTCTGAATTAACTTGCGAAGTAAGTTACACGAAAGATTCGTATTATATCCAGTTGTCAAGATATCTAATATAGGCCTAATCTTTAAATTTATGATTACCGTACTTTAGATTCAGCCATCATTCCGTTATCCTGAGAAACGCGCATCTCAAGAGCAGGATAATGTTTTTAAGCTGACTGATCATTGATCATCTATGTTCTAGCTGTTGTCTGTCAAAGATAACACCTAGGTTTCGGACAGGAGAATTTGCAGTGAAAGTGTGGTTGGAAGAAGAGTGAATGTTGAAGGAAATCACCTCTACATCTGGCTTTAGTGCCTCACACGGTGACTCACACCACATGATTTAGTCGACAGGAATTAATGTTGTACGCTTGCTGGATTTTTGTTTGCTTACATCACATGTTGAAACATTCTTCCTGAGACCGATTGATCATTACTTTTAACAGTTTCGCAAGCTTAGGCCTACGTATAACGTAGGCTATGCCAAATTAATCGAATTTAATTTTGCCTTACACCAGCCCTGTGTGTATGTATGTATGTGTGTGTGTGTGTGTGTGTGTGTGTGTGTGTGTGTGTGTGTGTGTGTGTGTGTGTGTGTGTGTGTGTGTATGTGTGTATGTTGTGTGTATGTGCGCGCGCGCGTGTTTGTATAATTATGTGTGTATGTGTATAGGCTACGGTATATAGGCCTTCCATGTAATTACATTTGCTAAATTGGACAAGAAGCTATAATTGTGGTCTAGAGAGCAGCCTGATAAGCCTTAATTAGGGTCTGTAGGCCTATACATGTAGGCTACGTTAAGTAAAAAAAAATTGCACTAACAGTTCTTGCAGTCGTCCGTGCATCGGAAGAGACCCGACTGCCATTCGCGATTTCCAGTGATCACGTGGTTTGTCGTCTGCCCTGAACTGGTCACCTGACGAGTGACCACAGTAGTCGTCGTGTGAGACATGCTGCTGACCGCGCGATTATGTTGACCAATTCAGTCGTCTGGAAAAAGCAATACGGTACTGCAGTAAACTGTAAAGAAAAACGGAATAATTAACAGCATTCTTAGATTTATTGTGTCTTATCGCATCTCACAATTATCATTGCATACTAAATGTAACAAGGAGCAAGTGATAGCCTGTTAAGCATAGGGTTAAATAACTTACATTAACTCTCACGTGACATATGCCTATTCGGTGCTTTTATCAGGATGGATAACAACCTTTCGTTCATTTCTGCGAGGCATGCCTCGATCGTATTCATTTCAGTTGATACATTTTTAATGAGCTTTTCTAGGAGGACAGAATTATCCAACTGAATACATAGGCTACAATCTCAAGACCGTTTATTCCCAGTCACGGGACACGCGTGTACTCGATCGAATGCATCATGTGATTGGCGTGGATCCCTACTTTTCGGAGGGTGACTTTAGCCATAGTATTACAACTAGGCCTAGGACCTATAATGATCCTCGTTTGTGAGCGTGAAATATTTTCTCCAAGCCCGCTGGTAGGGATTTGCAATGGAAACGTAACGAAATCTGCAATTGGTTTATGCGCTCAATGCTAATAGAACTCATTTGCCGAAATATGAATGAAGAGCATTGCATTTGTTTTTGGTGATTAATTGTTATCTGATGTAGTTTCATCAACTGTCTATCCAGTCTAGTTGAACAAGTTGAAGTGAAGCCTACCTTATAACAATATGCCAGATAAGGGTGAATGAAGGCGTAACAGCCGTGAGAGGAAATGTAGGCCTATGTAAATGAATTGACCATGATTTTATATTATTTCATGGAACTCACCCAGCTGTCTAAATAAGCCTAGGCCTGACTATGTATACCATACCCTCGTATCTTCAGAACTCCAGCTGACCTATTACTATAGGGTATACATGATTCAGCCAATGTGTGAATTATATTTTGTATGACTATGACTATCGCGTATAATTGTCGCCGATCGTTATAGTTGTCTGACTGTGACTAGCAGTGGCAGAATGAAACGTTACAGCGAACGATTTCAAAATTGCATGAAAATAATGTAGGCCTAAATTAAGTTCTGCAATGCAACTGAAAAAAGATTCCGAATCCCTGCAGTTCTCCCACAAATTAACCTTATAGCCTATAATATTCCAGCGCGTCTGCTGGTTGCGTCCTGTCCTCTTCATGAAAAGCAGCAGCATGCATGCATGTCGGCCAATCATCGTTCAAATAACTATTCAGACGTATTTTCATGAACACCTTTCCTTACCACGAAGAAGGAAAGCGATAGACCTTACATGGTTCGCCTTCAAAAATTTTTGCCACCAAGAAAGAGTTAGGCTAGATCAAGGATGAAGTCGCTTAGTGGCGGTTAAAAGGTAGACCTACAGTAACTACTTGCTCAGTTCATGGACACGGCTTAATTACCATTGGTCTACGGTGAAGACCTAAAGTCGATTCGCGAAATCTAGGTTTCTTACAAGAAAATTAGCCTAAGTCTTCCGAACGATAGCTAGCACAGTTAAACATGGCTTAGAAAAAGTCTTTCCGATCATTTCTTGCAATGATAGGCCTATTTAATGGTTGAATTAGGATGACGAAATGTTTGCGTCGATCAAAGGGATTTTCATTCCCAGCAACGCGCTTTCACAGACTATGATAAAATATTGTCGTCATATGGCACACATGTGCACGTACCCGTTTTCAAACGATAAATGATGCTTAACAACGACCGCTACATTAATTTAAAAAATTTAAAGTTAGACCTAAGACCATATATATGATTTTATATTATTTCATGAACTCACCCAGCTGTACGTTTTAATCCTAACTACACCAGCTCTCCGTATCTCCAGAACTCCAGCGGACCTGTTAGTGTATGATTCAGCCAATGTGTCACCTGCGATGTATAGCTTAACTATTATACTGTCAGCCTCTGGGCTGCAGCTGCTGTTCTGGATGACCTATTTAAAGCGCGCATCTCACGCCAAGCAGGTGGTTGTAACGTTGTAGGTCAAACTCGTCGCTCGCGGCGTGTATAGTAGGCCACGTGTGGTCACAATGAAGACAATGTCACACGCAAGTTTCCTCCCCGATTTGTCTATTGATTCATTTATTGATCCATTCATCCGACTCTGGGCCATCAGTCGATCTCTAAACCACTCGCTTAGTTGTTGTTGACTGTATAGCTACAGGCAATTTCAAGATGGATGCACATGGTAGCACATCTCTTACACGACCTCAATATGACAACAGTTACACATCCAGGTTGCATGTTCGTCTAATCAATTGGATGAAGCGCTGATATGAATTGCATGTAACACACATCACTCGTAAATGCAAGCGATATGTATGCTACTATCACACTGTGTAGTCTACTCGGATGGCTAAAGACTAACCATAGCCAACGCCTAAGGGTTTACTAGCTATTCATTCAATTACGGCACGCTAACCACCAATCGGTTTCGCCATGCTAACAAAATTAGCTTTGATTAACGACACAAAAATAGCCAGCAGATCGTGACAGGAGGATTCAATGAATGCCATTGCACTCAGCAGTCAACACCTGAAATGGCTGAACGCCGCACATGATATGTAGCAGCACGTCACTCTGTCAGAATAGAATGAATAGATAGTTTACATATTGTGATATAGTAACATCTGACTATGCATTGGCAACGCACAGACAATGGTAGCCTATGTACATAGTGTGATACGATGGCTGATCCGATCTGGACATCATATAAGAGATGAAACCGTTGAGTAGGCGCCTAACTGTAGACCTAGAATCCTCTGTCATCATCGTAAATGCAAGCGAAATACTACTATCACATCAAATGGCCTTTATCAATTCCCAACCATAGCCTGCTTAGTGCTTACCTAACACGCTTTAGGACACGATAACTATAACTGCTTACTGTGCTTAGAATGCCGCGTTTGAGTTCTCAAGCCTTATAATGACTCTTGCGCAAGGACTCAGAGAAAGCTTTTCTATTGACAAACGCTCAGAGCCATCGACTGAAACTTCATCGTTAGATGAAGTTTCAGTCGATGGCTCTGAGCGCTAGATAAATGCGTACTGATCAAGAGAGGAATTGCGTTCATCCATTTCTGCCAGTTTAGCGAAGAGGTCACAGACTTACAGGTCAACAAGGGTCACTGAACTAATCAGCTTTCCATTGGAAGTTATTCGCCAGCTCTCCAACCACTTGCAGAACTTTTCAGCCTGTACGAAATCCACGATCTATTCTATAATCATTATCTTCTCGTTCTTCTGCTTCCGTCACATTGTGTTAGCATCAGAAGCATCCTGGCCATCTCATTACCTGGTATGGATTGAACAGCAAAGCAATGCGCTGCAGGACAGTTAAGTGTGCCCGGCATCGTTCGAAGAGAACGAACGACGCTCACTGAAATCGAAGAGAAAATTACAGCAAACAAATTCAGCAGCTGAGAAAAACTGAACTCTTTCTGGCAGCGAAACGTGTGGTTGGTCCTACTTCTGGCACAGACTGATGATGCCCGTCATTCAAATAGTACAATCGACGCATGGCTTTAGACTGATGTGTCGACTCTTCGAAGTTGCTCGCGTAGTCTATATATAGTAGGCCTAGGTACAGAGTAAACGCATCGTTGACTGCAGTGGAAGACCGACGATTTAGGATCTTTAAAAGTCTACTGCAGCGTCTGCAAGGAAAGATATCGTTAGCCTAAGTTCCACCAAACGCTCTTGCACGAATTCGCAAATCTCTAAAGTTTTGAGAAGAGTCGTTACAAAGGCGCTATAGCAAGTGACTCATCCATGCAGTAAGCATATTGAGTATTCAACTTGTGCGTTCGAGTAGCAATTGCATTGTTAAATTTATAAAGTGCATAATTGTGAATGCGATTAGGCCTAACGTATAATAAATAACGGCTCGTAGTATAATAATTGATAATGCAGTTATTGGAAGAAGCAACTAAATCGATACCAGTAGGCTACAATAGTTTACACACGTGGCTCACGTAGGCTAGCTAGAAAATGACTTCAGCTGTTACGATATGGGGCCTACAGAAACAAAAAAGATACGACGCACAGAAGAGTAATGTGAACACTGAACAGTCACTGATACGATCCAGGATTTTATTTGGGGAGGGGTGTTTCTTCAGTTTTCCGTCGGAAAAACTGACGAACTTTTTTCAGTCATTCACTCCGAATTTCAGGAAAATAGGCCTACGCCTAAATAACCGCATGTAGGCCCTACCCTGGTTTACCTGCGCATACCCTGGTTTTCGGCAGCCTTGCATTCTTACCATTTTCGCCCACTTTCATGTTTTTCATTATGTGCTAGTGAATGCATTTCTATTATTTTTTACATTTTGCATTTCGGGTGTTTTTCATGGTTTTATTTCATGGTTTTTACATCATATGCTAGTTATTTTTACATTTTCCATTTCGGGAAGGCGGGTGTTTAAACACTCAAAAAACCTCCAGTTACGGCCTTGACAATATCTGCGGCGAAGTCAAAGGTACCTGACCAAAATGCTGACATTTAATTAAACCTTTTGTTGGATTAGAATGGCTAAGTTGACATTTCCGATATTTATATTTGCCCGTTGAATGATCGAGTGTTCGAAGTGACCAGTTGCTGCTGCTGGTGATTAGAAATATCATGTTTTGTTTTGATGATTAGGCCTACTGCTCGTGTTAGAAGCTACAATGATTATTGTTGATAAAGTACTTAAGTAGGCCTAGCATTGTTACTCTATCCGATTAAGAAACGACAGCACACGAGTAGCTGCCACCTATAGCGTATTCGTTGCATGCTTATTGTCTTCAAAACATGTGATAGCCTACCAGGGAAAGGGGAGGATCGATAGTTTATTAGACGCCTTAAATGATAACAGCAGACCACGGCGGAAGTGACCTACATACACGTAGGACCTACATACATGACTTGTATGCGCTGTAGAAGTGGCAACCACCGCAGGCTGTTACACATCTTACGAAAATCAATAGAATGATGCATTTTTCCTTTTTTGCTACTGTCAAATGTTCTGCACAGATGCAACCATTTGGTCTTCCCGTCTATTATAGTGCAATATATATATATATATATGTCAATCAATCACAATCACATGAATTTATATAGCGCCCCTTCAAGATCTCTACTCAGAGGCGCTCCCAACCCAGGCCTGGTCAAAGAGAAAGGTCTTGAGAAGACGGTAGAAAGAGCCAGCAGAGTCACGGGGAAGCGAACGGAGAGCCGCAGGGAGGCCATTCCAGATAGCTGGACCCACCACGGAAAATGCCCTTCGCTGCATAGTAGCGGTACGACAAAAAGGGACAAGAAAGTCACCGCGGGCAGCTGACCGCAGCAAACGACGGCCCAGAGAAACCGAGACTGGAGTAAAAAGCTCACATACATGTAGGTAGGATTGAGCTTGAGACAGAATGCAGCGCCAAGCTATAGACGAAACTCTATAAGCAATGCGTTGCTGCAGTGGGAGCCAGTGGAGGTCGTCCCTCATGAAGGCAGATACGTGAGCAAACCGGGAGATGCCACCAACCAAGCGTGCTGCAGATCGAAGGACCCTAACCAAGGCGTTCAGACGGACCTGTGGGAGGCCAACATAAAGAGAGGAGCAGTAATCTAAGCGGCTGCAAACAAAGGCATGGACAAGAGTAGTAGGCCTATATATGCATCTACATGTATATGTATATATATATGTATATATATATATATATATATAGTGGTGTGTAAGGTACACGAAGGGATTTGAGATGTAGTCCCATATAATATTATGTATATTCATATAGGCCTATATAGACGTATACAGACAAGCAGGCAGTGAGTAGAGTTGAGTGGGTTGGACTATAATAAAGGACCCAAGAAAGGGAGAAACCCTTAAGACTTTCATTGTATAATATGTAGGCCAGTGGTTCCCAACCTTTTTGACTTAAGGGCCACTTTTTCTAAGTTGGAGGACACGAGGGCCACTTTTTCTTAGTTGAAGGACATTAGGGGGCCACAAGGCTAAAATTGTATTAACTAAAAGCATATAAAATTGTTATAATTGATTCAAAATAGAACGTCTGATGTTATTTATCGACGTTAAAATAAAATAATTTGTGATAGAAAATAATAATGTGTTCTATTCCTGTCCAAATTGTTAATTTTTTCATTTATTTTTGATAATTCTCTGAAAGATAAGGGCCATTTTCTGAGACCTGACGGGCCATTTTCTAAGGCATGGCGGGCCACTTTTGGCCCGCGGGCCACGGGTTGGGAACCGCTGATGTAGGCTATGACCAAATAATTATGATCATATTATGGCTGCAATGAATACAAGTTCCTTACCATACCAAACTTGGTTTTATTCTGTCGGATCTAACCAGAGTCAGCGATCGAAAGCAAAAGATTTGCGCTTTATTGCAGAGGCGCTATGCAAAGTTTCAAATCAAATAAAATCAAATATATTGTTCCCAACAATTTACAAGATATGACCGCATAACACAATAGCAAGTTTATTATACATGGTTTATTCAGCTATGGAGTAAGACATTTTTAAAGATATTAAGGTTTCTGAACCAATCAATTTATCTAATACGTGGCAATCACAATAGACAGTCTCACAATGAAGTGTATGTGCTCGTAACACGTGCATGCTGGAACCACGAGAAGCTAGAAAGTTACGGATATTTAGAGGTAGGTTAATGTTCCCCACCGATGGACCCTGAAACTTAGTGGATAGCTTTCGGGGGTGTTAGTTCTTGCAAAAATTAATTTATTATCCGGCTTCTTTCTTGTACCAGTGGTGAATTGGGTAGGAGAAAAGTAAGCTAGGAGTGCAAGTGGTAGGAGCTTGTTGTGATATTTGCACATAAATTCACAAGATTGGAGGAAGTTGATTTGAGTAATAGTTAACAGATTAAGTGCTAAGAATAATGGCTGCGTATGAAAGTTAGAGGGAGATTTTGCTGTAATTCAATCTCAGAATGAATGAATGCATTGCGTAGAAGTTGCATTAGAGGTTTATTTCTGTATGTACTGTATGTATTGTACATGTATGTATGTACATACGTACGTACGCACGTATGTATGTATGCATGTGTGTATGTATGTGGGCATGTATGTATTCATGTATGTATGTATGTATGTATGTATGTATGTATGTATGTATGTATGTATGTATGTATGTATGTATGTATGTATGTATGTATGTATGTATGTATGTATGTATGTATGTATGTATGTATGTATGTATGTACGTACGTACGTATGTACGTACGTACGTACGTATGTATGTATGATGTATGTATGTATGCATGTATTCATGTATGTATGTATGTATGTATGCATGTATGTATTCATGTATGTATGTATGTATGCATGTGTGTATGTATGTATTCATGTATGTATGTATGTATGTATGTATGTATGTATGTATGTATGCATGAGTGTATGTATGTATGTATGTATGTATGTATGTATGCATGAGTGTATGTATGTGTGCATGTATGTATTCATGTATGTATGTATGTATGTATGTATGTATGTATGTATGTATGTATGTATGTATGTATGTATGTATGTATGTATGTATGTATGTATGTATGTATGTATGAATGTATGTATGTATGTATGTATGTATGTATGTATGTACGTACGTACGTATGTATGTATGTATGTATGCATGTATGTATTCATGAGTGTATGTATATATGTATGTATGTAACTATGTATGCATGTATATATGTATGAGCACTTGTAAAGCGCCCATCAACTTTCTACTCAGTGGCGCTTCCTACTATAATGCGGACACTGAATCGGAATTTCACGGCGAAGCGTGTGAGCAATTGCGAGTGAAAGACTTGCCCAGGGTCCCTCTGCAGCGGCTTAAGGTGGATTTGAACCCACAACCTTCCGGCTCCCGAGTACAGAACATACCTCTGCACCAGTGCATGGCATCTGTCTGCTGTACCGATCGTTTTGGAGAATAAACATCTTGAAAGGAACGATCTTATCTTCCTCCAACTGCTGACCGTGTTGGATGGGCGCTGGTGAAATAGAGATAGATAGATAAGATAGCAGTGGCGGCGCTAGGGGGTTTGGGGCAGGGCTGTTTTAAGGAATTTTTATAACTGCACATCCTCTTCCCTCCTTTCTCATCCTCCATGGTAAATTACTCCCAATCTGAGGAAAATTGCCTATTTTTACTAGTTTTAACTGCACGGAACGTGACAGAAGTGCTTCTACAACAGCACAAATCCATTTAGAACTGCACATTTTGTGTATAACTGCACGTTAAAAAAGCCCTGGTTTGGGGGCTAAGCCACCCCTATCAAAGGCTAAGCCCCCTAAAAAAGGCAATATTTTCTTCGATTTCCGACCTGATGACTAAAAAAGGTCGACAGAAATTTTGGCGGAAGTAAATGGTAACATTTCCTCCGAGGCTTCATCCCCCCAAAACTGAAATCCTGGCGCTGCCACTGATAGATAGATAGATAGAGAGAGACAGACAGACAGAGAGACACACACACAGACAGAGACAGGGAGAGAGAAAAAGAGCGAGAGAGGGAGCGAGAGAGACATACAGACAGACAGACAAAGACAGACATACAGACATACAAGCAAACAGAGACAGAAAAGAGAAAGCGAGAGAGAGAGTTTCACTTTGTGTATCATTAGTATCATTAGTATCATTAGTGCTTTAATGCGAAGAGATTAATTGTGTTAAAAATCCAAAAGTAGTAGTTTGAAAGATTGGTGCCAATTTTCCAGGGGAGGGGAAGTACCTCCTCTTGCTCCTGTGTGCGGACGTCCATGCCAGAAAGCAGTCTGCTGTCTCAGTGAACACCGTCACGGCTTTAAGAGGAAGCAATGGGGAAAATAGGCAAATCTAATTAATCGTTCCAGGTGAGTTTGCAGCGGTTCTAATACAGACTTTGCACCATGTAATCTGAATCACTGAATCACTGAACCACTTCAAACTCTGATTATTTATTTTATATGTTATGCTTTGTCACCGTATAAAAATAAACAATATATTTATTCAGTAAGCAAATAGATTTCACATCGTCCTAATGTTGACCCCGTTTGTGTAGATGGTTCATGTGAGTATAGTTCTAAGACGTCGTCACATTTACAAGTTCTCATAATAAGAAAAAAATCATGTAACTAAATCATATAAATATTTTTTATAAATCATGAATCAGTGCAAGTCCCAAGCCTGGATAAGGGAGGAGGGCGACGCTAAGGATCCTGTAACCAAGCAGCGTCATTAAACGGAAACTACGTACTACTAATATGAAATGTATGCATGGATTTTACATTTAAATTTAAATTAAAATCAAAGTAGGAATCGAGCGGACTAGTGGTAGTCTGCTCCAGTATATGATCAACATGGATTTATGATAGTTACATCTGTTGGATATGTGATGTTAATTCAGTTTTGGTCTGTAATTTCTGTAGGCCTATATATGTCGGGTTCGGCTACTGTTGCCACTGCAGATGTTTCCTCTGCGTTGACTACTTCTTTAGAATCGTCTTCAATCGTTTCAATAATCTACCTCCGGATCAACGTCCATCCGATTGTCAATATCTGGTTCCCTGTGACGTCTAATAGCAGCAAAATCTTCAGCGGATAGCTCACCTCTGTGGCCGTATAGGCCTGCGTTAGCATACGAGTCACGTGTTCTGTCTCCTCTGACGTCACCCATTCCGTCATGATTATGAAACACTGCTTGGATATCTCTTGGCTGCATGTACTCATCAACGCCAGACTGTACGACGGTTGGATGGCCTCCTCTCTGTGGTGCCATTGCCAAAACGTTCGTCTGCATGCCATGATTCGCGCCTACACTGCTTCTATCGTGAGTTAATACCGCATCGTCATTACCATAATTAGGCAGCACAGAATCGTAATCATTTTCGTCTTTCGATTTGGGGCGATAATTAGCGTTCTTGATGGTCTGGTTCTTTTTGTGACGTTTGTAAAGGAGAACTGCTACAAGAATGGCAATGGCGACAACGACGACACAAGCCACAGTGACTCCAATGATTAGATCGGTGTTATCTGTCGTGTAACTTACGCAGCAACCGTGGTTAGGCGTTCCACCGACGATTATCTGCAACAAGGAATTCAAGGCTGTAGAGAAAACGTAACAATAATATAGGGTGACACGAAAGTTCGTTCACCGTTTTCAAAATGCGCTATCTCAGTAACGGCTTGATATTTATTTATAATATTTTGTCAGTGTATACATCAATCAAATGAAAGATATTGGTAGGTCTACACTTTTGATTATGATCCGGTCCGTTTTCGCCATTATTTATAAGAAAATGTGAAGACGACCAGTTTTTGGGGAAAACTGCGTTCATCAAATTAACACATAAAGAAACTGTGTATACGCCTATAACCACGTATACAAGCGTGACAAGACACTGTTGTTACCTATATAGGACATACACAGACGTAGGCTATTAGCTTATAGCGTCTCCTTTGAGTCCTTTCTGTTTAATGACAGCACTGACTCTATCCAGCATAGGAAGAGTACGTTCCGCTTGCTTCACAGATGAAGTTTAGTCCGTTGGTGACGGTTTTGGGTGGGATGACTGCCATGGGTCTCACTAAATTTAAATTTGTGCCAAATGGTACCAGATTGAACTCACAGTACTACGTACATCACCAATGTTCTCGAGCAGATGGTGAAGCCAGCGTTCGAGAGAGAAAATGACAACGGCAGTGTCATGCAACGAAAGTCATTTGTTGACAATGACCTACGAGTATTTTATCAGGATGGCGCACGCTGTCATACATCAGCTGTGACGACAAAGTGGCAAGACGACAACCTCCCGTCACACATAAAGCCGAAGGATTGGCCACCCAACTCTCCGGACCTCTCTCCTATTGAGAACTTGTGGAGTGTTTTATATCTCAGCGTTTATAAAGATCCTGAGCCAAAGAACGCTGATCAGTTCAAGCGTCGCCTCCAACGAGCGTGGAGATCGATAGCAGTTGGGACACTTCAGAGGCTGAACCAGTCATGCCAGATAGTCAGTGCTGTCATTGAGCAGAAAGGGGACACTGTACGCTAATAGCCTACGTCTGTGTATGTCCTGTATAGGCAACAACAGTGTCTTGTAACTCTTGTGGGCTATACGAGGCGTTTCTTTATTGTGTTAATTTCATGAACGCAGTTTTCCCGCAAAAACTGGCCGTCTTTACATTTTCTCATAAATAATGGCGAAAACGGACCGGATCATAGTCAAATTTGTACCAGTATCTTTTATTTGACTGATGTATACACTGACAAAATATTATAGAGAAATATCAAGCCGTTACTGAGATAACGCATTTTGAAAACGGTGAACGAACTTTCGTGTCACCCTATATTATTATAGTAAAGAGATGAAACTATGCATCGTCACTCGACATGTGATGGACGTAAGTCGTCGTCCATTCACTCACTCACTCACTCACTCACTCACTCACTCACTCACTCACTCACTCACTCACAGTGTATACTATGCAAAATAACAAGAAGTGTATACTATGCAATATAACAAAAAATGTATACTATGCAATATAACAAGAAGTGTAGGCCTATACTATGCAATATAACAAGAAGTGTATACTATGCAAAATAACAAGAAGTGTATGCTATGCAAAATAAGTCGTAACTTTACTAAAATGTCTTGGTTACATTACCATGATGGGATGCGGATCAGCAGAGTCGCAGAAACCTGAGTTGTCGCTTATCTGTGGCTCTTCCTTCGGTGGTCGAAATTCGAGTACATTGCTGGTAACACTGACGACTTCGCACGGTACATCGCTAATGAAAACCTGATAATCTTCCTTCGAACAACCATACAAGAGGTCGGAGCCCTAGAAAACAGCACAAATAACAGCACTAAGAGCATTATAGCACATCTGCACTAACTTTTCCATAGACTTGTGCCTAACAAATTCATTGTTATGACCTCCAATTATTAAACCTCTATAATAGCGAAAACAATAGTAGTGATAGGCCGAGTATAGCAGTAATAGCAGAAGCAGAAGTAGCAGCAGCAGTATTAGTACCCTAGCTGTTGTGCCTGCTGTTGTTTTGTGGCTGTTGTTGTGCTTATTGTTGTTCTTGCTGTTATTGTTATGGTTGCTGTTGTGATTGTTGTTGTAGTGTTGTAGTTGCAGTTGCTGTCGTGGTTGTTGCTGTCATGGCTGTTGTTGTTGTTGTGGTTGCTGTTGTCTTGGTTGTTGTTGTGGGGCTGTAATTATTGTTATAGTCTTTGTTTTAGTAATTGTCAAAGTAATTGTGGTAGCAATTGCAGTGAACAACACCTCTTGATTTAGTGAACAACACCTCTCGTAGTAGTAGCAGCAGCAGCAGTGGTACATGTAGTTGTTGTGGCTGTTGTTGCTGTAGCTATTGTTGTGGTTGTTGTTGTTGTAGTTCCTGTTGTGGTTGTTGTCGTGGTTGTTGCTGCTGTGGTGTTGTAATTGATATAGTAATTGTTGGAGTCATTGTTGTAGTTATTGTTATAGTAATTGTTATAGTAATTGTATTGAACAAGACCTCTCGATTTTTTTTGCGGAATTCTCATTCCTGAGAAGAACTTCAACCCAGAGACGTCTAGATTAAACACTTATCATGGTCCAACCGACTAGATTTTGTCTAAACATTTTCTGTTTGCTTTAAACTGACAACACACATGTAAATAATGGTTCTACTCCAATCCACAGTTGATCTTCTAATTATTGATCAATTGTAAAAGGAACAGGAAAAAGGCGCAATAGAATAGGCTACCATTTTGGGCTGCTTATGATATTCCAGTCGATGGAGTGGAGCAATGCACTAGACATGATTATGATAAATTCCTTGCTTGACTTACGTCTAGGCTGATTGTATCCATTTTGTTAGTAACGAAGTCCATATGACAATTGGCGTCGAAGCTGACTCTAATCGAGACGAAGTTGAGCGTTACATGAGGCAATGATTTGCTGATGTTATTGTAGGTTGGAAAGTCGTCGAAATAGAATCCGAGGTACATCTCAAATGTGTTTCCAGTATCGTCAGTGAGGTTGCCGACTGGAGCGCGCTTCGTTCGTCTGCCTCTTTTTTGGTGGAATGAAGGATCCAGATGGAAAACACCATGAAGACTTTTTTCAATAGTCTCAGTACTGTTGAAGAACGATGTTGGAACGATTCCATAAGGAACGAGACAAGTAATCTCCGACGAATTCTTCAAAGAGCAAATCTGCAGCAAAGCAATAGAAAAGAAAGTTTTATGGGGAATTTGTTAATAAAACTAAAATAGGCAGAAAATGCATTCGTAAAGTTTTTAACAGTGGTTCATCTAACGGCCTTTGTATAAAGTAATGCAATGACCCATGTCATCTATAGGCCTAATAGGGTCACATAGTTTCATGGGCGCACATATGGTCAAGATGGGCTCATACCTTTGTTAAGGTTATACCCATATATAAACAAGGTAATAAAGAAGAACTTGTGAATTATAGACCTATTTCTATCTTGCCTTTTTCCCCAAATTTATTGAAAAAGTTATGTATTCAAGATTATTTAATTACTTTACCAAAAAGAATATTCTACATGATTCTCAACATGGCTTCCAACCAGGTCACTCTACTTCCATGTCACTTCTCAATATCCAGGATAATATATCCTCTATAATTGATCGAGGTGAATTTGCATTGGGCATATTTATTGACATTGCAAAAGCTTTTGATTCTGTTAATCATGATATTTTAATTTCTAAATTGCTTAATATTGGAGTAAGAGGTATTGCCCTTGATTGGTTTAGAAGCTATCTTGAAAATAGAATGCAACAGGTCTCTTGCAATGGTTCATTATCCAAAATCAATTTGATCAAATTTGGTGTCCTACAAGGGTCTATTCTTGGACCCCTTCTTTTCTTACTTTTTATCAATGACCTTCCTTACGCCTCCCCTTAACTGCGCTTTGTTCTATTTGCGGACGATACTACCATTTTTGCCTCCCATAAATCTTATGAATTACTTTTTCAATTGATGAATCATGAGCTCTTACACGTTTTTGATTTGTTCCGAGTTAATAAGCTCTCATTGAATCTTAGTAAAACCAACTATATCTTATTTTGCTCCCATCATAAATCAATTCCTGACATAAAATTAACAATTTCTATGGACAACTTCATTATACCCCAAGTAACATCAACTAAATTCTTGGGTGTCCATGTGGACCAATTTCTAACTTGGAAGGTGCATATTGAAAACATATCTAAAAAGATAGCTGAAAGTGTTGGTATCTTGACCCGTATTGCTTTTATGCTACCACCTCGAATTAGACTTAACTTATATTACTCTATTATCCATCCATATCTTTCATATTGCAATATTGTTTGGGCTTCTAACTACTCTTCTCGACTTACAAGACTAACCTCACTTCAAAACAGAGCTGCTAAAATTATTATGGGTCTCTCTCGCCGTTCTCATTCACATCTCCTCTTAGCTAAATTAAGAATACTTGCCATCGATCAGATAAGAATCATGCAAACGTCCGAACTTATGTTCAAACATATGCATAATCTTTTGCCTCATGCCTTTGCTGATTTCTTTACTCTAACCTCTGATTTAGTTCCCTATAACTTGAGATCCTCACTTAATTATAGAAGGATCTTCACTAGAACTAATTCTCGCTTGTTCTCAATTAAAAGTGCGGTTCCTAGGACCTGGAACAACTTACCCTTGTCTATTCAGAATTCCCTCTGCTTCACCTTGTTTAAACGTAAACTTAAAAGTCATTTAGGCTACTTTACGCTGTCTCCTGATAAATCTACCGATCACCATCTATGTTACTACTTATATTCTTTTATTTTTAAAGACTTTTCTAAATTGACTCACTCAACATCACCTTCTTACGATTTTCCCAGGATGTAGTTAACTAGTTAAGATAATAATTAATCTTTACACCTGGTACTTTATCATTTGCATAACCTGTCGCTGTTTATTTGAACTTGTATTTGGGAAACCCTGCTAGTGGGACAATAGTCCCTTAGGGGCTCTCTCCTTTTGCTTTTTGTTAGTTTCTATATCCGTTTTTATGTAATAAAGATGTTTTGTCAATTGTCACGTTAAGCAATAAAAACTGTGGTTATGGTTATTTCACATCTATTTTTTGACTATAATCTACCATTATTTTTAGTAAATTTTTCGTTCTAAAGCATCAATGATCTATAAAGTGAAACTGAGAAATTTACATTTAATAAATAGCCTACACAAAAATGCCATTGTTCTTAATTTCCTGCGTTGCATTTTTCAAGCGCTAGGCCTACCTAAAAAATTAATCGTGACCATTGAGTTTACTCCTCCAGCCAAAAATGTCTGCGGGCTCCCATGCAAAAATGTTATATTGCAATCAAAAGCGAATTTAGAAACGAAAGTCTTTATTTCAGCTTTAGCAGCGGGTTCTAAGTTGTAGCCTAATAGGCTATTTCAATAATTTATAGCCTATAGCCTGCGCGTTAAACATTAAGGATTTTTCGAATCCGTCTTTCAGCTTATAGGATATACATCGACATCTGTGGCTCATCTATCTGTATTCTCAGTATATATGCTGAGAAAAGACATCAAGTGAAATACGATACGTACGAAAAAATAATATTAAACTTTGATGTCTAATATTTCCATCTCAGCGCATCGGCTATTGTTCTCTCATGCCCGCTTTGCGCAGAACGCTAGACTTTACCTCATACTTTGACGTTACTCCTCCTGTCTCTCAGTAATTCCTTCCAATACTCCATCCCACCTCTGAAACTGAAGTGTCACTCGTGTTAAATTCTCTTCCCAACAAACAGTGTGGCTTAAATCCCATCCCCACTGCCCTCCTAAAAGACTGCGCCACCGTCCTCATTCCTATAGCCTAATCACTAAAATTATCACTCTTTCACTCTCTACTGGCAATTTTCCAATGGTCTTCAACCAGTCTCTCGTCTCTCCTCTTCTGAAAAAGGCAAAACTTGACTAGGAAAACCTTTCAAATTACCGACCCATCTCCAACCTTTCTTTTCTATCTAAATTAACCGAACGAATTGTTCTCTCTCGGCTAAACGATTACCTCTAACACACTCCTCAACCCCCCATCAATCTGGCTTCACTAAACATTACTCCACAGAGACTCTATTTGTCTCTCTCTCTCTCTGTATAATAAACTGACTTCTGCCGTCAGTCATCAGCAAGTCTCCTACCTCTGCCTCCTCGACATCTCTGCTGCATTCGACACCATCGATCACAATCTCCTTCTTAATCGACTCTCTTCTTCTTTTGGCGTCTCTGGCACTGCTCTACTCTGGTTCGAGTCCTACTTGTATTCTAGATCCTTCTCTGTTAAAGCCTCCAGTCACTGTTCACAACCCCTTCCACTATCTTGTGGCGTTCCTCAAGGCTCCGTCCTGGGTCCGTTGCTCTTCATTCTCTACACCACTCCTTTAAGTCACCTCATAGAATCCTCGTCTGTTGACCACCATCTCTACGCAGACGACACCGAACTCTTTATATCCTTCTCCCCAGGCTCTTTCTCCACCGCCATTGCTCAACTTCTCAATGTGGTCAATCTAATCTCTCAATGTATGTCTTCAAACCTCCTCTGCCTCAAACTCTCCAAAACAGAGTTCATTATTCTTGACCTTCCTGACCAAATCAAGAAAATTCCAGACCCTTCAATACACCTGTCAACTCTTACAACTCGTTACAACTCTTCATCTCTTACCTTAACTTCTGATGCTCCTGTCCTCAACCTTGGTGTAATGTTTGATTCACATCCCTCGTTCTCTAACCACATCTCTAATCTATCGCGTTCCTGCTTCATGCACATCCGGGATCTCCGTCGCATCCGACCTATGCTTGATTTCAAAACTGCTTCCACCATTGCGACGTCCATCGTCCACTCAAAACTTGACTATTGCAACTCTCTGTTCTTAAACCTTAATTCCACACAACTTAAGCGCCTCCAATTCATAAAAATTCTCTTGATAGAGCCGTCACCAGAACACTTAGACATCATCACCCCCATCCTCAAAGTCTCTTCACTGGTTGAAAATCCAGAGCGAATCCACTTCAAAGTTCTCTTCTTAACCTACAACTTCTTACAATGCTCCCAGCCAAGATAATCTTTGCGAACTCTTCACCATCCAGCCAACCCGTTATACCCTATCTTACACTCTCTCGACCGTCGGTCACAAGTCATCTCAAGTTCTTCAACCGAGCCATATCCAATTCAGCACCACGCCTTTGGAACGATCGACCTGCTGAATTCCGATCTTTTTCAGTTTCTCCTCCGTCATTACTAATCACACTGTACACCATCACCTTCCTCAGGCTCCTCTATCCATCACACCTCGGGCTTTTCATTCAAAACTGAAGTCACACCTTTTCAAGCACTCTTACCCTGTCTCATCTGATCATCCACCTTCCAATTCCCGAACCAGAAGGCACCCGCCTTGGTAGCTGTTCAGCCCCTCTGATCCTACGGTAACTCGACCCGGACCACCATGGACTACTCTTACGGACAACCCTTTTGACTCAACGCAGCGCTCTTGAATAAGCCTGTGCCCCGCGCTTGGCTTTCGAGTGGCGCTTTAGAAATTCGGAGATTACGATTACGACAGTTAGGATTTAGGTGAACTAACCTCTCGGCTTTGGTTGGTTTCTCCATGACCCGTCGTCGTGTAAGACACAAGTGTCGTGATTTCCATGATTGGGTTTTGCGCGGTGTTCATGTTAGACCCAGAAACAGTGAGACGAACACCACCTCTGTGAACAGAACATTCGAAAAAAGGTATCAGTCTCAAAACTTCTCAAGTATTAGTGCTGTAATTCACATGGATCAATGGATTGTAATAATAATATTCCTTTTAATGCAATCTGAACACCGCAGAACGATTACAGGTAGGCCTACAGGTTATACGAAATACGGCCCACTGTAGCACGACACGCAGGTCGGCTTTACAGCAGTTGGTTCGGTAACTTAACTAATGGCCTAAGTACTGGATCACTTCTGGTTCGGCCAAGCCAGAAGTGGGAGGGGCTATCTTTATTTTTAGCAGATCCCGAGTCAAGCAACACAACAGCAAAGCGCCAATGGCAACTAACAGAAATTTTAATAAATTAATGCCCTGAGTGAGGCTTGAAATCGGGTCGCGCGGATGACTCTCAGTTTAACGGCCAGCGCTCTCTCCACTGAGCTACGAGACCCCCACCCACTTCTAAACGAAATCCCATCCTAAAATTACGATTTCTTAAAGAACCGTTGGCAATTCATTATAGTTCAAAAACTCTGTCACAATTTCCAATAAAACAAGCATCGAATAAACATAGCCTATTCAACAACACCCATTTGGAAGAAATGTTTTGGATAGTACGTACGTAGGCCTATAGCCTACATGTATGCTCTAGCCCATATGAAAATCTCACCATCTGTGCGCAATACTTAGATTAATAACTATAATGACCGCATAGACCGTGATTTGTTTGTATAAGACATACATAAGTAAGTAAGTAAGTAAGTAAGTAGCCTTTGTAGCATATGTAGATGTAGGCCTATATAGCTGTGTGGTCTTTGTCAATAACCATAATAACCTTTCACATGGCCTTATAGCGCCGTTAACGGATGATGATGATGATGATGATGATGATGATGATGATGATGATGATGATGATGATGATGATGATGATATTCGTTTAATTAATCCAGGTGACAAACCGCACCAGGATGCTTTTGCTGTCGATTCTGTCTTTAATAATACCATATTGTAGGCCTACAAGACTAACAACTATATGCTGATAACACCAGCAAATGCTACAAGCATTCCCACTCACCCAAGAAATCAGGGCTGTTTTTAAGGAATTTTCAGAACTGCACATCCTCTTCTCTCCTTTCTCGTCCTCCATGGTAAATTACTCCCAATTTGAGGAAAATGACCTAATTTTACTAGTTTTAACTGCACGGAACGTGACGGAAGTGCTCCTACAACTGCACGAATCCATTTAGAACTGCACATTTTGTGTAGAACTGCACGTTAAAAAAAGCCCTGCAAGAAATCCTCAAAGAAATAGGCCTAGGCCTATACTGCTTAAATATTTATGATTAGTTTTAAAAGAATATAATTTAGGTTATAGTTGCCAATTCACTGAAAAAGATATAGGCTATATCTGCTATAGCTCTGGCTAGAATTATATGCGGCATGCACCAAATTTAAGCCACTAATTAACTTCTTTCATTTTATATTGCATAATTTTTAAACCACGATTACCTGTACGGCAAAATTTTATAATGCACCAACGTTCAAACGTTTTATATCCTCTAAACCAGCGGTTCTCAACCTTTTCACACTCACGGACCCCTTTTTAATTTTTGGTCCCGGTCACGGACCCCCACCGAAATTTGGCGCATTATCGTGACTGTGCGACTCTATAATCCTATAATAGTAGGCCTACATGTATGCTATACTATAGCATAGACCTATATATGCCCCTGCACTCCTGTAGCAAAATTTTTATATTACATATAAGATTTTATAAAATTTATTAGAAAAAACTGTATTTTATTTTAATGTAGGCCTAAGCTTTGGGCATGCATATTCGAGCACAGCTTATCTGCTCGAGACACTGTTGGGTTCACTTGCTCTAGTCTAGAAGATGATGAGTAATACTCAGGTCCGTAATGTAAAATAACATCGATTTATTCAATAACAGAGCAGTCTGACAAGGAGTAGGTTAACGTTACCCAAAGCTGACATGAAGTACGACCGATACAGCTGATTCGACAGAGCTGACGTGAAGACACACCAGGCTAACGGAGCCCAAAGGAAGACGGATGTAGGCCAGTTCACCAACGAGGTGGGACGGCAATCGAAGAAGACAAACGTCGTAGAACACGAACCACACGCCACGCTCAACAGGAGTCGAACACACACCACAGAGTAGACCCACGACAAGAAGCAAGCCCCCACAGTAGTAGCCCTTTAAATAGGCCCTGCCCTTCCCTCAACTCCCACATAGTCAAGGAGAGTCTAAGTAAGGAAGCCCAGAGGGGTAATAGGTAGCTAACACTCACATACCCCCCCACCAGAACATGAGGAGTCCAACGGGGACGACGAACTATACGAACAATGCTACGCCTAAATGCAAAATCACTCAGTACAAGCCATTACACGTACTAAGCAATTCAGCAAGCCTTAACTAAATAATGCATCGCACTCATAAATAACGTAAGAGTCCGATATAATCAAGATCTGAATACACAAACTTCATATAACCCAAATCATCAGTTCACACGTAATCACGATATATATATATACACATCAATAGTTCAAATGTCCAAAAAACTATATCTGAAACACAAGAAAAAATTTGGACACCAACTGGTGTATCAAAAATGAACCAAAATGTATAATGGTCATCGGCACAAGCCACCCTACACTACAGACACACTGAAGAGTTCATTGCCGAAGAATTCCGTGCTTTCCTTTTATGACAGAACGTTCCATTGAAACTGTTTCTGGACAGTGTTTGACTTTTCATGACAGAATGTTCCATGGAAACTGTTTCTGGACAGTGTTTGACTTTTCATGACAGAATGTTCCATTGAAACTGTTTCTGGACAGTGTTTGACTTTTCATGACAGAACGTTCCATTGACATACGACGAGGATAGACGTACCAGAGAGCATCTCTAGCACGCCCGACGACTCCGCTGTGAGGAGACAAGTGGAGACACTGATTGACGTGTGCCCTCACCCGCTCCCACTCACATTACGCAGATGGACGACTCAGAATGTCCGGCAGAACATTCCATTCGCCTGGACGATGTCTAATGTCCAAGTTGTACTGTTCAAGCTCCAAACTCCATCGCAAGAGCTTCATATTTTTGTTCGCCATCTGATGGATGAACTGCAAAGGTTTATGATCGGTGAACACCAGGACGACTGCGGATCCAAAGTAGACACTAAAGGCCCGCAAGGCGACCATCAGTGCCAGCGCTTCCTTCTCTATGGTCGAATAGCGAATCTCCTGCGGCAGCAGCTTCCGACTCAAATAGCAGATCGGGTGTTCCAATCCATCCTTCATCTGAAACAAGCACGCTCCCAGACAGAATTGAGAAGCATCAACACCCACACAAAACTGTTTAGTAAAGTCAGGAGGTATTAAGATAGGTCTAGAAGCCAGACGAGATTTTAGATCAAGAAAAGCAACCTCCGCTTCCTCATTCCATCTAAAAGGAATCCCTTTCTTTGTCAAAGCCGTGAGCGGCAAAGTAATATCAGAGAAATGAGGCAAGTACCTCTGATAGTATCCCGCTAATCCTAAGAAAGATTGCACCTGTTTTTTAGCAGCAGGCCTAGGAAATTTCAACACCGCTTCCACCTTCTTCAACCTTGGCTGAACTCCGTCAATCCCAATGTGATGACCCAAGAAATCCACAGACGCATTAGCAAAGACACATTTAGCCAGATTCAGAGTTAAACAAGCATCAGCTATTCGAGATAACACTTTTCGCAAATGAACCAAATGATCCGACCATGCTAAGCTGAAAATGATGATGTCGTCTAAATAAGCATCACAAAACTCATTCAATCCATTCAGCACTTTCGTAATTAACCTTGAGAACGAAGCCGGAGCATTCTTCAGGCCAAAACTCATGTATTTCCATTGGTAATGCCCTTTCGGGGTGACAAACGCAGTTAACGGAACTGACTCCGGATGCATCGAGATCTGCCAGTAACCTTTAGTCATATCCAACTTTGTTATAAACCGTGACTGACCCACTCGATCAATTAACACCTCCACCCGTGGCATAGGAAATGGATCCGGAACAGATAATCCATTCAGTTTCCTGAAATCTGTACAAAGACGATCTGTACCGTTTGGCTTAGGCACCAAGACAATCGGAGCTGCCCACGGACTCTCGGACTCCTCTATTATCCCCGCTTCCAACAACTGATTCACCTCTTTATCCACCCTCGCCATTTTCTCAGGATTTAACCTGTAAGGGTATTGTCGAACAGGGCGAGCACCTTCAACCAAATCAATTCTATGAGACACCATAGATGTTTTACCCGGTACTTCACTAAACACATGTGCAAAGTCATGCAAAACATCCCGCAATTCCGCACGACATTCAGCAGACACTTCACATTGTAAGACCTTATCCTCTAAAGTCACATCATTCATCCTCACATCCGGATTTACCACCAACACAGAAGCCACCACCTCCTCATTCGGTCGCTCATACACCACATCCATACGATCCACATAGCGCTTCATCAGATTCACATGTACCACCCGTTCCGTTTTTCTTCGATCCGGGGTACTCACTAAATAATCGACCGGACCAAGTCGACGTACAACCACATACGGTCCACAATATTTGGTCTGTAAAGGTTTACCCACCAACGGAATCAAGAGTAAAACCTTTTCACCTTCCTCAAAAGACACAGCACGTGACTGCTTATCATACAGTTGCTTCGATTTACTTTTCGCATCAACAGCATTTTCACCAGCAAGTTTCAATCCAACACGCATACGTTCACGTAATTGTAAAACATAGTCAATCACGTTCTTGCCAGACACTTCATGTACAACATCTTTCGCCAACCATTCTTCCTTCATCAATTGCAACATGCCACGCACATCTCTGCCATACATCAAATCAAAAGCAGAAAAGCCAGTACCCTGTACCGGAACCTCTCTATATGCAAACAAGATCCACGGCAACATTGCATCCCAAGAACCCGGATATGTTTCAGCCAACGCCTTCAACATATCTTTCATAGTACGATGAAAGCGTTCGCACGAGCCATTCGTTTGTGGTCTATAAGGACTAGTTTTCAACTGCACAATACCACATTCATGCACAAACACTTGCATCAAATCAGACATGAATTCTGAGCCACAATCAGATAACAATTCTTTCGGAAATCCGAAAAGCGAAAAAACTTCACACAAACATTTAGCCACATCCTGCGCCGTATGATTCTTCAACGGAAACGCAAATGGAAAATGGGAAGCCAAATCAATGACCGTGAGAATAAACCTATTCCCCGTTCCCTCACATACACTCAATGGGCCTACGATATCCATTGCCAAGCGTTGAAACACTTCCTCCATTACAGGCATACTGACCATGGGCGCCCTATAATTTCTGTTTCCTTTGCCTAAGCGTTGACACACATCACATGAACGACAATACTCACGAACGTCTCGATTCACATGAGGCCACCAGAAATGCTTCGTCAACCGATCCAGTGTCTTTCTAGTACCCAAATGCCCAGCCGCTGGTATATCATGGGCCACATGCAACAACTTCTGTCTTAAGTCACGAGGCACAACTATTTGTACCACACCCATTCCTAATGGTGTACACTTCTCCTCCCATCGACGCACCAAGACCTCGTCCACCAACGCATACGGTTGTACACGCCCACCGACAGACACCGTCTCGTCTACTTGTGCATACAATGGTCTCAATTCAGGACACCGGCGCTGGCGCAATATTAATTCCTGTCGGCTAACATATAGCTCCGATCTTTCTGTCACAACAGATTCTGTCGCTGCAAATAAACTCGATAAGTCGCCTTCATCGAAATTCATTCGTTCAACTTGTCTGTCAATTATTTCACCTGGCGTTCGCTCTTGGTCGGCCGACTCCGTACTTTGACCCACTATCTCCGACTGCTCGGGCGCCGCTTCACTGCACACCGCCGTCTCCCTCTCACTCTGTCTCACTGCATGTGCTCTAGCCTGTGCACGAGTCGTCACCGCGACCTCCAACACCTGTCCTGCCAGCGCTGTATCATTACCCACAATGCAATGCACCCCAGCCATTGGAAGTGAATTCATTAGACAGCATAACACCTCACCTTGAACAAATGCACAATCAACATTCACTTTCACCAGAGGACATTCCACAATAGAACCAGATATACCTCTGAGTAACCTCGTTTCATTCATGTGTACAAACTCATGCTCATTCAACCATTCATTAGACACTAAAGACTGCAGCGCTCCACTGTCCCTCAAGAATACCGCCTCCTTTCGTGCACCCTCATCATCAATTACACATCCAATCACACAAAATGGTGCATACAGTTTATCAACAGATTCAATTGGCTTCGGAAAACTCTGTGGTTTAACAGGCGCCGAAACAGTCTGAACCAAACCCACAGGTTTCGCACCCCTCCAATTTTCCATTTGAGTCCCCTCCTTTCGTTTTAATTTCCAACAACTGGCCTTCGTATGACCTGGCGCTCTACAAAATGCGCACGTGACCGGTTCCCCAAAACCAGTGACGTCATCATTTTCCCGCACAGGCTTATTAAACCCATACGTTCCTCTTTGAGGCGAACGTCTACCCCAATTTGTATCACGACGCGTACCATCCTTGTACCCCACGCCTTGACGCTCCCATACATCTTTCTTCTCACTTTCATCAGATGAGAATCCTCGTGTACGGTCGAAAAAATCCCTGCGGAACCCCCCAGAATAATGGTTCGGCCCCTGCTTGTATAACACTGCATATTCATCCGCTAAACGTGCAGCACTTGCAACAGTATCAGGACTCTTATCTATCAGCCACCTGTGTACTTCAATAGGTAACGCTTGTACAAACTGCTCCATGAGAATTACCTCTTTAAATTTTGCTAACTCCTCCCACGAGTTTGTACCCTCAATCCATCTCTGAAAAGGACTCTGCAGTCGAAATGCATAATTCGCATACGTTTCCCTCGGTTCTTTTCGCAACCCCCGAAATTTCTTTCGATAAAATTCCGGAATACGTTCGTACGCCGTCAATAGCGCACTCTTCACAATATCATATTGGACGCACTCCTCCAACGATAAAGCCGCAAAAACTTTCGCCGCCTTCCCCGACAACTGTGGCTGTAGGAGGGACGACCATTTTCCCATCGGAATTTGATGCAACGTCATTGCTTGCTCAAACGCCGCAAAATAATGTTCGATATCGGCCGAATCAAATTTTGGCACAAATTTCAGAGCAGCCCCAAAACGCAAATCCTCATTTCCATGCGCTGGTCGTTCGACAGCACCACCTCCTTCTATTCTCCGTCCGTCCATTTCTAATCTCTGCTTCTCCAATTCCATATTCATTCGTTTCTCCTCCATGTCAAATCTCCTTTTCGTCTCCTCTGCTTCAATCCTCAATTTATTCTCCTCTCTCTCTGCTTCAATCCTCCATTTATTCTCCTCTGCTGCAATCCTCAATTTATTCGCCTCTGCTTCAATCTGCATTTTCTTCTCCTCGAATCTCATTCGCTCCTTCTCTCTCTCCCACTCTCTGTCCTCTTTTAAGTGCAAGCGCTCTAACTCGGCCTCCTCTTTCTTAGCCTGTGCCTTAAGTTTCCAAGCTGCACTACCCAATTTCGGTGACAATGGTTTCATAGCCATTCTCCTCACCTGTGACCTAGACACGTCCTCCACATCCTCACCATATGTCTCACTCACCAGTCGAAGTGTGTCACTTGGTATGTCTCTGACATCCCCAAATTCAGGAATTAACTCCTCCTCTAACGACGCCATTTTACCTCTACGCCCTGTCGACTATTCGACGTGCAGACCAACGCACAGCGCAAAAATTCACCCACGACAGCTCACTTCAAAACTGTCTCGACCAAATTTACAAAACTCGCAAAACTCAATGTCGCAAAACGTCGAAATTTCCCGCACTAATTTTCCCGACCTAATTCGCCAAAAACAACAACCATTGACCTGTCTTCACGGCCAACCACCATATAACACTTTTCCAACGGAATTACCACCGTACTATTCGCTAAATTTCACGGAAACAACGCCCCTTTTTTGACGCAAATTTCAAATTATCGTGAAAAAATCCCGAGAGACCCCATCTGTTGGGTTCACTTGCTCTAGTCTAGAAGATGATGAGTAATACTCAGGTCCGTAATGTAAAATAACATCGATTTATTCAATAACAGAGCAGTCTGACAAGGAGTAGGTTAACGTTACCCAAAGCTGACATGAAGTACGACCGATACAGCTGATTCGACAGAGCTGACGTGAAGACACACCAGGCTAACGGAGCCCAAAGGAAGACGGATGTAGGCCAGTTCACCAACGAGGTGGGACGGCAATCGAAGAAGACAAACGTCGTAGAACACGAACCACACGCCACGCTCAACAGGAGTCGAACACACACCACAGAGTAGACCCACGACAAGAAGCAAGCCCCCACAGTAGTAGCCCTTTAAATAGGCCCTGCCCTTCCCTCAACTCCCACATAGTCAAGGAGAGTCTAAGTAAGGAAGCCCAGAGGGGTAATAGGTAGCTAACACTCACAACACTCATACATCAAGCTAACTCTTGCATGGATGCAACGTACATCTTCAATGTAGGCCTAATGCCATTTTTGATAGTCACTTCAATGATTTGGTTTAATTCAGATGTTGGTAAATTCCACGAATCAAAGTTTGCAAGAAACTGACTGGAAGTCATTGAAAAACTGTGAACGTTCAAATTACCGAATTAGAAGTTGAACTGATCCATCTATGATTGACCGAAAATTAAATTAACAAATTTTGGTTGATTGATCCGAGCATTTCCTTATTTTTATGCGAATTCATGCAATTGATCAAATGTGTCAAAGTTATCTACCACTATCCGTTTTGCGCCAGATATCAAGTTTTTTTTTAAAATGCAGACACTTTATCACTAAGGGTGATTAGATTTGTCTGCATCACTTGCGTAGAGGAATTCAGTTTATTCAGTGCTTAAAGTGTAAAAAAGAAGTGCCAGGACGCTGTATTGTATACGGAGACTTAATTCGGTCTTGTTGGCAAAATGTTTCGGACAAAACAGGAAAAGATACCGATTCAGCCGCCAAAAAAAGTTGATGACTTTTTTTTAGTCATCCTCCTAAATTTTTGGGGAAAACAGGTAAAAGTGACCTTTTTCCGGGGAAAGATAACCTACCAATTCAGCCGTCATGGACGGCTGTCCGCGTAACTGCAGGGACGCCGTCCCTGCAGTCATGGACGACCGTCCTGGCAGTTCTGACCAAATAAGTCATAGGACGGCGTCCCGCCTCAAAAATAAGTGCCGGAACGCCGTTCCTGACCGTCCCAGCACACTTTAAGCCCTGAGTTTATTAAAAAATGCCAGCCAGGTAAGCCAAAGTTGAAACTCATGAGTTGTTTATTCAAATGAATTACATGTGGGCTGTGGTCTTTTTCTAAGAAACTTTCTCAAAAGCATCCCGAAATCTAGAGTCGGTTGCAAACAGATCCATCTAAAACAAATGAATTTGTAATTAATCAGCGTAGGCCTATTATTACCAGTGATTTCATGTCGCCATTGAAAAGGAGAAATATTGAAAAATTGACAAAGATTTAACTGTTTCAATGTTTTTAACTAAGAAATATATAATTTTCAGGACTTGCTCGCGGACCCCCAGGCAGATGGCCGCGGACCCCCAGGGGTCCGCGGACCCCCGGTTGAGAACCGCTGCTCTAAACCATTCATTGATATCTACACCGTGGTTCAAAAAAACTAAGCCAAATTGTTTTGCATATAGGCTATCTCTAATACCTGATGACATATCACGCTAAAAAATTTTAAATATTTAGATAATTGGACCAAGAATAAGATTCCAAAATTTCATGAGATAAAGTTTAACGGATAAAAAGATATGTATCTTTCAACTTCATATGCGTAAATATCAGTTTACAAGCAATTTTCTGTTATATTCAGTAAAATGTAAGCCAAACTGTTTTTCTTACATCTATAATGTTTCACGATTAATCATACTAAAATTTTCCCAATATTTAGATAATTGAACCAAGAATAGGATTCCAAAATATCGTGTCATAAATTTGAACGGATAGAAAGATATGGATATTTCAACTTCATCTCCCGAATTATCAGTTTCCAGCAAGTCTGTTATGGTATTCGTTGCGGTTTCGGCACTTGGTCGTTCCCATTAATTTTAGTCTTCATTGATCCCGGAGTAAAAATTAATGGCACCTATTATCGAGACGTTCTGCTGTCACAACATCTTCTACCTGTAATCAGAAATCCAGTCCCAGACTGGCTCAGCCCACAGAGCCAAGGAAGCCATTGAATGCTGACAAGAGAGACGCCAGACTTCATTTCTCCCACATAATGGCCTCCGAACAGCACAAATTTGAATCCTGTCGACTATAAACTGCGGAGCGTGATGCAAGACCGAGTCTACCAGACAACAATCCATGATACAAACGATCTGAAGCAATGCTTGTTTGAAGTGTGGGATGACCTGGACCAGAGGATAATCGACGATGCTGTTGCACAATGGCGCCAGCGCCTCCAGGCTTGTGTGCAAGCAGCAGGAGGAGGACATTTTGAGCATCTTATTTAATTCAATAATCAAACCATACTGTTGGAATAATATTGGTGGTTCAATTCTCTACAATCTGGAAAATCTTAGACTGATTAATCATCAGGCATTAGAGATATAAGGAAAACAGTTTGACTTAAATTGCATTGAATCTAACAGAAAATTGCTTGTAAACTGATATTTACGCATATGAAGTTGAAAGATACATATCTTTTTATCCGTTCAACTGTATCTCTTGAAATTTTGGAGTCATATTCTTGGTCCAATTCTCTAAATATTTGGAAAATGTTAGCGTGATATGTCATCAGGTATTAGAGATATATGGAAAACAATTTGGCTTAGTTTTTTTTTTAACCACGGTATATATTTAGACCGATGAAATCATTAACAATCTCCATGTTTAATGTCTTCCAGCTGTGACCGTAGTTGGCCTTGACCTGACCCCCAGAATTGACCTGACCTATACTGAGATGTCGAACCCGCATATAGTTAAATCACAGGGTTAAACCTAGGTCTCCAGTGAAAGAGTGATGAGATGGCGCCAGAGTAGCTGTTCGGACGCTTTGTTGATGAACATTCATTTTTTCGACCTTTAACTGGTGTACTGGTCAATTTTTAGGTGAGTAACCTACAAGCTGACGGGGAGAAAATCGACTTCTTTGGGGTACGAAAATTCTGATGACTTTTTGTTTAGTCATCCGGTCTAAATCTTTCATAAAAATGTGTTTTTTAGTCATTCGCTCCGAAATTCATGAAAAATAGGCCTAAATACCCGCGGGTACTCTATAGTTCCCTAGTTTACCAGCGTATACCCTGGTTTTCAGGAGGTGAGTATACGATCCCGTTTTTCCCCCGGAGGTGAGTAGCCTATACGCTGTAGCCTACACCCGCGTATACCCTTGACTACAGCCCTGGTCTCGCCTCTATTTGAACATTCTGCTCAATTAATCTAATTCACACGATCTTATTGCAATTCCAGAAACCTAAAGATATCCATTTCCTCACCCACTGACATCCTCCTAGCACGACCTCCTCCCAAACATCTCTTCACGGGCGGAGTTTGGTGTCAGTTCTTGGGAGGGCTAAAAATAACTTTGGCTCGGGGTTGAAACTTGGTCCAGAATAAGCATATTCTCATCGACCAAATTTCTGATGACCTTTTCTAGTCCTTCCGTACAAATTTCGTGAAAGTATACCATTTTCCCCACCAAAATATCTGATGATCTTTTGGGGGCTTAGCTCCCCTAACCCCAACAAACTCCGCCCATGACCGTCTTCGTGGTTGGTGAAACCAGCTGCCATCCTTTATTCCTCTCGCCACACTTTCCGTTCTCTAGAATGCGACTTTACAGCACTCCGATGTGCCTCTGATCTACTAACCTTTGTCAATATCTTCCGTGCCGTTCTACCCATAGTCTACCTACTCCTCTAAGCCTCCTCTCCATCTCTCTCCATCTAGCTGCCAACGGAGTCTTGCTCACCATTGACTTCAATATCCATGTGGAAAATCCTCTCACCCCTCTTGCATCCGATTCTCCGGACCTCCACTCTTCAGCCGATCTCCTCCCCTCGCTCATCACGAGATCGTGGAATTCCCGACCCACATCAAGAACCGCACAATCGACTTGTAATAATCCATTCAGCCTCATCCCTCTTAACTCCTACTCTGTTCTCAACATTATTGACCATTGCCTAATCATGGCCGATCTCGAAGATTAAAGTATCACTGTGGCTGAGAATCGGACACGTTGGGGGGAATTTGATCAACTCATTGTGCAATGCTCCCATTCGTGGAGTAGGTGACGAATGATTATTTATATATTATATATACACACACCAGTGGCGGCGCTAGGGGGTGGCTGGGGCTAAGCCCCCCTACGAGAGGCTCAGCCCCCCTAAAAAAAGGGGCACTCGAAATTTTTTACAGTGAAATATTCACGATTTTGGGCTGACGACTAAGAAAAAAAAATTAATAAAAAAAAATGGAAAATTTTCATGAGATTTTGGTCGAGGCTTCAGCCCCCCCGAAACTGAAATCCTGGCGCCGCCACTGACACACACACACACACACACACATATATATATATATATTAGGGTGTCCCACGATTGCACAGGAAAAAATATTTTCTTGAAAATTTAAATGCAGTCCCTCCAAAAAGTTTCCTTATGGTCCTATGATAACACCTGCAAAATTTTATGAAATTCTAAAAATATTTAGAGGTCCCACAAAGCTCATATAATTTGTATAAATTTGTCATAAATTACGTACGACGTCTCCGAGTTAGAAAATTTCGGAGGTCCACACTTTGATCCCACTAGCGTGCTTACATATTGCTTAATACCATTATATTGCTCTGAAATACCAAAATCCACAAAAATGCAACCTTATTGTGCTTGTGAATGAGGTTTTTCAAACATAAAGACGACAGCTAAGCTCTCGAGCAAACCAATGAAGTAAATCTGTCGTGCACTGGGATTGCAGGCTGCTACTTCCACATGACAATCATCACTGGATTGGTCATGCATTAAGTTAGCAGATTGCCAGTCCTGATTTCTTCTCTATTTGGTGGAAGTACTACAATTTTGGTATGCAAAGTAGACTTCTGGATCAGGACAGGAATCAACGGCAGCAGCTTTGGACCTTTTGATGTCGTGGCAGTGCTTTGCATTATTTTGTTATTGGCATATACTTGGACACAACGGCCTTGAATAACTGCATATTAAGTAGAGCTTACACCCTTGCATCATCCATCAGTTGTGACATCTTGTTGACATCACAGAAATCTTTTAAGTCCTGTTGCCTGGTACATTCTTTCTGTCATTGGTAAAGTTTGTCCATCAATGGTCTGTAATTAAGCTGTTCAAGCCATTTAAAGATGAATGCTCCAATCTGGTTCACCGTCAACCAAACCCTCGACCAATGCTACTACAGTCTGCATCTAACAAATCATAGGCATTCATAACTGAACAGCTACAGTAGTTCCGATCCTTTTCAGTTCCTCCTCCGTCATTACTAATCACACACCATCACCTTCCTCAGGCTCCTCTATCCATCACACCTCGGGCCTTTCACTCGAAACTAAAGACACTCCTTTTCAAGAACTCTTATCCTGTTTCATCTGATCCCCCATCCTCAAATTCCCGGCTCAGACGACACCCACCATAGTAGCTGTTCCACCCCTCTGATCCTACGGTACCTCGACCCGGACCACCATGGACTACTCTTACGGACAACCCTTTTGACTCAACGCATTTGATCCTGGTCTATGGTAACTCGACCCGGACCACCACGGACTACTCTCACGGACAACCCTTCTAACGCAACGCAGCGCTCGTGAATAAGCCGGTGCCCCGCGCTTGGCTTTCCAGTGGCGCTTTAGAAATTAGGAGATTACGATTACGATTACGACAGTGTGGCCATACTCGAAATATGACTATCAAGAACTTTCCCAACTCTTGGTATTCATGGTTGGATTGAGCAATTCGGTAGCAGTTCGCAAGCCTGGTGCCCATCACAGAGCGAGTTGGATGGGTAAGGCAATAAAGGCCAGCTAAGTGAAGATCTAATTGCTTTATAATATTATAGTATAAGATGGAAACGAATCGCGTATACACTGTTGACGACCGTGAATTACTGAGCATTCAACGATTTTCAGATTTGTGGTTGACCTCTACTGTACAGTCAGTCGTTGTTCTCATGTAGAGTCACTGCTCTCATGGAACTAATGCAAAGCTGCATAATTCTGACTATGCTACACTAGACGACTTGTCTGCAAATGATGCAACATCATTCTTGGTACCTAAGAAGTTATAAGGATAGCAATTCTCTCAGTTGTTTCAGTGATTGTTTCATCCATGTGGCATTTACGGGGTTTATCTCTTCCTAAAAGTTTTTCACGAACTATACAATTTTGAGGTGTGTGCAGTGATGTAGAATTAGCAGATCAGTATGAGAATAGTGAAAAAATAACGGGTCAGACGCTGATTTATGTGTATAGCTGGGGTGCAATTAAGACTTTACTGTGTGGCTACTGGTCCTAGGAAAAAAAGGGGTTAAACCCCTCAGTCCCTCAGAATTTCATACCATGAAGCAGATGAAGGCATGGAGGAGCTAAAACCATGACTTGTTACGTTATCAAGAGTTTGTACTGACTACCCCCAATGATTAGTTGTGAGTGCACTGATACTGTGAAAGTCAAAAAATCTTGAATTTCTCGAATTTTGGGGCATATTTTGAGCGTAAGACTATGCTCAAAATATCCATTGTATCCAGTAATGTTAGATATCAGTAAATTCTACCATTTAAGAGCTTTCAAATGGTATTAAATTTGTTATAATAGGATCAAGCGTTGGGATCTAAAGGCATTTAGAAGTTGGACACATTAGGCGCAAATTATGCCAATATGGGAAAAATTTGGGTGTCTTGAGGGACCCCTAAATATTTTTGTAGTGTCATAAAAATTTTCAGGTGTTATACTGGGACCATATGGAAACTTTTTAGGGGGACTGCATAGAAGATTTCCCAAAAAATATTTTCTGGGACACCCTAATATATATATATATATATATATATATATATATATATATATAAGCCTACGTCCTAAATGCTACGGTAAGATTAAAGAATTACAACTGATTGCGTACACGTCTTTGTCTACACTGGTAATTGAAGAGCAAATTTCCAAAACTCACTCAGTCCACCGAAACTTATTTTGAGAAAAACGAGAAAAATGTGTTTTGTAATTTTCCTTAGGTTGCATCCAGAGTGTACTGCATCTGACTGTTGCATATGATGGCATATGTCAAGTTGACCTACAAGCTAGCAAAACAATGTGAAAAATTCATAATTACAATCCATTAATTAGTCATTTATAATTTTTATTTGTGCACACTGTTAGGCGAAAGTCTATCTTTGCAGCTATTCGTTATAGGTAATATTTGGAATATGTTCCTTGTGGCATCTAACGACTATGAGACCAGGTAGTTTGTAAAACAACATACAATCACTGTTTGAGAAAAAATCTATTATAAGAATTTAAATGAAAGAAATATTTTTCTGAAGCTCCAATATAGATTCTAGTTTGTTTTGTCACTGAGAGTTATTGGGAAGTTCGATCAGAAGCCTACAGAAAAGTTTCCTGATCTTCATACAAATCTGGTTCAATGTCAGGGCCTTTCTTGTCGGTTGCTGCTAGTACATCTTCATAGAACTCCTGTGCGTTGTCAGGTACCTTAAAGAAAGCCATGAGCTTCTCAACGTCTTTCTTCTTAGCTATCTGCACTTTATTGGTCTTCTTCATTGGCTGAACTGAATCTAACTCTGACAGCTTTCTGCCTTTCTTTAGATAGCCTGTATACACAGGGTCCTGTGTGTACACAGTCTGTGTGCCAACTTGATCAGGATAAGACTTGGCAAAGGAAAACACTTTCTGCTCGAGCATGTTGAAGGATTTTGTGGTTTTACAGATCCGCTTCTGCACAGTTTGGAAATCATATGATTTCCATTCAATGCCCCAGCGTCGAACCTGACCATGGTCTTGAAATATCGCATGGTATTCTGCCGGCGACAGAATATTTTCGAATTTTCTAAACTGCTTCTCTATCCTTCCAAATACACGATCCGGAGGCAGGTAGCTGTGGCCACGAACTGGAAAGAAGTGATGAATATCTTTGAAAACTTTACTTTGCTGTACAAATCTTGCTAGCAAGCAAAGCATAACAGTGTTCTTGTTCTGGCTTGAGCATGCATCACTAAATAAGCGAAGTGTCAGGCCCTCTCTTCCATGTAGATCCTTTTCAAGTTGTTTCAAGTAATCTAGAACCCCAGATCCAACTTCATTAGAACCACGGCCTGCCTCCGTTTCCAGCCAAGTGTATATGCTGACGTCATTTTTAGATTGTGTGTTATCCTCACTTTGACGGACAATCGTTAAGTTGTATAACCATACTTGTCTAGCATAGAACACTTCACCAACAGAGAGTTTAGGTAACGGTTGATTCTGCTGCATGTCAAAGCTAATAGTGACTGTGTTTGGGTCTTTCCTTTTCAACAGTTGGAAAAACTTTTTAGCTCTAAGTTTGTGGAGTCTAAACTCAGTGATCGCACGTTGTTTTTCACTTCCAGTTTTTTGAGATATTTCAAGCAGTTTAGATTCACAAAAAGAACATGTGTCCTGTCGAGGATTCCCAAATCCCAAGTTGAAATCATTGCAGAATACCTTTCGGTACGTATCATAACTACACACTGCATGCTTTTCTGCCTTTCTTCTCAGCTTCCACATCAGATACATCTTTTTTATATTCAGTTCTGGTGGGAGATAGCATCGTCTACTGTTTGCACGACCGTAGTGAGACTGCCGACATTTGAAGCTAACGATGTGTTCACGTATGCTTTCGTGAATCTGAGTATTCTGGACTGAAATGCGCTTGCCGCCACGCTTTTCTTTAGGAGTCTCTCCATCAATCAGAAACTGACGTGCTAGATGGTTGAGACGGTATCGAGACACGCAAGTGACCGACAGGAATGTTTCAGAACAAACACGAACACGAGTACCATCACTGACTTTTGGCACATAGTACTGTGACTGAGTAGGGCGTTTTCTATTGTTGTCTTCATGTGAGCGTTTACGGTTGCGTTTTGGAGTGTCGCATTTCAAAGACATGAGAAGGAAAGCATCTTGTTCAGCCTTGTTCTTCGCATACAGCTTGTCGAAATAAACTAAAAGAAAAATTAATGTGAAGTCACTTTAAACATCCATATTAAGTAAATCAACAATAAATGAATAAAATGTAACGTATCGTATCTCAAAACTTCTATAGTGCCCACGAAAGCAGAGTCGCGAGAACCAGCTTATTCACAGGCGCTTAGTGAAATCAGAACCGTAAGGCAAGGGTCAAATCCTGGAGGTCAGGCTGGAAGACAAGCAGATGACTAAGGCGGGTGATGCTTACAGTCTATGTATGTCAGCAATATAAATTCTCAGAATGAATGAATGAATGAACACATAAAAGGCAGGCATTCAGCCAGAACAAGCAGATGAAAATTTGAATATTTTTGTTAGTGTATCCAGGTTTGCTGACTTAGATATAAACTGAACATGCAATACACCTATCATTCGGAGGATCTGCTGTGAATGCCCTTTCTTTATAATGTTTGGCCCAAAACTGCCAAGAATGTTATGCGCTGCATGATTGCATTATACAAAATAAAACGAACAAGAATATTACACACAGCAAAAAACGACCCATGATTCTTGGATTGAGATCTGAATACGAAGCACTATTGGCATAACTTTTTGCATGACCTTTGGCATGACTTACACACACAGAAACCAACAGTTCAAACAGAATAATAATGTCTTGCTTACCCTGTATATCACAATGTGTTAGCCTGTTAGCCTTGCAGACTCCTTTGTCTCCGGCATGACCACATGCGATCGATGGGGTTTTCCCTTCTTTTTTATATTTTATGCTTTTTGCTATATTTTTCGCCCATTTCTCGGGCTCCCTTTTACGTTTCCTCGACTTTGCAGAAAGTAATATTGCCTCCGAGAACTCGGCAAATGATTCTCCGGCCGCCATTATTATTTACTGTGTGCATCGAAAATCGTAAGTAAGAAAGTTGCAACAGGTATGCTATGTGGACTGAATGAGTTTTGGAACTGTACAAAAACGTTCCATTAATTTATTTCATGGTCGGAGTGAGTTTTGGAACTGTTCGAACATGTAGACCATAGATTTGATTATGATGAACAAAATGGCAGTGATAACTCAAAAATGACCAAAATTGGACTGAGTGAGTTTTGGAAATTTGCTCTTCAATTATCAGCTGTTGGACCTTTGGCTAAAATTAACGACAACCGGTGATTACAAATGTGCAATGCTTTGAGGCAACACATCACACGACGACGACGACGACGACGACATGCTGAAGATGCTTGAGTAATTAGAGCGAAAGTTGTTAGTGAGCATCTTACGTTACGAGTATATCCGTGGGCTCGATGGCTTTGATCTCTGGATTTCCAGTGTACTGGAAGCGAAGGTTGTGTGTCGCATTCGTTACATTGATTGGTCCAGAGTATTCAACGATCACCAACAAACTCTGGTTGATGTAACCACTGTCTGCCGGTGGAACTCGAACGGTTATGGAATGATTAAAGCTGGCAGTACGACAAGTGCAAAGGTTTATACAACATGTAGCCGCACTGTACAGTAATACTCATTAATACTCTGCTTCCTCAGATGTGTGTGTGTGTGTGTTTGTGTGTGTGTTTGTGTGTGTTTGTGTGTGTTTGTGTATGTTTGTGTGCGTGATGCGAGTCACTGTAACCGTTTGATTAGAGCGCTTGCCTTGTATGGCGGGGTGTAGACATGCTGCATAAAATCACATTTGTATTTATTGTGATCTAATGAATGTAGGCCTAATCACAGTAGGTCTAATAAAAGATCAAACAGTGATGTGAAGTTAAATACAAAAGGTCAATCAACGTCAAGCACATAATATATAGTTTCTGCAACAGAAGGGCATCATTTCATGTAGCGTCAAGTTTTAGTCTGTAAACCAAGGCACAAGCTTAAAATAAATTATTGCCCAAAGTCACGGCAATAACAGCATTTGGGGAAATTTACACACAGAGAGGGAATTAATGTGCCGAAAATCACGGAATTCACGGTTTCCGTGACTTCATGAATTTTATTACTCATTTTTATGGGTCATGGTATACTCAATAACATTGCGAGTATTAACATTGAATGTGCAGCTACAAATGAAGCTCTGCAACTGCAGACGAAAGACATCGTTGAGACTTTTTAATTTTTGAAAGAATCAAGAGCAAAAAAAACCTGCAGTTCTAGAGAAGTGTGAGTAGGCAAAGGCTATGTAAAGAACAGTGGCGGCGCTAGGGGGCTGGGGGCTAAGCCCCCCTACAAGAGGCTCAGCCCCCCCTAAAAATGGGTCGTCCGAAATTTTTTACAGTCAAATATCGACGATTTTGGGTTGACGACAAAAAAAGGTCGTGAGAAATTTTGGCGGCGAAAATGGAAAATTTTCATAAGATTTCGGTCGAGGCCTCAGCCCCCCCAAACTGAAATCCTGGCGCCGCCACTGGTAAAGAAACGACGCCAATAGATCGGAATTTTTTCCGTCAGTAGTAAAATAGCCTAGTGCCCACAACTGAGATTTAAACTAAACCTAGACTATATACCGCAGGCCTATTCAGTCAATACTTACGTCAGATCAGGAACTACGTATGCATATTTTGCAAGGTTGGGATTGGATGGGTCGATGAGGTAGGCACCGAGTGGTTCAAAAAGAGCCATTCCTTGTCCACTGATGGTAACATTTGCACCACCTGCGATGATTCCTGTTGCCGGGAATATTGTTCCATTGACTGTGGGCTTCGTTATCAATTCTGTCAAGTCTGTACAAAATGTAGGAAAGACGACAAGATTCTGTTTATGTAAAGACAATAAAAATGAATACTAATTGCATAATCTACATTGAAAGTTACGATGGATTTCTATAGCGTAATTTTTTATCCAAGGTCTGTTGCGCATCGCTTATTAAACCAGTTGCACACCTAAGCTTACACATCCAAAAATGTGTATTGCAATAGAAAAATAGAGCTTCTATTTTCAAATATTCGTATTATATAATACGAGTTAAATCGTTCTTGAACTTGTTAAGCAACTCTGCTATAGCGCCTCTTCAATAAAAATGATCAGAGGTAATCTCTACGTATACACGGTAGGCTACAGATTACGCACAATAAAGGTCTCTCTCTCTCTCTCTCTCTCTCTCTCTCTCTCTCTCTCTCTCTCTCTCTCTCTCTCTCTATATATATATATATATATATATATATATATATATATAGTTGGCCTGTCCCATAGGAAATGTGCAGAATTGCGTATATTACAGTTTGAAGTTATGTGAGTAAATGATCTTTTCGTGATCCAATAAGGCCTACAACAGGGGCGGATCCAGGGGGGCCAATCCGGCCATGGCCCCACCCATTTAAAAATTGCATGGAACGTGGCCCCCCATTTGGTTTCAAAAACATGTAGTGGGAGAGAAAAACAGGACATCTGGCCCCCCTATTAGAAAATCGTACGGGACGTGGCCCCCGTTCGGAAATGGCATCTCCTTTTCCCGGAAAATTGGTTGAAGACTAAAAAAAAAAAAGGTCATCAACTTTTTTGGCGGATAAGTTGGTATCTTTATCCCGGAAAATTGGTCGATGACTAAAAAAAGGTCATCAACTTTTTCCCCGGAAATTTTTTTCCCCCTGTTCCACCAACAAGACCGAAAATTTTGGCCTCCCCCTTCGAAACATTCTGGATCCGCCACTGGCCTACAATGGAATAGAACTTTCATTTGTTGCAAACACCCATTGCCCAAATGCAATACGTAAATATTACACCTACGTTCGATGTTTAAGAAATGTTGAATTATAGTTAACCAATGTCGTTCTCATGCGTTGAAATGTGGATGGTCTTAGTTCACAAACCTAATAGTTTCATGTAGCCTAGGTCTAGCTTCCTCTGAATGTGACAAGACATATTAAACGATCTTGACTTTACAGGTCTACTGTGTGGGGCGCGGTGGTGTAGTGGGTATATTCGTTGGCTTGCAGCCGGAGGGTTGCAGGTTCGAATCCACCTTAAACCGCTTCGTATGGACCTCGGGCAAATCCTTCACTCGCAATTGCTCAGCGCTTCGGCGTAAAACCGATTCAGTGTCCGCGCTTAGTCGGGAGCGCTTTTGAGTAGAATTCTGGAAGGGACACAATAACAAGTGCACACACACTTAGGCTTACAGGTTACAGGCATGGGGCCAACTGTTATAGAATATCAGGTTAAGCCTACTCTTACCGGTTTCGCAGCGCAGTCCGACATATTGTTTGCCATCTGTTTGAGGACAGATGCAATAGTATCGATTTAGAGCGTTCTGATTGACGCACGTTCCACCATGTTGACAAGGCTGGGTTTCATTGGCACAGAAATTGATCTCTGCAAACAAAATGTGATAGAAGCACAAGCCATGAAATACTCTACGATGATAATAGCGGAATTAAAACCTATTGATGAAACTAGAGCGAAAAAACTGATGATGTGAGCAAAGTTATTTGCATCGTGGGGCGCAGTGGTGCGCGGGTAGACCTGTGTTCCGTGTCTTGGAATCGGACGGTTGCGGGTTCGAATCCGCCTCAAGCCGCCGCGTAGGAACACGAGGGAGTTCTTTACTCGCAATATTGCTCATGCGCTTCGATATGAAATTCCGACTCAGTGTCCGCGTTTGTAGTCGGGAGCGCCTCTGAGCAGAAATCTTGAAGGGGTTCCAACAGGTACTCATGCATGCATGTGAAGTGTGGCTTCTATATAGTGGCGTCATAGAATTTTTCAGAGCGTATTTCAACTACCAGGTATAGACGCTTTCTAAACAACAGATTTCAAATCTATAGCGCACGTTATTTTCTTTTGGCGCTTTAGAGTGTCTTGTTTTAAGAGCGTATATTAACCATAGTTTGTGAGTCATCGAGTCTCGCTTTAGAAGTTTGGAGTTTAAGAAGGGATGAGAGCACTAGTACAATAAAATACTAGTGTGCGTCCTTTCGAGTGGCGTTAGCAAAATTTAGGTTTTACAAAGAGATTAAAGTCAATCGCGCGGAATTCGATCGACAATTTAGAAGTTCGTTTTTAGCACGAGTGCGCATCGTTTCTAGTGGCGCTATAAAAGTCTGTTGCTTAAGAACGGACTCGAACCCCAGTACCTGTAATTCAGCGGCGTTTGGCCTATAGAAGTTTAGAGTAGGTCCTATTGACTACCCATTCACACATAGGAACACAATGTGTGCGAATTCAACCTTAATGTAAGCCTACGCGGTTATTAGAGCAATTCAGCCCATGCGTGGGCCTATATAATTATGGCGCTCTAGAAGTTTTAATTTTACAGTATTCGGATTCATATAGTCTAATCTATATTTTCATTATAAGTTGTAGGCTCTTGCGCGGCTAATTCGGAAGCGGTATGATTGGACTAACTGAAAAATTATAGTAATTGCTTATAATTATAGGTTAAGAATGATACGAATTATAAGACTATAAAATTTGCTTTTGAAACGGCTGAACTCTCGAGATGTAACGTTGAGTGTTCGGCTTCAACCATATCTGTATCGATGGTCATTACGTAGCCTACAGACGGTTCTTGATGAGCGGTTGTAGCATCACATAGTAATTCTACACGGTCTATTTTTTGAAGAGACGACAATGAGCCTTTGTCAATATTGTATCCGTCGCATAGCCTAATCATTGACCAATATAGACTTTCTGCTGCGTTTCGATTACATAGACTATGTTTGATATTGCTTGTAGTTATCTCATGATAGTTGTGACGTGGTTAGACTTAGTCTGAGAACCAGTGCGTTGCATGGTTCGTTTGACATATTAAACATAGGTATTTAATGTTATCTGTAAAAGGTCTTCTGTAAAATAACACGTTCTTTAAGGTTATCTGTAGGGCTGTTGATTTAATCGCGTTAACGCGTGCGATTAACGCGTTAAAAAAATTGCGATTAAAATTTTTAACGCATTAATCGTACGCGTTAATTAGATCTGATTAAAATGAAATCAGAGGCAGAAAACTCGTTTTAAACGGAAGGCTAATACTTAAAACAAGTGATACATTATTTCGCAAATATTCCAACAAAGAATCTGAGTATTATCGTAGCAATTCTTTGCTAAGTTATTGCCTGCAAACCAAACATGCGTTAAACGCTAGCGATGAACCGTCGACATCGGCCGCATCGCATCGTCCACTAAGGTTGTTTCCTCTTTCTTCGCCCCGTCAGACGTCAGACTACGTTGGCTGAACTCCATGAGATAGCAAGACCAATGGATTTCAGGTTTGAAATGATAAAATGTTTACAGAAGGACAACTGAGACGAGGTTTGGCAAGAATCGCAACCTCTTGTGAAAAATTGTGACTAAATAATGAGGTTCAATAGTAGACCTACTAAATTGTTAATTAATAAGAGCATCCCTTGAACCGACCAGTGTAAATAGACTGGTCTGCCTATACAAGTGGCTGAATAGATAATTAATCTTGATAGTCAGAAAACGGTTGTCTAATTTCACATTTACGACTATGTCATTTTAATTCAAGTTGGCTCAAATGAAAAAAATTAACGGATTTTGAGCAGTTGACTTATTTGAAGTGTTTCAATTCTGCCTGTCATACAAAACTGTTCAATAAACTAAATGCAAAAATTCAATAGGCCTAGGCCAAAGGTTATTAAATATGTTTGCAATAGAAAGAATGCATTCAGTCATTAAAATTTTATGCTTCAGGGGTTCTTATAAAATAGCAAGATTAATATATTTGAAGGAAATGTATTGCGATTAATTTGCAGTTAATTGCGATTAAAAAAATTAATCGCGCGATTAATTTCGATTAAAATTTTTAATCGAACAACAGCCCTAGTTATCTGTAAAAGGTCTTCTGTAAAATAACACGTTCTATTGCAATAGGTGGCTGGCGACCGTGTGGAGTGGCGAGGACTTGTCGACCAATGCTCCGATCGGAACAGGAGGAACTAAGTCTAAGTAGGCTAAGTCTATTGCAATTCGCATTTCTCGCACTAGGCAACAGTTTAAATTAAAGGCAAGAACCTTTACAATTAGCCTATTGTTAGATCTAGCTACGACAGTTTTGCAATCAGTTTCGCATTTGCGACACAGGGGCTCAAAACCCGTCACATGTCGGATTTTGACCTTTTGATTTAGTCATATGCTGCAATGACCATACTCTAAAATGCTTTTAACACAATGAAATTATCTTTTTTCTAACAAAAGTTGTGCTCGTTTGATTCTTTCATTAGTTTATATTGAAAAATAAAATAAGAAGTTACTGAATATTCGTGTCAACCAAGTCTACTGAATCCACTAAGTTATATTCTTAAATTTTTCCGGGCATTAGAGGCATATATTCTGAATCAGATAACCCAAACGGCATCAAAATCGGTTCACTACTTCGCAAATTAGGGCGAATTCACAGTCATATACTGAATTGAAGAATAAACTGCATTCTTTACCCCTCTTGCCTATTTCGGCGTCTAGCGCAATATCCAGGAAGCGACAAACGACGGGTTTCGAGCCCCTGCGTCACAAATGTCTACAAGTCATTATGGTGAATCATTGCAGGTAGACCAATCACATTCACTCGACGGAATGATAGATAGTATTATCGCTCACCAGCACACATCGTGTCATTGATACTCTCGTATCCTTCATTGCATTCGCAGCTGTATTCGCCGATTAGATCTTCGCAATCGCCAAATGGATAGCAGGGAATCGTCTCACACTCGTTTATCTCTGAAATAACAGTCAAGTGAAGTGTGACCTAATTACGTAAGCCTGTAATTATTTCCAATATGGATATACAGATATAGAGCCTATAAGTTTACGAGCGCATAAACTGGATAAGCGACCTTGAAATAGTCTACAGTGAATGATCATAAAACGACGTTGTTTAAGCTATAAATTATTAAACTGATTTTCTTGCTCTTCTTTCTGACATCCTTTCTGTTATAGATAAGCCCAATATTCTGACACTTCTCGATGCATCTTCAGCAACTGATATAGTAGACCATGATTTTTTATTACGTCGCCTTAACATTTCCTTTGGCCTTAGTTACCTTCCTGTTCTTTGATTTCGCTCGTATCCTACTGATTGCACCCAAATGGTTATTCTAGATGATTCTCGCACTTCGTGGGTTCCTGCTAAATTTGAAGTTTCTCAATGATCCGTGCTGGGTGACTGATTTAACTTCTTTGGCCTATATCATGTTTACAGCTGATATTCCTCTTCTCTTTGCTAAACACTCTGCCTCTGGCCACCTCTATGCTGATGATGTCTCCTCTTCTTCCAAACAACTTGCTCTTGCCTGTCTATTGAATGTCTTACTGCTAGGTTGCTATCTCAATTGTTGGATGTCCTCAAATCGTCTCTCACTCAACTCTTCCAGGATTCAGTTGATCTGGTTGGGAACTCGTTAACAGCTAAATTAACTTGATAGCGTTTTACTTTCTAAGCGGTTTCCACGATTTACTTTTTGGCATATGTCCGTGACCTGAGTGCTACTATGGATAATAGGCCTACTCTTTTCTTCTTTACACATTTCTCTAATCTTTCTCGGTCAGTCTTCTATCATCTGCGACGTTTACGAGCCATTCCCTGCGTCGATTTTTCCTCTATGTTTCACACTTTCATCTGTTCTCGCATTGACTTCTGTAACTCGTTGCTCATCGGCCTACCAAAACTCCGTCTGACTCCACTCCAATCGGAGTTTAATGCATCTGCTCCTTTTAATGACCGCCTCCACCGTTTCTCTCACATTTCGACTTTTATGACTGAACACTTTCACTGGCTTCCCTTAACTGCCAGGATTCAATATAAAATTCTCTTCCTTACCTATAAAAGGTTTTGGGTCAAGCTCCTGGCTACCTTTGTGATCTTATCTGTGCTTCCATCGGACATCCTCTCCGCTCTTTAGACCGTCATGACCTTCTTGTACCAAGATCTCGGACTGTCACAACCCAGTAGAGTGGCGAAGCCAGGATTTTTTTGGGGGGGGGGGGTGGGGGGTGGGGTTTATGGCCTGGCCGGATGCCCTTCTTGACACCAACCCAACTTTATTACAGTGTTTAAAAAGAGAATAAAGTAGCAAAGGGACTAAAGTAAGGAAGACAATATTATTGTTACTACAAACAATTGTTTTTCTTTTCTTATTTATTTGGATAAATAACCCTTAAAAACTTTTTCATATGCCAATGGGGAGTTTTAACCCCCGAAACCCCTTGTCTACGCCACTGACCCAGTATCATTTCTTTGCCTCTGTCGGGCCTTTGCTGTGGAATGGTCTTCCTACTATAACACTTGCTCAGATCTAATTTGTAGGCATTACTATTTCTGCCCGTTGTCTTAAGACTCTTCTTTTACAGAGGTTCTTCGCACCGCAAACGCTTCTGATCAGGTCGTATTGTGAGAGCCGCTTTATAGATCTGAAAATAGTACAGTATTAGGTCTATTAGTGTGATGCCGACCAGAATGACGTCAGAAACAATGCTTTAAATACAAACCATGGGTTCTCGTCATTGGTAATTTTGCTCTCTAAATTACGCACAAAATGATAATTCATGAATTAAAGAATTCTGAAATTTCTTCTTTATGAGAACTTAATTTAACCTACCGACGTCACAGATAAGTCCAGTGTAGCCTGGAGGGCAGGTGCAGCTAAACGTGGTGCAATTCGGGACGCATGGCACATCATTGTGACACGGATTCGGATAACACGGGTCATCTAGAATACCAAGCACATTCCACATGCATTTACTTAGCAAGTACATGATATTCTTTAATGTGAGAAATATTAAACTAACTCCAACCAATTTGTGTATGAAAATCTGAGTCCTATTATGTGAGCGACTCTTTTAAGACCCCAAATCTGCTACGGTACCATCTGCTTTCCTATCTTACTTTCCCCTACCCAACTCAACGCTGGCTCAAGAAACAAACCTTCCTATAAATTAATCTTTACAAGAACTAATATCCGTAAACTAGGCTATCTATTAAGTTTCAGGGCTCACTGCTATGGAACAACCATACCTCTAATATTTTCTCTTGCTTTAAGCGTAGGCTACTTCAAGAGAGATCGATCTTTGACATTAAGTCCGAGATCGCGCACCGTATACTATATGGCGGACGTGTTTTGTAGGGTGCTATTAGCGCCGTGTAGGCCTATTGAAAGCGGTCTGTTCTGTTAGTAGCTAAGAATGATGTCTACTGTAATTTGCGTTCTGGTGAATTGCTCTGTAACCGGTTGTGGTATATCAACCGGATTGTTTCAATAAAGAAAATTATTCATTCATTCATTATTAGCATTTATATAGCGCCCCTTCAAGAAACTACTCAGAGGCGCTCCCAGCCCAGCCACGGCAAAAGAAAAAAGATTTAAGGGACTTAAGGAATAAGGATTGACTGGTCAGGTGAAGGAGATGGAGGTTAGGGGGAGGTCATTCCAGATTGACGGCCCCACAACCGAGAAGGCTCGACACTGTCTGGTAGCCAAGCGAGCCCGTGGAACAAGCAGTTGTCCCTTCGCAGCAGAGCGAAGGGCCCGACGCGCTTCAATGTCAGAGACTGGGCGACTAAGAATGCGCAGGTAGGATGGAGCGCAACCAAGGATACAACGTGAGACCAGGGCAGCAATTCGATAATGGATGCGTTGGGCTATTGGCAACCAATGCAGCACATCACGCATGTAGGTAGAAACAGAGGAAAATTTAGGGATTCGTCCAATGAGCCGGGCAGCAGAGCGCAGAACCCGATCTAACCGACCCAGAACTCCAAGGGGGAGGCCAACAAGGATTGAGCAACAATGGTCGATTCGATTATTATTATTTCAATCTCTTGGGTTGAGGGTCGTGATATCCTTGGATCGGCCGACCATTGAGTTCTGACGGTAGGATCGTATGGGTCTACTACAGCTCATTCCAGAAGTTTATCAATGTCCAACCCACCAACTGAAATCGCACTTCCTCTCGAGAATAATAATTGACGCCCGAGCTCCTTATCTTGTCCCTTCTACTGTTTCGCAAGTGACTGCAGTCTATATTATTAATTGACAACGATTTCACTGGTTTAAGCAGACACAATCACACAAAGAAACTAGGCTATAGCTAACCGTTTATACGGACTGTACTTGTACCGGATGACAGCGTTGTGGCACCCGTATAGAAATCACAAGGATCCTCTAAAAGCAGAACAGAGAGCAATGTAGTTCATTTATTTGTTTCAAATGACACTTTATGATGATTTAACTTAATACTTTGTCATTCCGTGACTGGATTTTTCTACATAGAAATACAATCATTCTATAGCGAAATTGATAAGAAACTTTATTACGATTTTCCACTGGTATACTTAGCCGAATTTATTACCTATTTCTTCTTATATATTGGATAACCTATAACTTCAAATTTCTTTTCCTTACTTACTGTAACATCATTTGAACCTCTACTTAAATGTCCATTTAAATAAACAACTAATAGCACACAAAATCATGCGGATTATAACTGAATCTTCTATTAACTCTCACACTCGAAAAATGCTCTTTACACTTAAGCTTTTAAATATATAATACTAATTAAATTTATTAAAACTTATGAATTACCTACTAAATGCTAGCATAGACCTACACAGAAATGCAGTTGACAGTCTTAGCCACAAGTCTTAATGTTATGCAAAGCATATCGTCTGATACAATGCAGTAAAGTTGTACAAGCTGAGGCAAGAAATACCTGTTTTAAACTATATGCCCCATCTAAGTGTTAATGACCTATCTAAGTGCAGTAGCCATCTATTTTCGCGGTTTGGCAGTCAACCGTTATGTCTAATGACAGCGTATACAGATCCATAAATATCAGTTCTAAATGGACTAAGTTCCATATATTCAAATAACTCTACAGAATATCCAAAAGATAACAGTTACTGGTGCTATACGTGAAGCATGAATAAAGTGACTAAATATTCAAACATGCGTAATAGTAGTTTTCTTTCTTTTGACAATATACATTCTTTGAAAATTATTGTTTAATATGATATTATAGAATATAGATGATACATAAAGATATAACTATACAAATACAAGAAAAGTGGCTCCTACTTTCTGCCAATAAATACGTTACAGGTTGTAGGCCTACTTTATAAAGTGGCTTGAGAAGTTGGCAAATAGCTTACCTGTATTAAGTTACATGGCATATTGATATAGCCTATAGTTATCAGTTGTACAAGTAGTTAAGATTACTTGACATAGATTCAGTCATACAAAAGGGTTAATAGTAAAGGAAGGGTCTTTAGGTAGATAAAGAAGGTGACACATAGCAAAAGTGAAAAGGTGAAGCGACGGTCCAGCCAGGCCTTCTTTTGATCCGTCTCAAAATGTTGCCGAAATTTTTGACTCAGCATTCGAAGATCTGTAACATAAAGAACAAAGGGTATGCGGACTACTCGTCAAAGGTCAATTCATGAAGGGACTACTCATCTAAGGACTACTCATCAACGGACTACTCATCAGGAGCAACTCATCAAATGACTATTCATCAAGGGTTATAATACATCGCACAACGTAGGCCTTTAAATACGAATAGTCGAATCATCTAAGGACTTCACTGTCCATTGAATAAATAAAAAAAGCTGTATTTGCTGATTTGCCAGTCATAGAAAGAAGACATGGGAGAGGAGACGAAAGCAATGTTTCACGCATGTTACTGGAAATGATACAATCAAATAATGAAGTAGGCTAATTAAGTAATAAGTCTACTGGTCACAAGTCGGAAAATGCAGTTGCGAATGGATTGGAGTTGATGTATAACCGAATCTTTGTTAGGGTGAGAATGGATAAATACGACGCCTCAAAACAAACGAATGAACAGAAGACAATGGAAAGTTTGACATAGGCATAAGGATAATTAGGCCTATAAGCTTACCGAGCACCTGTATCTCACGGCCTCTAAAGACAAACAGTTTTGATGGTAAATTATAGATTGTCTCGGTACAGAACACACTCTGCCCACGGATGAAGGATTCGTATTTATCATATATCATGTAACTGGAACCTGACCAACCTTGCATTAGGTCACATTATTATTTTATAAGCTACTTTACACTGTTAACAGTCAACCGGTACCTGGTAGTAAAGCGACGTTAAGGTATTAATCTGTTAGATTGAGGAAGTAAACTCGCAGCTGCTCAAATCGATAAATAAAGGTCACATAATGTCTAGTTTGGAACAGACAGTTTTCACGATTCTACATACTAACTTAGGCCCATCTGTGTAAATATAAAAATATCAGAATAATTTTCTACTTACTTCGAAAGTTGATCACCAGCCGATTAACGTTCATGTTTTATTCTACTGAAGTAAAGCAGTAGTCGCGTTCTATTCTAAACTCAAAGCTGGTCACTTGAAACGGAAATTTTCCGCCTTATCAATCAGGAAGTAGAAGCATGGTAGGCATTGGTACAAGAGCTTCATTCTAATCCGACAAGAAGTGTTTGGCAATGCTTTTGAACGTCGAACTGATAACCACTTGCGCTCACAAGTGGTTCAGCTACATGTACTGTCAATAAAACCATCGTTCTTCATGGCCATGGACCATTGATCTTTATATGATCGAATAGCGAAGGTTCAAAAGCACTCATATAATAAACCTATAGTAGTAGAAGTAGTAGTAGAAGTAATAAAAATAATAATTTAATAATAATAATACTATTGATAATAGTAAATGGTTCCGCAGCAGGGTGATTGCTCTTTTGCCTTCCACTTTAGATAACGCTTTGCTCTTTTAACTCAGACTTTCGCCTTAGCTATCTGGACGACCTGTCATTGGGAAGGGGATTGGAGGAAGTTCAAGATGACCTGCTGATCTGGAATTAGCTCTTGGCCTTTGACTTCACCGACTCAAGTGCGAATATTACTCAGCAGCAGGACGGACAGAGCAGGACCTTAAAGTGTCCCGAGGGATCCTATAGCATCAAGGCAATAAATAATAGCAGAAACAATAATAATAATAATGAAAATGACGATGATGATGATTATGATTGTGATGATGATGACAATAATGACGATGATGATGATGATGATTGTAAGCTAATTTTGTATAGCATTATAATAGTTAGCTAATTGCTATGCAAGAGCGTACAGGCGAGGAAGGCCAGGTCACTCAGGTGCCTGAGTGGCGGGAAAGTTGCAGCGGCGCGACGTCGCCGGACAGAGAGAAAGACAGAGAGGGACAGAAAGACGGACAGAGTGACTGAAGGAAGAGTGTACGCTAAGAGTGAGATAGGCACGTGTAGGTGTGCTAGTCAGGTGTAGAAGGTGTATTAAGAAGAAAGAGATAATAAGATGGCGTTTCTGTCGTATCATTGTATTGTTTGCCGTTGTTGATGAATTTTGTGTTGATTGCAACTTTTGGAGATTTGAAGAAACTGAATACAAGAAACCGATCGTTGTTTTAAGTAAACAAGTTAAAGAACTTTAGACACTTATAAACTAGCCATTAGCTACCTCAGTACAGTCATTTAGGTTAGGCCTATAGGCTGCGCTGCTGAACTTTTGAAGAGACTGGAAAGGCGTGAGGGATAAGCTCACATTTTGGTGGCAGCGGTGGGATTTCGAAGCCAAGTTACGGACAGTGGATATTTCGTATCCAAGTTTACGGTCGGAGGAATATTTACGAACGGTGGGATAGTCAATCCAAGCTTACGGTCGGAGGGATATTTGAATCCAAGAAACGGACGGTGGGATATTTGAATCGAAGTTACGCACAGTGGATTTTGAATGGAAGTTTACGCTCGGAGGGATATCGAAGTCAGTTTACCAGTTTACGGACGACGGAATATCGAAACAATACGAGGAGCCGACCACACGGGAGAAGGAAGCTGAGCATCTGATCGACCGGAGAAGCATTTCGAGCATCCGAACAACCGGTGAGAAGATACAACGGGTATACGAACGACATTACGACAACGCAACGCCAGAGAGAGGTATACAAAACTTGCTTGTTTATTCGAGGAGCAATAAGAATTGAAGTCAACCAATCACAAAAATCATAGCCAATACCTCGATTTCTTCACGTAAATCACTGAAGTAAATAAGTAAGATGGAGAAACTTACAGAACAAAAGAAAGCAAATATAAAAAAGATGGCTTCTGATCGAATAATAAAATATCTAATTGAAGCCGGTCTAGATGTGGAAGAAGTCGATGTGATGTCTAGGGAAAATTTGATGGAAGCTTTACCTGAGGTTTTGCTTAAAAAGGAAGCTGAGAAGAAAGGTGCTGTGGGTGGCGCTGAGGAGAAACCAGTCGAAAAACCACAGGCACCGATGTCTATGGAGGCGTTGTTGCAATTTATGATGATGAGGGAGGAGCAATGGAGGCAAGAAGAGAAAGAACGGAAACAAGAAGAGAAAGAGAAAGAGGACAAACGTAGACAAGAAGAGAAAGAAAGGAGACAAGAAGAGAATGAACGTAGACAAGAGGAGAAAGAGAAAGAGGAACGACGAAGACAAGAGGAGAAAGAACGAAGACAAGAAGAGATAGAACGATTAGAAAAAATTCGGCTAGAGGAAAAAGTAAGAACAGAAAAAGCAGAAAGGATGAGACAAGAAGAGATAGAAATGCAGAAGCAGCAGTTCCAGCTTCAGTTAGAACAACTGAAAAGAGATCGTGACGAAGCAGAACGAAGAAGGATGGAATTAATGATAGAATACGAGAGAGCAAGGAAAGTGATGAAGAAATACGGAAACAACAGATCGAAGAGCAAAAGGCTCGTGAGGAAGACAAGGAAACTTTGCGTTTGGCAGATTTAGAAAAAGCCGAAGAAATTCGACAGGAAGAATTGAAAATGGAGAAGGAAAGTTTGGAAAGAGCGGAAAGAGAAAGAGAAGAACAAGTAGAAATAGAACAAAAGAAACTTGCTCTTAAGGAAGCACAGCTCCGAGAAATGGCTATTGAAAAGGAGGAACGCAGAAGGCAGTTATAATTGTTGCAGCAGAAGATAGAACAAGAAGAACTGCGTAGGGAAGAAGATCAAAATAGACTGAAGAAAAGAGACGAAGACGATAGAAGGAGCCGAGAGGAGTCAGAACAAAATAGGATCCGAGAAAGTGAGACAATGGTGTCTAAGATTAAGAAGATAGGTGATGCAATGAAACACGTGTTACCTAAGATGCCATATGATATGATGGAGGTGCCATTATATTTTGAGACAGTTGAGAATGCATTCAACAGTTTTACGGTGGAAAAGCAGTTTTGGGTCAAATTGCTGTTACCACTAATGACACCAAGAGCGAGAACAGTGTTAAACCGATTGTCTTTTGCTGATCTAGACAATTACGATGTCGTGAAAGAACATTTACTGAAAGAATTTAAATTGACAGCGAGAGAATATCGATCACGATTTGCGGATGCGAAGAAAACGGCAGAAGAGACATACACTATGTTTACAGCAAGATTGAAGAATTTGTTGAACTATTATGTCAGAAGTAGGCGAGTGGGCAAAAACTATGAGAAGTTGTTTGATCTGTTGGTGGCGGATAAGTTGAAAGAATGTCTACCACCGGGTCCACTACAGTTTGTACTTGCAAAGGAGGGTACTGAATGCTTGGAAGCTAGTAACGTTGCAGATCTCGCAGACATACATGTAAACAATCGAATTGGTGTAATGTTTCACGATAAACCGAAATATGAAGCATGGGGTAATAGTTCAAAGCAAACCAGGTGGAACAGTAATAGCAAAGAAACAGAAAACCAAGCCAGAAGTAATGAAGTAAGAAAAGATAGTTATCATGGAAGACAGTTTGGGCAAGATAGGAAAGAGGCAACGGGGGACAGACAAATCTACAGTCGAACTCCAGTGATGGGACGCCAAAGAGAAGGCAATGCAGCCTACACTCCGTACAATTACAGACGGCAGAACACCGAACAGACAAGTATTGTTAGGAAACGATGCCATAATTGTCAGTCAGACACACATTTGGTGAAGGATTGCCAAGTACCACCCAGAATGACAAATCTGAGAAATAGATTTAGTCGAAGTGCAGAAAACCTCAGAGTAAATCAGATTCAAGTAATGAATGCACCTAATCAGCTGGAAGAACAAGACAACCGCGAAACGGAAGTGAAGTCAGTCATGAAGTGCACGCCTCAGTTTACTATACAGAGAGAAGTGGTAAAGTCTGCTCCCATCACAGAAATTGGTCGAGAAACTGAAAGTAAAGATGATTGTCAACGTATGAAGAAGACTTTACTACAGCATGTGAATGTAGAGATACGGGGAAAGGATGACAGTTGTCATCCCGTGCAAGTCCAGGCATTGATTGACTCTGGTGCTGAGATTCCAGTAATCAATGAAGAATTGTTGAAAGGAGCAATCGTAGAAGAAATTGGCAGGGTACATTTGCAATGTGTCGCTGGAGAGCCCATTACAGCTAAGTTAGTGAAAATAGAAGTGCGGATGAGTTGTCATAACGAAGGAGGAAATTTGAAGGACAAGGAAGTAAATATTGCGCCATATTTAACTTTGGTATGTGCCAGCATTCCGGCAGTTTTGTGTAAGGATAACAAAGAAAAGTTCTTGCTACATCCAGAGATAATCGCAGAACTGAAAGAGACTCCACCAGTGAATGTTCTGCAAGGAGAATTACAAGCGAATGTGACTACGAGAGCACAGAGTCGGAGAAGAGAAGTGGAAGAAGGAGAAGAGGAAAAGCTAAATGAAAGTTTGCCAGATGATGACATAGAAAACGAGGATGAACAAAGTGTTCAAGAAGAAGAAGAAGGAGCAACATCCGGGAACAATTAAATAGAAGAAGAGATGGTTGCATGTGAGCGTGATGATTATGATGATTCCGGAAGCGATAGTGAAGTGGATACGAGTATGAGAGATTTGTTTGCTGAGAATACGAATGATGAAAGACAATTGGCAGATGCAAAGAAATTTGAAGAGCAGCAGAGAAATGACGAGTCACTGAAGCCGTGGTGGAAGATAGCTGAAGACAAAGGATCAGAGTTTAGTGTGGTGAATGGGTTGATGTATAAGAGGCATCAAATGTTGGATCAGTTGGTGTGCCAGTTGGTGTTGCCGAAGGAAAGAAGAATTCAGGTGATGGAATTGGCACACGAGCCAGTATTCGGCGGACACTTGGGAGGACAATCTCGTCCAACACGTCAACTTCCAGACCCACATCAAAAATCACACTCTCGACCTTGTCATAACTGCCAACACCTCCCTTTTATCTCCCAAGCTATCGCACTCTATTCTCAACATAACTGACCACTACCTTATCATGGCTGACCTTGAAATTAAACCCTTTGCTCGGCCTCCTCCTTCCACTCATTCTTTCCGTCGCTTAGGGTCCATTGACTCCCAGGCCTTCATTAAAGATATTCGCAGTTCTCAACTTGTTCTTAATCCTCCTTCCTCCCTTGATGACCTTCTGTCCTGCTACAACTCCACTCTTTCCGACCTCCTTGACATTCACGCACCACTCATCACCAAATCCAGCTCACATGCCACTAACCCCTGGTTCACTTCCTATCTCCAAGCTTTCAAAACCTTCCGTAGGCGACTTCAGCACATCTACAAGGACGCCACTGACTCTCTATCCAAAACAAAAGCCCTCTCAAACCTAAAATCAGCCACAAACAGATATCACGCACTCATCACTGCTACAAAAAGGAAATATTACTCCTCACTTATTCACTCCAGCTCCTCCAACCCTCGCCATCTCTGGAGAGCTGTCAACGCTCTCCTTCATCGCAAATCTCCCTCTCCACTGCCAAGCTCCATTCCAGCCCCCTCTATGGCCGATACATTCTGTTCATTCTTCTCGGATAAAGTCTCCTCCCTTCGCTTCACACTGCAGTCCCTCCTTGATTCACAATCCTCCAACACCGATGCATCTCCGTTTCCAAATCCTACTCCTCCTGTCTCTCAGTCATCGCTTCCAATTCTCAACCCCGCCTCTGAAGCTGAAGTGTCACTCCTGTTAAATTCTCTTCCAAGCAAACAGTGTGAATTGGATCCTATCCCAACTGCTCTCCTAAAAGACTGCGCTTCCGTCCTCATTCCTATAATCACTAAAATTATCAATCTTTCACTCTCCACTGGCAATTTCCCAGCGGTCTTCAAGCAATCTCTCGTCACTCCTCTTCTGAAAAAAGCAAATCTTGACAAGGAAAACCTATCAAATTACCGACCCATCTCCAACCTTTCTTTTCTATCTAAATTAACCGAACGAATTGTCCTTTCCCGGCTAAACGATTACCTCTCCTCCAACTCACTCCTCAACCCCCACCAATCAGGCTTCACTAAACATCACTCCACAGAAACTCTACTTGTCTCTCTGTATAATAAACTGGTTTCTGCCGTCAGTCATCAACAAGTCTCCTGCCTCTGCCTCCTCGACATCTCCGCTGCATTCGACACCATCGATCACAATCTTCTTCTTAACCGTCTCTCTTCTTCTTTTGGCGTCTCTGGCACTGCTCTACTTTGGTTCCAGTCATATCTCTCTTCCAGATCCTTCTCTGTTAAAGCCTCCAGTCACTGTTCACAACCCCTTCCACTATCTTGTGGCGTTCCACAAGGCTCCGTCCTTGGTCCGTTGCTCTTCATTCTCTACACCACTCCTTTAAGCCATCTAATAAAATCCTCGTCTGTTGACCACCATCTCTACGCAGACGACACTCAACTCTTCATTTCCTTCTCCCCAGGCTCTTTTTCCACCTCCATTGCTCAACTTCTCAATGTGGTCAATCTAATCTCTAAATGGATGTCTTCCAACCTCCTCTGCCTCAACCCCTCCAAAACAGAGTTCATCATTCTTGGACTTCCTGACCAAATCAAGAAAATCCCAGACCCTTCAATACACCTATCGACTAACTCTTCGTCTCTTACCTTTACTTCTGATGCTCCTGTCCGCAATCTTGGTGTAATGTTTGATTCGCACCTCTCCTTCTTTAACCACATCTCCAACCTATCGCGTTCCTGCTTCATGCACATCCGGGACCTCCGTCGCATCCGACCCATGCTCGATTTCAAAACTGCCTCTACCATTGCGACGTCCATCGTCCACTCAAAACTTGACTATTGCAACTCTCTGTTCTTAAGCCTTGACTCCTCACAACTTAAGCGCCTCCAACTCATTCAAAATTCTCTAGCTAGAGCCGTCACCAGAACACCCAGACATCATCACATCACCCCCATCCTCAAATCACTTCACTGGTTGAAAATCCCAGAGCGAATCCACTTCAAAGTTCTCTCCTTAACCTACAACTCCTTGCAATGCTCTCAGCCAAGTTATCTTCGCGAACTCTTCACCATCCAACCTACCCGTTCTACCCGATCATCCGCCTGCCTTACACTTTCTCGACCGCCGGTCACAAGTCATCTCAAGTTCTCCAACCGAGCCATATCCATCTCAGCACCACGCCTTTGGAATGAACTGCCTCCTGAATTCCGATCCTTTTCAGTCCATCCGCCATCATTACTAATCACACACCATCACCTTCCTCAGGCTCCTCTATCCATCACACCTCGGGCTTTTCATTCAAAACTCAAGACACTCCTTTTCACGAACTCTTACCCTGTCTCATCTGATCCTCCACCTTCCAATTCCCGGCCCAAACGACACCCGCCTTAATAGCTGTTCCGCCCCTCTGATCCTATGGAATTTCGACCCTGACCACCACGGACTACTCTCACGGACAACCCTTCTAACTCAACGCATTTGATCCTGATCTTATGGTAACTCGACCCGAACCACCACGGACTACTCTCACGGACAACCCTTCTAACTCAACGCAGCGCTCGTGAATAAGCTGGTGCCCCGCGCTTGGCTTTCGAGTGGCGCTTTAGAAATTTCGAGTTTAGAGAAGACAAGAGAACGTATCAAGTTGTCCTTTGTGTGGCCAAGGATGCGTAAAGATGTGATGAAGTTCTGCAAGTCCTGTGAGAAGTGTCAGTTGAAAGCACGAAGTTTGGTGATGGATCGAGTACCGATCACACCAATACCAAGGGAAGATGTCCCGTTCCGCAGAATGACAATGGACGTCGTAGGACCAATCGAACCGACGTCAGCAGCAGGACATAAGTATTGCTTGTGCATCGTAGATTCATGTACAAGATGGCCGACAATCTTCTTGATGAAGTCATTGACTGCTAAGGCTGTATGCGAAGCTCTGATGAAGCTGTTCATGAATGTAGGAGTTCCGTCAGTGATAACGAGTGATAGAGGAACAAATTTTACAGCCAGCTTAACAAGAGAATTTCTGAAATTGATGGGATGTTGCCCTCGATTCGATTCGCCAGGACATCCAGAGGCGGCCGGAATAGTGGAGAGATGGACCCAAACGTTCAAGAAGATGGTTCATCATGTCATTGTGGAAAATCCGAGACAATGGCATAAAATCATTCCATTTACCGTCTGGGCATTGCGAGAAGTGCCTAATGCAACTACAGGAGTGGCACCATATCTGCTGGTCTATGGAAAGTTGCCGAGAGGGCCACTAACCATTCTTAAAGAAAGCTGGACCAAAGAAATTAATCTACCACCGAACATTGGAGTGCAACCGGCAAAGTATTTGAAGAATTTAAGAGCAGACATGGAAAAAGCATTGACATTCGCTGAGAGTTGTGCTGACGAAAAACAAAAACAATACGCCAGTCAATATAACAAAAGAGCAAAAGATAAAGAATTCGAACCAGGAGAGAACGTCATCGTGTTGTATCCAACGTCAACCAATAAACTGATCTCACGATGGCATGGTCCATGCACTGTCTTGCAAAGAAGATCCAAATATTCGTATCTCGTGGACATGAATCAAAGTGGGCGACGAATCGTGCATGCCAACAAGATGAGAAAGTTCATCACGAGATCATTGTCGTGTGGTCTGATCGTGGAAGAGGATGACGAATTTGGATCAGTGGTAGAAATACCGCTGAAAGAAGACCACTCAGAGACAAAACAGAAATCACTTCAATTGGATTATGAACAGATTGGACATCTCACGAGCGATCAGCAGAAACAGTTACTTGATGTACTGAATCGTTATGCCGACAAATTTTCAGACAAACCGGGACTATGTACATTAGTAGAACATGAAGTGGTGTTGAAGCCAGACTTCCGAGAAAAGGAGTTCATGGCATATCGCATACCCTTAATATACCGTGCAGAAGTGGAAAGACAAATACAAGAAATGCTGAAAGAAAACATCATTCAACCATCATCAAGCAGAATGGCAAGTCCACGTGTCATTGTCAAAAAGAAGGATGGATCCTTGAGACTGGCTTGCGACTACAGATACATTAATTCTTTTACTGAGAACTGTAGATATCCTATGCCAATCGTCAATGATGTCTTGAGCAAAGTCGGGAAATCCAAGTTTATTTCCGTTATGGACTGTCGCAGTGCCTATTGGACTTGTCCTGTGAAGAAGAGTGATCAATGGAAGACTGCATTTGTTACACATAATGGACTGTACGAATTTACGCGCGTTCCTTTTGGAATGATTAACTCTGGACGGACTTTTGTAAAGGCGATAAATATGATTTTGCAACCGATACATGATTTCACTGAACCGCATGTTGATGACATTGCAGTGCATTCTAATGATTGGGACATTCATTTAACACATTTGGAATTATTTTTGAAACAAATTAGACTGCATAATGTAACGTTGAACTTGAAGAAATGTGTGTTTGGTAAGAGTGAGGTGAAATTCATCGGTCACCTTATAGGATCAGGGAAGAAGATGATGAATCCAGATAGGATTGACAGTTTAATTAATTTGAAGAAACCTGAAACCAGGAAGGAAGTGAAGCAAGTCTTAGGATTTTTTGGGTTTTACAGACAATTTATTTGGGCTTTAAACAAGTTGAAAGAAATTATTATTGGTTCTAAAATCAATGTGTTTACAGACCATAATCCTTTAGTTTATTTGACTGAATCAATGTCGAAATCTGCTAAGTTAGTCAGATGGTCATTATCGTTGCAAAATTTTGACATTCTGTTGAACTACAAGAAAGGTAAACTGAATGTAGTAGCTGATTGTTTGTCTAGACTGTAGCGTAAGATGTTTTCTGAGGTTAGGCTATAATTATTAAGAATTGTTTGCATTGTTTTAATTAAGGTACGTTCGCTAATTTTTAAAGATAATTAGCTCTCTTTAAAAGAAAGGAAAGAGGTAATGTAAGCTAATTTTGTATAGCATTATAATAGTTAGCTAATTGTTATGCAAGAGCGTACAGGCGAGGAAGGCCAGGTCACCCAGGTGCCTGAGTGGCGGGAAAGTTGCAGCGGCGCGACGTCGCCGGACAGAGAGAAAGACAGAGAGGGAGAGAGAGACGGACAGAGTGACTGAAGGAAGAGTGTACGCTAAGAGTGAGATAGGCACGTGTAGGTGTGCTAGTCAGGTGTAGAAGGTGTATTAAGAAGAAAGAGATAATAAGATGGCGTTTCTGTCGTATCATTGTATTGTTTGCCGTTGTTGATGAATTTTGTGTTGATTGCAACTTTTGGAGATTTGAAGAAACTGAATACAAGAAACCGATCGTTGTTTTAAGTAAACAAGTTAAAGAACTTTAGATACTTATTAACTAGCCATTAGCTACCTCAGTACAGTCATTTAGGTTAGGCCTATAGGCTGCGCTGCTGAACTTTTGAAGAGACTGGAAAGGCGTGAGGGATAAGCTCACAATGATTGTGACGATGATGATGATGATAACGATGATGATGATGATTATGATGATAATGATGATGATGATGATGATGATGATGATGATGATGATAAGGATAATAATTATATAATTAGATCTATTACTCTTTCTGCAGCACTTTTCCTATCTGCGAACCAGAACATTCCAGTACATAGTCCCAGTGGCGGCGCCAGGATTTCAGTTTGGGGGGGCTGAAGCCTCGCGGCAAAAATTTCACTTTTTTTTCATCCGTAACAATTTCTGACGACCTTTTTTTTTAGTCGTCAGCCGAAAATCGTGGATATTTCAATGTAAAAAATTCGGATGGCCCTTTTTAGGGGGGCTGAGCCTCTTGTAGGGGGCTTAGCTCCCCCAGGCCCTCTAGCGCCGCCACTGCATAGTCCCCTATTTTTTGCAATCCCGAGGAATCATATGCACCTGGAGAATAATAATAATTACAATAATAATAGTAATAATTGCAATAATATAAATTACAATAATAATAATTACAATAATAATAATAATTACAACAATAATAATTACAATACAATAATAATAATAATAATTACAATAATAATAATTACAATAATAATAATTACAATAATAATAATAACAATAATAATATTATTAATTACAATTATAATAGTAACTCCTTCACCCTGGATGCAACGTCTACGACTCCTTCAGGGCGAAGTTATCTGATTCGCTGGATCGTTTAAGCGTATGCCCTGGTCCTTGGACGCACAAGCATTCGGTTCTGCGCTACACTTAAGATGGACTTGTTAAACAATAGAAAAACCGTTGTCACACCTTTGGAAAGACGGGTCAATTAGACTCCCACTCGCAGCATAATTATACCCATGGACTAGGAACAATTTAGCTGAAGATTATAATCGATCGGACAAGGAAGAGACGAGGGTCATCCAGTTAACATCAAGCAGAGGTTTAGCATAAAGTTAGATTATAGGACTACTGCATATTAGATAGTCATATAGATGTGTCTAGACTCTAGAGATATTAGTGTCATCCGCATTGACAGATTAGATTGGATTGGAGTGGATCGTCTTTGCTGTCATAACGACGAGATTAACGACGAACCATGATCTAATCTCGCTACTGTCAATATTTAATCTGACAATATCATTATTCTACTGAGCATGCTCAAGTGCACACATGAGAATGCGAATAATAATATTCTGAGGCTTATGTGTACGACCATACGATAAGAGACAATCGTGAAAATTTTTATCGAACGTTGAAGAGGCACTCGTATCGGATAAAGGTAGCTGACAGATGAGCCTCTGTTGTCTTTTTACTTGACTAGCAGCCTAGCCTAGTTTACATGTCCGCGCTTGTCACCCACTTCTACATGTACATGTGCATGCAGTTAACTGAACAATGTTTTGCTCTTTGACCAATTTCTTCACAGTCTTTAGGTCGAATAAGTAGATAAAATGACCTTGTATTGTTTCTGGGAGTGGCGCTATTTGAATTTGCTCGACAAATAATTGAAGATGATGGTCATAGATTAATATAATGATAAGTGGCTTCTTCACACGTATACGGTATACCTGGCTTTAGCAGCCCGGTGTGAAGAAGCCACGTTGTCGGTGACGAAGAGGGGGCATTGTGTATCTGGCGACATCTGGAAAATATAAGAATGTGATCCACTGCTGACAAAATATCATTTTGTTAAGATCAATGGTGCAACTCTAAACCATGCTGACAACGCTAGAATTGCTTCCCCACCAAATACATGGACGCCTTTTCTCCATTTTTTCTGATAACTATAGAGAAACATGCACTATTTTCCAGCACCTCCAACTTGCCATCGTCGGAAAAGGTCTGATGTCTTTTGTAGATAACCGGCGACGGTGCTGAGGCAGCTCTGCCCCCATCAGCTTATGTGATGGTCGTACACATCAGCATTCTCTCGTCTAAAAACTTGCCTTTTTTCTCGGAGTTAAACGCACTGGGAGCGCTTCTGAAAGGCTCTTGCTGCGAGAAGCGCTTTATAAATGGTCAGATAAGATCAGCGCAGTGATGAAGGCCAGACCATCGTTGTTAATGGAACCCAGAAATATAAAGTGCAACTGTTTCTTTGTCGAATTGGATGTCGAATTACATGGCGCCCATCAGTAAGTACTGTACGGTACTGAATGCGCTTACTCCAGCACTCGCGTTCGTCTCTATCGTTTGGCCATACTAATCGACATACCAATTCCACTTTATTAAGCATCTATGTTATAGGCTTATAACAAAGATCATCAATCACACAATAGTCTGAATCTTTTGTCTTGCGAATAACTTTCAGCACAACTGCAAAAATTCATCCTTACTCTGTTGCTCTTTAAATTTCTCTGCATCTGCAAGATCTGTTTTCGTTGTCCTTAAACAACTCCCCAACAACCTCCACATTGCATGCATTACTCTCTTTCATTTCGTTTAAATCGCCATCCATTCATGCAGCCATCAGTTGTTTATTAATTCAAGATGCTACATCATCCTGTCGCATACTTCGATAAAAGACAACGGAGGAGGCAGATCAGAGAAGCAGGAAAATTAAAGAACAACGGAGAAAGGATGGATCATCGTAGCCATCGATAAATCATCTTCTGACGATGATTCGTCCTAGATAAACGATAATTATTACTTGATAAGAAGTTGAGACGGATAGATAGATCCACCCATAATTATGAGCGACACTGTTGTGAAAGAAGCCCAAGCCAATCATTTCGACTTTTTATTACAAGTTCAAACGAATTATTACTGGTTAAAAACTCCTTTCTTATAACTAATTGTTGTAAGATTTGATGAAGATGCGTATAAAAACAAACATGGCAAACATGGTAAACAAAAGCTACATGTCAAAGCAGAAACCTCTGCACATAGAAGACCATGTTTCTTTCTGACACGACTAAGAAAGAGCATAAGAAAGCCAGAAAATTAAAAAGAAACGACATATAAGTAAGAACGCAGATGAAAAATAAACAATATAATAAACAACTAAAACGAAAAACAAAGTACATAAATAACAATAAAGCGACTAAGAGTTAGAGAAACTAGTAGGGAAAACGAAAATAAAGAACCTAAGCTTATAGCTCAAAACGAGAATTACTAAGAGCGAAAACGACTAAGAAAGTATATCTAAATTCTGTAAGACGTGTTCGGTTGACCATGAAGAGAAGTGAGGGGTTCAAACAAGTGCATAATTAGTAAAACCTACTGCCGTATCATTTAGTATCAGATAGTCTGGATCTTCATCACTTACAGACCTCGCACCAGACTCGTCAATATCACCTACGTCATCTGCGTGGGCAGATACGTCATGTTTTCTGCCACTGCTGCCACCTCTGACGTCACCTATTTCGTCATACTTGTCGCCACTTGGCTTCAAATAGTCGTCATCGGCAAGAACCGCACTCCTTGCGACAGTTGGGGGGATTCTCGGTTGTGCAATGTCCACACCGTCCGTCGTCTGTCTTCCATGTTCAATACCAACGTTGCTTCTGTTGTGCGTTGGAGTCGCATCTTCATTCTGAGGCACCAGGTATACAGGATCGCCGGCAGTTGGTGTCTGCCCCTTCAGAGCTTCCACTTCTGGCTGACGTGCATCTATTGGGCGACGGTTCCTGTTCCCGACTGCCCGGTTCAGTGCTTCCTCGACGAGTTCCTGTGGGGCTTCGTGATTGACGTAGATGTCTTCCCGTTTCGTCGACTTGAGTGTATCACTTTTCTGAAAGAATATCCTTTCAATGTAGGTCAGCGTCGTTAGGTCGGTTTCCTGGTTCTTTTTGTGACGCTTGTAAATGAGAACTACTACCAGAATGATAATGACGACAACGACGACACATGTTACAGTGACTCCAATGATTAGAGCTGTATTATCTGTCGTGTAACTCAAGCAGCAACCGAGGTAAGTCATTCCGCCGACGGATACCTGCAACATGGAACGCATATCTTTAAAGAAAATGCAAGCACAGAAGGATCAAAGAGCTCAAGCTGGTGGATGCTAATGCTAGACAGCTTCATCCTGAAATGTGCACTGATCACTGCAAAGTGTCACTCCTATACGCTGGAACTTTGTATCGGTGGAACAACCAGCAATACTTCACCTATTTTACAGTAAAGTAGGGATCTGCAGTCATCCCTGGCTACATAAGTAGTGCAGATTCTTTCGACTTTGCTGCAAGAGGCGATAATATTGATGACATGGATATATTCACAGCATAAAAAACATTCCTTTACAGAAGAGACGTGAAGGTGGTGTCAAGAAGATAACTTTAGATCAGGTGTGAAACTTTTTCAAAAAGAAAAAAAATTAGTTTTATCAAGTAGCCTACAAAATATAAATTGTTGCGATTGATGTATTTAAATCAATTTTACTGACTCGATATAATTCACATTATCTATCATAGGCTACGTCTGGTTCTGATTATTATTACTCTATTTTAATACCATGAAGTCAAAAACTCTGCTTTCACATTAAGGCGAAATATGATCTTAATTGTTCGCTTCAATGATACACGTATACATACGTCGTAATATTACTAAACTGTATTGTAGTGTGGTCCACAAAGCTGTGGGGAAAAATAAAGTTTGAAAAATTCGTGACGGTACCCTTTTATTCTGTTATGCATCATGTGTCAATGATTCCTGCCAAATTTTATTGAAATTGCTCAAAGTTTAGAGGTCGCGCGACAAGGCGAGATATATTACAGCATCCCAACTGTACATTATGTCAACATTCGTTTGTGATTTAGTGATAAAGGTTGTCACGCACGCATTGTTTACTCCAGTCTGTAGAGAAAAGCTGATGTTATTATTCTTTTTATAAAATACTTTTTAAAATAAGTGTATACATGGCCTTTGGGTCATTTTTTAAATAATAAAAGGGAATGGATAAAATTACGGATGTACTTGTTGCTAAGTTGATAGTAATACTTTCGATGGATGTAAAGATCCCTCCTGGTAGTACTGCAAAGCAGCTATTTGATACATTGCCAATATGCTACTGGCATGGGTGGAGACTTATGGTGACGGTCCACCAATGTTTGCGGTGGGGGACCTTTCCATCCACCCACCACACACGCATGCTCATTATTTCAAAACAGTTCAGAAATATACCAAAAATAGCATCGGAAATTAAGAGAATTTTGCTTGTTTGTTTGTATGTGAACTTTTTTAGCGCCCCTTCAAGCTCCTACTCACAGGCGCTCCCGACTGCAGAGCGGACACTGCATCGGAGTTTCACGCCGAAGCGCTGAGCAATTGCGAGTGAAGGACTTGCCCAAGGTCCCTACGCGGCGACTTGAGGTGGATTCGAACCTCGAACCTTCCGGCTTCAAGGCAACGACGCCACCACTACACCACCGCGCCCCACATATTATGAGAGTGTACGGATAATATCGGTAAATCTGTTAAAATACAATCAGGGTAGAAAAAAGGTCATAAGCCATTTTGGTTGGGAAAATAGTATATTTTCATTAGATTTCGACAAAACAACCTGTTTCCTTGTCTGGTATAAACATGGGCACGATGTCATGTCCAAACCGAATAACAACACCATTCAGCGACCTTCGAATTCTGAAGTCTATCTTCAGGTACAAAGCGTTCGAAAACAAATTGTGTCATTTCTGCTGTTCTGCAGCAACCACCAGAGCTCTTTCTAAGGATTTGTAATAATCATGTGTGCGAGGAAATGGTAGCCTTGGCCTTTTTAGACCCATCCATCAACCATGGAACATGTCCAGCAAAAGATGGTCAAGGCATCTCAAATTCAAGAACGAAACAAGCGTCTGAAACACACATTCAAGTTGCAGGTGAGCCATGTATTCACAGGTGGAAGATTTTGGGACGGTGAAACCTTTGAACTTCCTACAGGTAGCAGAACCGCCATGTGAGTTCCTAACTGAGAGTGATATTGAACAATGGAAGCAAAATCAGGATTGTCAGAAGGCAAAACAGTGCACAAAGAGTGTCAGGGTTGTAAACGTCAATGCCGAGAGGGGTCGTTAAACTCATTCAAGAAAACAAATCATCCATAACTAAAAATGAAGGGGAGAAATATCTAATGCAGGTTGTATCTGAGCACAGAGCTCAGTTCCTTGACGCAATGAAGTATGCGTCAGGCATTCTGCTGATACTCCAACAATCAAAAACCCTATGTTCAACATAATTATGGTTGCCATTTCTATAATTTAAAAAATTTATTTTATGACTAAATTATTGACTTTATATCAGCATTTAGTACGTCTATATGCCACTCAATCTCTTATGCAGTCTACAATGATCAGTTAATTTAAAAAAATCTAAATTCTAAAAGAGTCCTTGTCCATATGCTTTTAATGCTTTCATTTGCTTATTTTTCGGCATTGTCACGAATGGTGAAAAGCCAGGAGCATTGCGCGACCACTAAATATTAATCAATCAGGCTGAAATTTTACACTTATTCACTAAAAAGGCAGGGTAACAGAATGAGAGGGTACCATCAAAGAAATTTGAAAAATAATTTTTGAGGACCACACTACTGTATTGGTTACATTACCATGACGGGATGCGGATCAGAGTGGCAGAACTCTAAGTCATCGCTTATCGGTGGCTCTTCCTTCGGCGGTCGACATTCGAGTACATTGCTGGTAAGACTGGTGACAACGCAAGTTGTATTGCTGATGAGAACCTGATAATCGTCCACCGAACAATCATCAAGACCAGTGCCCTAGAACATAAAACAAATGATACAAGGAACATGACAGCATTGCTCACCAATAGCTTCCATTTCACTTGAGCGTCCAGGGTAGGATATAACTCCCAAGGGTCAGGACATATTGCGTATATTTGCATATACTAGATATCAAAACTACACAATCATAAAATTATCTACAAGAAAAGTATACTTCATTAGTCGTGCAAAGTTTCTCATCAGTGTTAAAATATGTTCTTTAAACGAATATTGTGCATATTTATATAATTATTAGACACTAGGGCCTATACATAATACATATACATATATACGTATATATATATTATATTTATATAATTATTAGACAATATACATCAAAAACATCTACAAGAAAAGATTATTATTTTTATTTACACGTCAATCTGTTCGACGATTTCCATTCGTTGATCATAATTGCTACAGTTTTGAATGTGACGACGTTTGTATTAAATTAAGACTTAAATAATATTAATAAGTCTTCATTGTAGTCCTAAATAACACCAAAAACACTATTGGATTTATATTGGAATGACTGAACGACACTAACAAGTTTTAAGTTAACGCCTGAGACATGTCTTTACCGGGTTACTCTATGACATCAACTAGTTGAAAGAACACTGCAAACTGGACATTTAGGTTTAATTTTTTAAAATTTATTACATAAGCAGACCATTTGGATAGCCTAGTAGAGGTGGGTTCATGTCTGGGGGGATATGTCCTAACCCAAATTTCGCATCAGATTCCCATTTCGGTGTGACCTTGTGCGCGTTACAAATTTATTTAATAAAAACAATGATAAAAAGGGGATTGTCCGCGGGATTTTGTCCGGAGTTTGTCCGGGGTTTTGTCCAGGGGTTGATGCCCTATACATTCGAATAATTTGGCAAATTAAATATTGTGACCGTGTGACGTTTAGTTAACTTTGAGCACACTATAGGCCCAAGTCGAAATCCAAAGCAAATTTCTAAAGCTCTAGTTAACTTATAAAATCATTTTGAACCATCAGGTCATGAAGAAAATTTGACAGCGCGCCTGTTTAATGTGCGGAAATAAAGAGGATGACTACTTTGAAGAAATAGGGCAGTTTTCATTGAGAGTTTCTTTAATTAAAGGCGATTAAAATATGTTTCACGTGAGAACATGTTTCAGCTGTAAGCCGAATATATCAGTGGATAACAGAAGAAGTACGATAAGAAGGACGGTGTTGTTGGAGCACAATCCACAGAAGACCACCTCGGCCTATGTTCATGGAAACGCGTATATGCAGTGGACGATAATGAAGAGAGAGAGAGAGAGGTGCCTAGGAAGAGAAAGACAAAGGAGGAGAAACGAGGACAAGAAGAGTTGGGAAAAAGCCCAGATGCAGAACAAGATCGTAAGGTGGAGCTTGCAAAGGCAGCAGCTTGCAATTAGAAACAGTTGCTAAATTAGAGAGAATATGCTGAGCTGAACGAAGGAGCTTGAGGAGCAGATGATTGAATTTGAAAAAGCATAGTGGACGAGCCACAGTGGAGAGATCCGTCTTCAACAGGCTGTAGAGTCAGTAGAGAAGGAGGAAGCAAAAAAGAAAAGAAAGTGTCAGCTTTTGACCAGAATGTGTACAATAAGTTAACCAAGAACATATATAACTTTTCAATTCATGTTGCAGCACACGAAAAACTGGCGTTTTCAGAATTAATTAGGTATAACAGAGTCTCTGGATGCCTTACGCTTAGGCTGATGGTCTCCATTTTGTTAGTCACGAAGTCTACAGAACTACTGGAGTCGAAGCTGATTTGATTCTGGATGAAGCCAAGCGTTTCATGAGGCAATGATTTGCTGATGTTATTGTAGGTTAGATATTCGTCGAAAATGAATCCGAGGTACATCTCAAATGTGCTTCCAGTATCGTCGGTGAGGTTGCCGACTGGAGCGCGCTTCGTTCTTCTGCCTCTCTTTTGACGGAATGAGGAAACCAGATGGAAAACACCATGAAGGCCTTTTCCAGCAGGCTGCATGCTGTTGATGAAAGACGAAGGCACGATTCCATAAGGAACGAGACAAGTAATCGTCGACGAATTCTTCAGAGCGCAACCCTGTTGTAATACAGTGGAAAAGACAGATTGCAGTGAATTTAGCAATGGATCTATCTAGATACCGGTACCAAATGCAAAGAAATTCGTATTACCTATAACAATAGCCTGCAGGGTGGGCCAACAAAATATTTCCACACGTTTGTTTTCTCAAAAAAGGTGGGTGGCCTCACTAAAAGTGATATAACTTTTGTTCTGTTTGAAATATTTTTATGAAATCTGGCTATCATGTGTAAATATGAATTGTCTATCCATGTAAGCCTGCAAAATTTCATTTCAAAATTCTTACTTTTGATCAAGATATTGGCAAAAAACCGCAGGGGTCTTTTTTTTACCCACCCTGTATATTCTCTCCAATGTCATTCAGGGATCGTTTAGGCCTTAGCATGGATTCAATATCGACACAACAATCCAATGCAAATTTAGAACACGCTCAGAATTGCTAATGTTGAGTTTTCAGCTTTCAATAATGGGTCGAGAGTTGTAAATGTCTTTATTTTTGTGATAGACGTTCAAGTCAATATCGACGATCTAACGCTTCAGCTTTGCGCTCGTGAGTACGCTGGTTCCCCGCGTTTGGCTTTCGCGTGACGTTCTAGTAAGTTTGGGGATGGGTTTAGAGTGATGGCAACACACAGGCATGAAGCGCGCATGGATGCGGGATCGCCTCCCGCTACGAGCCGGTATCCGGTCAAAACCGCGCACACAAAACCGCGCATCACAATACCGCGCACTATAATTACCGCGCACGATCATAACCGCATTCAAGTATTTCAACATGCATCCAGCTTCTATATCAGATCTAAAAATACCTTCATCGAGCTTCCATTTCTCATGCGTTATTTTCGTCAATCCAGCTTCTATTTCATATCTAAAAGTGCCTTCATCCAGCTTCTATTTCTCGTTCGTTATTTTCGTCAATCCAGCTTCTATTTTGTATCTAAAAGTACCCTCATCCAGCTTCCATTTCTCATGCGTTATTTTCGTCAATCCAGCTTCTATTTCATATCTAAAAATACCTTCATCCAGCTTCTATTTCTCATGCGTTATTTTCGTCAATCCAGCTTCTATTTCACCTGTAAAAGAATATTCATCCAGCCTCAGTTTCTATTGTGTTTTTCATCAATCCAGACTCCATTTCACCTCTAAAATAATTTAATCCATCTTCCATTTCGCAAGCACTGGATCAGTTGTCTGTAAACAAGTTGTCGTTTGACGAGCTGTATGTAGACCAGTTGTCGTGGCACCGCTCAAAGAGAAATTGGACGAAGGTATTTTTCGATCTGACATAGAAGCTGGATGCATGTTGAAATACTTGAATGCGGTTAAGTTCGTGCGCGGTAATGATCGTGCGCGGTAATGATCGTGCGCGGTTTTGTGAATCGCGGTTTTGTGTGCGCGGTTTTGTGTGCGCGGTTTTGTGTGCGCGGTTTTGTGTGCGCGGTTTTGATAGTAAACCCTACGAGCCCAAGGTCGATTTAACGTTACATTCTGGAGTAGCGTTGGTAAAATGAGTAGTAGGACGCGATGAGCACCTTGCATAACTGCCAAACAGTTGCAGTTGACCCTTGTAATTGCTAGGATATTCAATTTATTCATACGATTAATTGTAACCATAAAGCGATCTGTCATTTTGAAATGAAAAGCCGATATATTATTGGAGTGTAGAATTTCAATTACAATACAATTATTACGATCATCAGAGATTGCTCTCTCACGCTGTTTTGTTTAAATGATTGAATAATTTATCTCACCTTCTACAGGGGCGACAGTTGGGATTCACGTGAACTAACCTCTCGGGTGTAGTTGGGTTCTGATTGACCCGTTGTCTTGTTGACCACAAACGTCGTGATATCCATCATTGGGTTTTGAACGGTGTCCATATTGGATCCAGTTACAGTGAGACGAACACCACCTCTGTCAACATAACAAGCGAATCAAGTTACATTTAAAAAATTCTCAAGTATCATTGCTGTAATTCACAATTCAATCTACCATCGCTTCTAAGAAAATTTCTCATTTGAAATTCATGTTTTTATGGATCCGTTCGCAGCTGATAAGGTTCAAGAGATAAAAAAAGGCAACAAATAATGCTGTCGACAATTAATTTTAAAGCAGAGCATACTGCATACAAAAATTGTTCTGCCGTTTTGACTGTAGTGCAGTAGGTTATGTTGTACAAGAAACAAACCAATGCATGCTTGGAAACAAACCAATGCATGCTTGCAACCCACATTGCCTTCGTGGGCGGAGTACACCTATTAAAAGCTACGTTAAGATCACCGAAGTAGGCCAACATTTTGATTTGTCAACATTTGATTCTACACATTTTATCTACACTGGTCATCAGTTGTTGTATCTTTGGTTGCTTTGAGGTATCACCAACACACGACATGCTTGAAAATGTTTGCAGATAAATAATTAGAGTGAAGGTGGTTAGAGCGTATCTTATTTTGTGGTTGCTGATTTTGTTTTGTTTTGTCACACTTGAAATAAACATCAAGAAAAATGCGTATTTAAATGCAGAAATAGGGCCGATAGGGGCAGTGAAAAAGCTTACAGGCAAACACGAATACAGAAGAGCCCTTGTGGCCACACAAAACAGATGTTGATAGCCATGAGAAAAGCCTTCGTCAATAATAGTAATAGCCTACTGCAGTTTTAGTAATATATTGCAGAGTAGCTTAAATGCTATTGAACGACTCTGTGTAGTAGTGTGGTTCACAGATACATGGTAAAAAATAAAGTTCAAGCTAAAAACCAAGACACCCTCCTCGTTTGTTAGACCTATCAATAGTATTATTGAGACAAAATTTCAGCTTTCTATTCCAACTGGAAGGCGGTGCTCAATGACTGTGTTACTTTGCATGGGCCAATGCATAGACGTTAATGTTGAAATACATGTGTCGAGCATATATTCCCATACAATTGAGTTTTATTTCGAAATAAATAAAACATTACTGTAAATGACAATATGTGTGATACTTAAAGAGTTGGTCAGCTTGAAATCGAAAATTTCAGTAGGTTTTAAATATGGAAAGTGTCAAAAAATGTCAAAAAAATAATTAAATCCACAAATGTCTATAATTGCTCTCACTTTATGACTCCAACACCCGATGCACTCAAGAAGGCTTTGCAGTTTGCAAGCACGGTGTCAACGGCAGATTTCTTGATTGATTGAGTGAGGGCAACTTTCCTATTTGCCTTGACCACTCGGAGAAAACACAGTTTTTTTCTTCATCAGCGATGAGTCAGTTGAATTCCTTGAACAACTTCACACTTCTCTCAGCCGTGTTGTTGACCACTCTTAATTGCTGACTTCAGTCTCTGCCCTGCTGATAATCCTCATTCTCAATCTATTGCTCTGGTGTAAGTGCAAAGTGAGAATCACCAAACTTCAGGTGGGGCAGTAGTGTCAGTGTTCACTGGGTTACAAAGTCGCTCAGGCAATCCCTCTCCTTCAGCTCCACATCACTACCCCTCAACATCCTTTCACCCAGGATTTACAGTCATTCCGTAAAATATCTTCACCTTATCTGTAGCAGGCAGTTGGCAACATAACAGTGTCAGACTTTAAGCCTCATCTGAAAGGTACAATGTACTAGTGATTTTATAGGACATTCATGGCTTCAACGCTGATCTTCTATAGATAGAAGTCGCCTGAATTATATTTCCAAGATGAATCAAAATTGACAGATCTTGTCCTGGAGTTTCAGCAGCAAGAGAAGATCTTTGCCCATGCCAAATCACAAAACTGGATGAATCTGAGTTTCTTCCTACTTTCTTAGGTTGAATACGTCACGTTGATGGCTAAATCGGTATGTTTTGATGGCATACAGTAACCTGGCCATTCAACGTGTAGGCCTATAGTAAATTTGGCTCTCCAGTTTCTTATTGAGGGCTGACTTCCAAGGAAAACCATTGACACCTCAATGATTTCTTGGTAGTCATCTCTTAAACTGACTTTTTTTTCAGCAGACTACTTGAGAAAACCGAATGCTCTCTCATGGGAGGCTTCAGTAATGGATACGACTTATAGAACTCGGATGTTGTCACGTGTTACACCATCCCACACATTCTTAAATCTCTTAAATATTGGATTATATTTTGAATTAGATGGACCACAACACAAAATGGAGATTTTCGCTAAAATCAACTCCATCCCAATGACGACAGCAGGCCAGCCACAGAACTTGTTACCTATTATGTCTTCTTGAAAAACGTATACTCCTCTAAAACACCCGGTGCTGACATGTGTTGTATCAAAGATCAAGGCTTGGACATTATCAGTGAGTCTTCATATTAAGTTCAGAAGATAATGAAAGACTTTGGATTTAAATTATATCCTGCATAGAGGGAAAGTTGGGCACAATAAAGAGTTTATCCACACCATCACCTGAAACTAGCACTGACAGGCGGTCAACATATCCAGTGTGCTGCAAGTGGGTACAGATTCAGATCTTACAGCTTCAGCATGCGCCACCCTGGTCATCGTAAGCACTCCATGTGAATGGTATTCCGTGAAAGTGACAGGACAAAAGATCGCACACAAGCGCTGCTGCGCAGTGATTGACACCAACAATCTCAATGCGTCATGATCAGATCAGCGTATAATATGTCATTGCTATCAAGTACATTTGTCAATTGATGGCTAAACAGCAGTCTAGTCTTGACTGCGGTAAGTAAAATAGCACAACAGAAATTATTTCAAGGTCATCTACACGACAATGGTTGAGGTTTTTGATCAAGCTACAATGAATCAAGATTTCTATCCAATACAACTACAGGGTGCGCCAAAAAAAGTAATCCCCTACGGCTTTTTATCAATATCTTGGCCAAAAATAGGAATTTTTCAAATCCAGTTTTACGGGCTTGAAGGTAAGTCATATCTACGTACAATAGCCAAATTTCATAGCCATATAGGAAACAGAACAAAAGTTATATCACTTTTAGTGAGGCCACCCACCGCTTTTGACGATTCAAAAACGCAACGCAACGAAAAGTAACAAAAAACCAATCTAATTATTCTGGCCAATATCTTGGCCAAAACTAAGAGTATCGAAATGAAATTTTACAGGCCTAAAGACAATTCATATCTGCACATGGTGGTCAGATTCCATCAAAATATTTCAAACAGAACATAAGTTATACCACTTTTAGTGAGGCCACCCCCGTTTCTTGACGATTCAAAGACGTAACGCAGCAAAAAGTACCAAAAACACGATTTTATTAAGACTCATCTTAAACAATTGTTATCAAATAGCCTTGATATTGCCAGATGATCATTATTGTTACTATTTAAAAAAGAAACAGGGCACCAGCGTAGCTGCACGCCACTGAGAAGTCACTTAGCAAGATGACAATCAAATTGGTAAATAAGGAATCTATCAGCTTAATCAACAGGTCCATCAAGAACTTTGCAAAGAGACTCAAAAGAAGTTTTGGCACGGGTGGTGGGCGCATTGAGCACAAGTTGTGAAGCACTACCAAGGTCATTTGACAACAGTTATTTGAGATGAGACTTAATAAAATCGTGTTTTTGTTGCTTTTTGTTGCGTTTAGTTTTTGAATCATCAAAAAACGGTGGGTGGCCTACTAAAAGTGGTATAACTTTTGTCCTGTTTGAAATATTTTGATGAAATCTGAGCACCATGTGCAGATATGAATTGTCTATAGGCCTGTAAAATTTCGTTTCGATATTCTTAATTTTGGCCAAGATATTGGCAAAAAAACTAATTTTTTTGCGCTTCGTTTTTGAATCGTCAAAAAACGGTGGGTGGCCTCCCTAAAAGTGGTGTAACTTTTGTTCCGTTTGAATTTTTTTTTGTAATTTGACCTTTGTACGTAGATATAAATTGCCATTAAGACAGTAAAGTTTCATTTAAAAATTCGTATGTTTGGCCAAGATATGGGCTAAAAACCGTAGGGGATTACTTTTTTTTGGCGCACCCTGTATATGGCAATATTTCAATGTCGTTGAGCACCATCTTCCAGTTGGACTAGGAAGTTGAAATTTGGTGTCAATAATACTATTGACAGGTCTAACAAATTGAGAGGTTGTCTTGGTATCTAGCTTGAATTTTATTTTTTTGAACCACCCTACTGTGTAGGCTACTAAATGAGTGTTTGTATAAACTTGACATAAAAATAAAATAAACTGCAGAAGAGAAACTTCTCCTGAAAGCCAGAAAGAGAATGAGAGATTTTCACATGTGCACATAATCCAACTGTCATTACATGTGCACATAATCCAACTGTCATCACATGTGCACATAATCCAACTGTTATCACATGTGCACATAATCCAACTGTTATCACATGTGCACATAATCCAACTGTTATCACATGTTGTAACGTTTATCCGTTTTAAGCTTATTTTAGCAGGTATTGAAAATGTACCGCACCTAAATGATCCGTTCAAAGAGAAAACCAACTCTCCACAAATGTACAATATAATTGAAAACTGTTAAATAAACAATACAATTACGCAGTGTTCCTATTTACTTATTTGGCGTATCACTAGGCCTAATTATAATTATCTTATTGCTTATCTGTGCTCCACAGTTGAGATATATGATCGATATCGTTTCTGTAGTGTAAAACGGCCTTGAAATAGTTCTGCAGATTCTCTGTAGATTCACTGTATGAAGATAAGCAACCCGGTGCTATATTTGAAGAAATAGTTCTGCAGATTCTCTGTAGATTCACTGTATGAAGATAAGCAACCCGGTGCTATATTTGAAGAGGATGATGAGATACTGCATGCCAAGCGGTGGAATCCAGATCGAATACCAGACGAGACAATATTCAATACATCCGTAGCATCAAATTATCATACTCCAATCAATGAGAATTTCCTTCCCAATTGAAAATGACCTTGAAATGTCAACCAGAGACAACGAGCCCAAAATCGTTTCTCTACACACGAAATATCGTCTCACCAACCGTCCCAATCACAATGTAGACTTCACGGACGTTAGAGTTCGCAACTTTGAACTTCTAAATCGCCTCTACTCTCACACGAATGCCTCGTACTGTTTTACAACCAGATACGAGCATAATCCTCATCCTCACCATTGAATAAACTTCAAATGAATTGCCAGCCGCAACTGAGCAACCATCTTTCTCAATGTTCATGCAAGGAATCAACCGTTTATGTCGAATTTCAATGACGTGGCTGTTTCCATTCAATTCCGACCGTTACGCTCATTTCGATGCTTTTAATTGGTTGCGCGTCGATGCAAATGTTTTCGCTTACGTAGCGTCCGTAGTAACTGCTTGACGTCACCATGACTGCCTCGCTCATATACGCAAGATTCGTGGTTTCCTAGTTACTAATCCACTAGACGCCAAATTATTAATCTAGATACGCCGACTAAATTGTCTAGCTTAACTCCTACTTATAATTAACACTTAATACCAGATAAGTTAGTTTGATAGATAATAGCGATTTAATACGCTACACATGTGCACATAATCCACCTGTTATCACATGTGCACATAATCCAACTGTCATCACATGTGCACATAATCCAGCTGATCATTATCGAAGTAAAAAAATAATAAAAAGAAGGACAGTAGCATAGCGACGTTCGGTGTGACATCATCGCATCCAACAACTTTCCAGACATAAATCATTTGTCGAGTGAAAGAAAAAATTGATGAAAGAAAGCAAAGCATACATTTATTAAATTTCTGTAAAGACGTCAACGGCTATTATTGTAGCCATAAGCTGTCGTCAAACTTTTGATTCAATGATAATAAGTTAGCGAGTATCTTACGTTACAAATATTTCCGAGGGTTCGATAGATTGGATGACTGGATTTCCAGTGTACTTGAAGCGAAGATTCTCTGCCTCAGACGTTACATTGATTGGTCCCGAGTATTCAACGATCATCAGCAAACTGCGGTCGACGTAAGTATTCTCTGCCGGTGGAACTCGAACGGTTATGGAATCACTTTGGCTGTCAAGAAAACATGCAACACATACGTTGCACATACAACATGCTTAAAAAAATTATTTCACCAATTCTATGGCGCCACTTCAAGCTCTCTACTCAGAGGCGCTAAGGAGAGTGTCATGATTTGCCAGGCGCTCCATGTGTCCGACAGTTTGCTAAGACTCAATGAATTCCCAGACATTGACATCGCGCGGCCTAGACTAGCGCGCCACTTGGCGGCGATTGTCAATAAATATACAAGTGCAAACATAGCTGGTCACTTAACTTCTAAAGCGCAAGGTTAGAGTAGGCTACACAGGAATTTAACCACTAGGTATACATAATTATTCTCAGACCAATTCCGTTGCGTCAGTCCAGAAAGAGACAGATCTCGAGGCATATTACTCGGGCATAAGCTAGTCTGATCATAATGGGCGGGTACGTTTAAAAATACATCATCGCCAGTTTCCACTTTTGTTGCTGCATATCCAATTAGGCCTATGCCAAATTGTTCTACAACTCCAAAAGTATGAACTTAAAGTCTCCTCAGTATTCGGATATATTCAGTCAATATACTTACGTCAGATTCGGAATTACGTATGCGTATAGTGAAGGCATCGGACTGGATTCAGTGTCGATGAGGTAGGCACCGAGTGGCTGGAAAACATCCATTCCTTGTCCTCTGATGGTGACATTTGCACCACCTGCGATGATTCCCGATGTCGGTGATATTCCTCCGTTGACTGTCGGCTTCGTTATCAATTCTGTCAAGTCAGAATCATATTCATGTACGAAATGTAAGAAAAGATGACAGGTTTATTATTATGTACAGATAATAAAAAAATACAAATGTATTATAGGCCTACAAGTCCAATGGAATTAGGCATAGTTGTCCTTGTCAGCAATAATGAGCAATCGTGAATTGCAATAGATTATGAGCGTTTAGGCCCACTTCCAGATATGTAGCCTATTTCTTCCAATAAGAAGTTCATTAGTTGTTGGATTTTGTAATAGGAGGCTAAACATATAAATACGGACTAATATAGCGCCTCTTCAGGGATAGGCTATAATTAGAAACATTCCTTACGTCAGCCTGAACGTTTAAACTTTACACAGTATATTTATTATCAGGCCCGACGAGAGGGGCAAGGTGGCAAATACCAGGGACCCTGTGACTTTTAGAGGCATGGCTACACCGATTACAATAATTATCATTACATTACTATTATAATTATAAGGCTAATAATTCATATGCAACGGTTGATTCTAGTGAATTAAACATGCACGATGAACATAACTGAAGATGAAGATGAAGTTTTTGGTGTTATATATAGGCCTAGATATAATATAATTACATATATATATAGCAGGCCTATCGTTATTTCAAAGATGACAACATTTAAAAAACTTGTGAAAGTTCTGAAATTATAGAAACTGTAGATAGGTTTGGTTTTGATTATGGCACTCTGCCATCAGGACGTGTGACTGTTGTGTAAGTTGAAAGATCTGTCAGCAGGCTCAAGCAAACTACAGGTATTCAGCGAATTATCATGAGCAAAACAAATATATAATGGTCATCGAATATGATCTGGCAAAAATCATTATAAACTATTTCGCTGCAATTAAACCCAGAAAGTTGCTTTTTGATCAGTGGCGGCGCTAGGGGTTAGGGGGAGCTACAGTGGCGGCGCCAGGATTTCAGTTTCGGGGGGCTGAAGTCCCGCGGCCAAATTTTCCATTTTCGCCGCCAAAATTTCTGACCTTTCTTCCATTTTCGCCGCCAAAATTTCTGACGACCCCTTTTTTAGTCAGCCGAAAATCGTGGATATTTCAATGTAAAATAATTAAGATGGCCTTTTTTTAGGAGGGGCTGAGCCTCTTCTAGGGGGGCTTAGCCCCCCAGGCCCTAGCGCCGCCACTGGGGAGCTAAGCCCCTATCAGAGGCTAGGCACCACCTAAAAAAGGCCATCCTGGTGTTTTTTACATGCAAAACTGAAATATTTCCACGATTTTCGACCGGATGACTAAAAAAAAGGTCGTCAGAGATTTTGGCGGATAAAAGATGAAAATTTCTTCCGGAAGCTTCAGCCCCCCAAATATGAAATCCTGGCGCCGCCACTGTTTTTGATTACTATTAATTTGAGATTTTAATTCTTAACATTAAGAACTGATCGTATCCACAATTTTACTACTCTACCGGGGCCCGGTAGAGTAGTGGTTAACACGCTGGCCAAGAGTGCGAGAGGTAGTGAGTTCGAGCCCCCGTTGGGCGGATTTGCTTTGTAGGCTGCCATCGGCGCCGTGTAATTACAAAGCTGTCTGTTCAGTTAGTAGTTAAGTTTAATTAAGATTACTGCATAACCTGTAAATGTAAAGCGCAGTGCGTCTTGCAGGCGTTTAATTAAAGAAAAAATATTATTATTATTATTATTATTATTTGCTTTTATTTAAATTTGCTCAGAAAGCCAGAAGGTAGTTTGGGGTCCGTGACTGCTCTGCCCAGGGGCCAGAATTTCTGTCGGCGGGTCTGTAGCCTATATCAAACGCAGTAGTGGTCGAAAGTTTCGCAGGAAATGCGCATTGGGCCCTGCATTATGTTGAACCAAGCGCTAAAGATACTCAAACATCAATCTAGGCCTATTTAAAATAAACCATCGCAAGTGGCTAAGAAACAATTTGCTCCTGAAATGAGTCGCCTAATATTGTTTTTCGACTCCATTATACATGCAGATCTCGTTGCATGGGCTCCCACACATAGGGGCAAGAGGGGCACTTGCCCTCCCCTGGAAAATTGATATTTCTATTTTTAACTATAAGGCATACTGTTTGGTTTTTAACAAATTTCTTCGCACTAAAGCGCAAATGTTACAAACGATACACAAAGTAAAACTGAGACACTTACATTTAGAAAGCTCTGTGAAAACATACTTGTGTGTTAATATTCTGCTTTGAATTTTCCATCTCTTGTTAAAAAATTAAACCCGCGGTCATTGTGTTTCCCCCCTCCTGCAAAAATTTCTGCGGGCGCCCAAATATCGCTGGTATCACTTGATTGCTTTCTTGTAGGCCTATTTCCGATTTCTTGCTGCGATGGATGGAAACCCTATTCGCCAATATAACTAAGACTAACCTGAATCGTCTGTTGTCACTGTGTTTTGCTTAGCTGGTTAATCGGTGCTTAACCATGAAAAACGTCTAGGCCTACACACAATTGAGGCTCTGCATGGCTAGTGGGATTTCCACCCATATGGGTTTCTCTCTCACTGTGTTCGACGCTGCCCTATAGCTTAGGCCCTATTATGTTCATTTCATCAAGCCACAGGTTAGCGTATAATGTAGGCTACCACTGTTACTTGAACTGGTTTTTAAAGTTATACCGTTGTTCAGCGCTATTACTATGGATCAATCCACCTAACTGTCTGTCTGCCCATCTATCCGTCCGTCCGTCTATCCATCTATCCATACATCCACCTATCTATCCATCTAACTTCCTCAAGTTTTGTGAGTAATTGGGCCATCTGTTACTATTGGAAGAGAATAGAGTAGAAAGAATATTTGTTTATTGCAAGCACCCTGTGTCAAATTGCAATTCACGCACATGTAGGCATAAAAAATTAATGTAAGAAATGATATTATACTGTGCGAAAACTAATGTCAAGCTTTTAACTATGGATAGTCTTCAGCCATGAACGTAACAGTTACGTACAGCGCTGCTTGGAAACTGACAGACATGTTAAGCTATTAATCAGTTGATTATGACATGCATTTTACAATGCCTATACGAAAAACTAATGTGCAGATTGTAAAGTCTAGTTTACCGGTTTCGCAGTGAAGTCCGACATATTGTTTACCATCGAAAACAGGACAGATGCAATAGTATCGATTCAGAGCGTTCTGATTGACGCACGTTCCACCATGTTGACAAGGTTGGGTTTCATTGGCACAGAAATCGGTCTCTGTAAACAAAAAGACGAAGTCAGTGGTGATGTGTGATTGATGATAAATAAATAGACACACTATTATGTGGGTGAATCTGTGTTAGAACAGGATGCACTTTCTGCTCTCTTTCATGTCGTTCTTAGACGTTGGCTAAGCGGTTCAATCCAAGCATTAGCGCAGGTTTTTTGCTTCAGATAACTGATGTTGTTCAGATTATCTGCTTAATTATCGGCAATTGTCAGATTCGTCTGCGCTTCCATTTTCCAACTGGTCCGATCGAACGTCGACGCTGGTCTTCAGGACAAACTCCACCAGAATCGTGTTGAGACTTGAGACATGCATCTATTGCTGCAGCGATCACTCTACCATGTTGTTCTATCACATTGAGTCTGTCCTATTTAGCCGAGGTTGAGGCAGGAGCGCTAGCCTACCGAGCAGCCTATATAGTTTTAAAGGGCCCTGCTCAAAATAAATAAATAAACAAAATAAAAACAGAATCGACGAAAAGACCAGTCATTCCAGAAAATTGCTTCCTAATTTTTTTAAATCTATTGGTTATGCTCAAAAGTGCGCCCATACTTAAAAAAATGAATAGGTTTGCACCTTAAATCGACGACTTCAGGCTTTCTCACACTTTCTATTATCTGCCAGTGAGTAAGTATATTATTATTATTATTATTATTATTATTATTGTTATTTTTATTATTATTATTATTATTTTTTTTTTTTTAAATTATTATTATTATTTATTAAACGTAACATGTTTTACAAGAAGCAGCACAAAAGGTCCTTTGTTCAAGAGTTAACGGCCCTCATCACAGTACAACTGTGATTTTATTATTATTATTATTATTATTATTATTATTATTATTATTATTATTATTATCATCATTATTATTATTGTTATTATTATTATTATCATTATTATTGTTGTTATTATTATAACACATTTATTTCTTCAAAATCTAACACAATCACATGCAGACAAGTAAAAATAATCGTTTTCAACGTTAGGCCTTAGGCCTCTCAATGTCTAGGCTGTCAAGTTCCGTCGTGCCCAACACTGACAACGAATTTCCTCTTTGGAGCGCGACTGATATGCGCTGCAGCAGATGGTTAGTTTCACGCTGGTCACCGGTCGCTGCAGAAATCCTCCTTCCTAGCTCCTGAGCAAATTCCAGAGACTCGGTGTGCCAGCTTCCTCCGGTTTCGATGGCCACAGGAACGAAATGATGCGACTGCGAGATGACAGCCTATTTAGTGGTCTTATTCGAGCTGCTTTTTCCGCTGCTGCACTTGCGTTTTGCGATGTAAGATGTTCGTACGAGGGTGCAAACGTGTCCGGCACGATGACGTCCCAAGCCAGGCAGCGACCGCTGGACCAGGGTATTATTGTAACTACGTCTGGTCTTTTGCCATCGGTTCTGGAAAGACCATTGGGTTCTTTGATGGCCGATATTTTGGCTCTCGTGAACGCCCGCCAAATCACGTCGTTTATCATAGCATGCCGTTGTTGTCTTCCTGCACCTCTCGGACAAGAGAATCCGTGATGGCCTAAGGGTTCTACCACGGCACCACATTTACACGTATGTTTTTCACACAACACAGCACCCAGACGAATGCCTACTGCAACTCTCAACACCTCTCCCGTCATCCGTAATCCAGCTGTCGTAATGGGAAGTGCATGGAGCCAGTCTCCTGAGTGTGACGATTGTACGGCTAGCAATCGTGATTTAGAAGCTGAATATGCAGCTCTTTCTGTGAGTTCTTGAAATACATGCGAAATCACCGCTGTGTCCCATTCTCTTTTTATGTGAGTTTTCAGATCAGTGGGAGGAAGTGCGTTCGAACTCATCATCCATAAACTAGACGCTTCCTCAACCAGTGGATCTGTAGAAATTACAGAGACAGCGAGTAACAGTTGGTCTTGGAGGCTTCGCGTGCCAGCGGCTGATGCCAAAAAGGCGGAAGTTGCCAGCATATCGGCACTACGAATTCCGAGACCACCGTTTCTAACGGGTAATGAGGTCTGGATCCATTGATCGTCGTTCATATCAATGTTGAGGAGGCTACATAGACCTGTCCTCAATGCTTCATCAAAGTCGTGTAGAAGATTTTTTGTATAAGAAACATGCTGATGTTCTCAGTGTGCAGAGTAGCTTCGGTATGCTTAAGCTGCTCTTCAACAGGGTGAATGAATCATGTGGGTGAAGCATTTCAAGCCGTGTGATGACTTTCTTCAGATCGTTAATCTTCCTCTGAATAGATTTCTCGACGGCCCTGCCTGGCAGTAGTGGAGCTCCAAGCAATGTCATGTCTTCACTGGCGACAATTTCGAACTCAGCAAAGGCCTTGGTCTCGTGTGCTTCTACGTAACCGGAGCCACTAACGGTAGCCTCGCACTTTGACCGATTCAGTTGTAGGCCATACATGTGTGGCTGCTTCTCTATCAAGCTGATGTCGTGCTCAACTTCATCGATTGGTCCAGCAAGAGTAATGTCGTCCATGTAGCCGATATTTAACGGGGTAATCAGGCTCTCAAGTAGTGGGTGTATCGTAAGGCAGAACTCCAGCGGTCCTAACGGGTCACCTTGTTGAGTGCCTTCTTCCGAAAGGATAGTGTGTTGTCTAGTCTGTAGCTGCGGAGCGTGTGCATAATTATCGAATACGTATCTGTAGATTAGATATCTGTAGATTAGATATCTGCAGCTATACATTGTTGTTGTTGTTATTATTATTATTATTATTGTTATTATTATTATTATTATTATTATGCAATCATTTATTAAACGCAGCATTTTTTAAAACAAGAAACTAAAAGAAAGGTTGCTTTGTTCTGGAGTTAGCGCTACTCATCACCGAACAGCTCATCATCATTATCATCGTCATCGTCGTCGCCGTCGCCGTCACCGTCACCGTCATCGTCATCATCATCATCATCATCATCATCATCATCATCATCATCATCATCATCATCATCATCATTATTATCATTATCATTCATTATTATTATTAACTCGATAACTATCCAATGCTGTAGGCCTATTAGCGGGACACGATTCTCTACTCTTCGTGTCCGGGCTTTGCCATTCAGCAAAATCCTCCCTGATCTTTGATCGGCGCGTACTGTAGAATAAATACTTTTGCTGTGCATAATTAATTATCTCAAGATACATGCCGAATGCTGTGTTTGTGACTTTGATAGACATGCTCTAAGAACCAAAGCACCTCAATGGCAACTCTTTGGTTCTCATCAATAATCGGTCGAAGCCGTTTTGAGGTTCTTCGAGTGTCGACCGGTGCAATTGTGCTACAGCAGGGGCAAAGTTTCGTTCGTGCGGCCGTTGGACCGCCAAAAACTATGGCGACGTGTAGATTTATTTTGTCAGCAGCGTCAGTTAACTCAGTGAAATTAATATTTTCCTGCACTTAACTGATTTTACAAAAGGTTTAAGTAACAATGAGACTCGCACAAGACATTTGGCCAATAGCAACAAAACTCTCGGCTCAGTGGCATTCGGTGCACCGCACCGAACGGACCTATGTTAAAAACGGCCCTGGGTCGGTCGAAGCCTATAGTATAGATAATGGCTTCAGGTAGTCGCAAGATAACTTGTAGTAGGTCTATTACAATTCTCATTTATCACACAGGCGGCAACGCAAGGACCTGAGAACCTGTCGTTGCAAGACACGTACGATAAAACTGCAATCAGTTTCATGTTTGCGTTTGTCATTATCGTCAAGCATTAAAGATACGACACAATAATCGCATTCATATGATAATAATATTATAATATAATAATAATAATAATAAGATAAGTTTGAGTTTGTGCCCATTGCTATTGAAACGCTGGGCCCCATCAATCGCGCTGGTCGAGAGTTTTTGCTAGAGTTAGGCCGCCGTAGTGCCACTGTTTCCGGCGATCCAAGGGAGATTGTCTACCTCTTCCAGAGGATATCAATTTGCACACAGCGGTTCAACGCCGTTGCGTTCAGAGGAACATTTGCACCACACCCCGGGGACGAGAACAATGCACTCTATGCTTGAACACATTTCTGTTTTTGAGTTTTGTTTTAATCTTGAGTGGTGTTTTAATAAAGGATGAAATAATAATAATAATATATTAATAAAATTTTCTCGGGGTTGAACACACTGGGAACGCTTCTGAAAGGCTCTTGCTGCGAGAAGCGGTTTATAAATGGTCAGATACAATGCAATACAATACAATATTATCTCACCTTTACACATCTTTATATTGTTGGGTAAAGGTTCATATCCTGGATTGCACGTGCAGCTGTAATCGGCGATTAGATCTTCGCATTTGCCAAATGGATAGCACGGATTCGCCTCGCACTCATTTATCTCTGAAATAACAGTCAAGTAATATATTGATTTACAAAGTGGAGTGCATAAGGAATGGCAAAAACTCATAGGTACCTCGCAAAAGTACAAGTGGAGCATGCACTTGCTTATAAAAAACTGACAGCTATTTTTAACGACCGGTAAAGGCCTACAAGTTTTCTAGTTTTAAGATGGTTTTTCGTACAATAACATGAATGATATCAATGATGCACACAGTAAAATTAAGGAATTAACGTGTAGAGAAATATTAAAATTCTTATTTATTATTGCACTTTTCAAGCTATTGCCATAATATTTAGCCATGACCATCGTGTTTTGCCCATCCTGCAGAAGCATCTGCAGACGCCCATACATACATAACTTGGATAATAATCAACTCCATCATCGTGACAACACGAGAATAGCGGCAATAGCCTCTGAAATAGATTGCGCACCGGTGCACAGAAGTTTGATCACAAAACGACGGTGGTGAAGATGTAAAAGATATGAAAACAATGAGCACAGAAGCAGTTAAACACTCAACCTACCGACGTCACAGATTTGTGAAGTGAAACCGGGAGCGCAAATGCAGTTGAAAGTGATGCCATTATCGACGCATGTCGCCCCATTGCGACATGGACTCGGATAACATGGACCAGCTGCAATACCAAACATAATATATAGGCTACATTGACGTTCAACATTCGTATACCTAATAAGTTACCCATAGGTAGAGATAGAATTGAGAAGGTATACTTTGCGCCTACGAATGGAAGTTCACAATAAAATAGGGAATTGTAGCCTATCAATAACCGTTCATGCAATCTCAGATTGCCGCAGCAGTAGGATATATAGTCGAGTTATAACTGAGATAATTACGACATCGTTTACCCATGGTGGGAAAAACGATTTGTAACTCTTTCTTTGTCCAAAACTTCCCCGATGGACTTGATCATATTAGCCTAAGTGGCAAGAGCTGATTGGTCCTTCTCAGTGGCGGATTTAGGTTTTACTGCACGGGGGGGGGGCGAGGAGAATTTCAAGAGGGCGCCTGTAGGCCTATTTACATAGTTAAAAACAGTAAATTAGTTATAATTCAACCGATTTAGCCGAATACATCAAACAGAATCAAGAATCTAAAACAGAAACTTTTTTAAACTTGTGCGCTTGACTACTTACTTGAAATTTATGCTTATATGTAACAAATATTTATTAATGCTATTTATAGGATATTGATCCAGGTCTAAACGTGTATTTTAATGTCGTGAATTATTCGCTCGTTGCAGCACTGTCATTTTTAATCAATCCAACTTCTAATTTGGCGAGAATCATTGTATCCCTATAGATGCGTGAGGTCTTGCACTGGTTTCCTTTCCCGCAGCGCATCTCATTTAGGGTTGCATCTTTGGTGGTGAGGCGATGCTTATCAGGATGGGCGCCCTCTTATCTGTGTGAGCTTTGCCTCCCCATTTCCTCTTGCATAGGCCGCCGCGCACTGCGCTCTGCTGTCCATGGTGACTTAATGGTTCCTTTCACTCGCACTGTAATAATGCAGAGGCGTTTATTCTCTGTGGTTGGTTCAACAACCTAGAATGGAATTCCCTTGACTATGGGTGTCGACCTCCAGGTTGTTCTCAATTTCACAAACTGTTGAAGACTGTTTTTTCGCTTGATCTCGGTCGGGAGCACCTCTGAGTAGCTACCTTGAAGGGGCGCTATATAAATTTCGATTGATTGATTGATTGAAAAAATAGGTAGGCCTAATGGCCACCATATGAATAAATACAAATAAGTAATGACCGCCCTAGAAATAAATAAAATTAATTCGGTAATGAGTGTTAAATTCAAGGTGTGATTGCATAAAGTCACTGGTAAAAGTATGAGAATTTAGTTTCCATGAAGCACATTTAAGGTTTAAGTAATAAGTACGGAACGGGCCCGAGGGGGCGCCATTTTTTGCCCAACAGGGGCACGGGGGGGCGACCAGACCCCCCGGACCTGGACTAAATCCGCCACTGGTCCTTCTACTGATCCCAGCCTTCCCAGGATATAAATGTCATTTTCTTTGGTCTACATTTTCAAATGGCAGGCATCTACCACACAAAAGTGAAAAGTTCTATTCTTCTTTAGGCCCTATGGAGTTGCTACTCATTTGATATGCCTGCTCCAGGAGTGACTGTTTTCAAAGTAGAGTTCTGACGGGTGAAAGTTTAAATTTACGCAATTTTTTTCAAATTTCCAGTAGGCCTAGGTTTTGTCAATTTTCACACTTTTGCGGTAGGTCTAAGCGATGCAGATGAACGAAATTCAGTCCATCATAAAATGTGATGGGAACAATTTGCGAAGAAATTTTACTAAAACTCATACCTAAAATTCTAGCTGCAAATGCAAAAAATAGTTTTCATGACTGTCTGCAGGGTCTATAGGGCCTGCACGAAAACACCCATAAGCCTACAATAAAATAAAATGCACAGGTTACCGATAGAGGTCTTTAGATTTATTTCTCTAAGTGGTGTCTATACAATTTGCATTTCGTCACACAATCGTTTCAATCGAAGGAATCTGTTCGTACGGATTGGAAACACGTTGCGCTCAACGCTACGACCAGTCGACTAAGTCGTTAGCAGAGTTGTTAACTCATAAAGTCAGTTGGTAGGTAATTCATTGTCGTCAATGAATTGCAAACTGACTTGATGAGTATCTCACCTAATGATTGAAACCGATCATTGTCAGAAATAAAGTCGATTTTGATCATCAATGGCAAACAGCTGATATCTCGTAAAGTCGTAAATTTCGATTACTTTTGCAATTTATAATTATTTTTAATTGGTCCATATGTTGGCCTTGCCGTTAGCAACACAGTATTTTAGATCATCGAAATTTATTTATCAGTCAAAAGACTAACGTAGTGGCGTCGTTCCGGATGAAGGGAGTATAGATGGTCGAGTAGTAGCTGCAGGCGATGTTGTTGTCGTAGTAGTTTCGGAAATCGTGTCAGATAATGGAATAGTATCAATCGTAGTAGTTTCAGGCGCTATTGTTGTTGTCGTAGTAGCTTCGGATATCGTGTCAGATAATGGAATAGTATCAATCGTAGTAGTTTCAGGCGCTATTGTTGTTGTCGTAGTAGTTTCGGAAATCGTGTCAGATAATGGAATAGTATCAATCGTAGTAGTTTCAGGCGCTATTGTTGTTGTCGTAGTAGTTTCGGATATCGTGTCAGATAATGGAATAGTATCAATCGTAGTAGTTTCAGGCGCTATTGTTGTTGTCGTAGTAGTTTCGGATATCGTGTCAGATAATGGAATAGTATCAATCGTAGTAGTTTCAGGCGCTATTGTTGTTGTCGTAGTAGTTTCGGATATCGTGTCAGATAATGGAATAGTATCAATCGTAGTAGTTTCAGGCGCTATTGTTGTTGTCGTAGTAGTTTCGGATGTCGTGTCAGATAATGGAATAGTATCAATCGTAGTAGTTTCAGGCGCTATTGTTGTTGTCGTAGTAGTTTCGGATATCGTGTCAGATAATGGAATAGTATCAATCGTAGTAGTTTCAGGCGCTATTGTTGTTGTCGTAGTAGTTTCGGATATCGTGTCAGATAATGGAATAGTATCAATCGTAGTAGTTTCAGGCGCTATTGTTGTTGTCGTAGTAGTTTCGGATATCGTGTCAGATAATGGAATAGTATCAATCGTAGTAGTTTCAGGCGCTATTGTTGTTGTCGTAGTAGTTTCGGATGTCGTGTCAGATAATGGAATAGTATCAATCGTAGTAGTTTCAGGCGCTATTGTTGTTGTCGTAGTAGTTTCGGATATCGTGTCAGATAATGGAATAGTATCAATCGTAGTAGTTTCAGGCGCTATTGTTGTTGTCGTAGTAGTTTCGGATATCGTGTCAGATAATGGAATAGTATCAATCGTAGTAGTTTCAGGCGCTATTGTTGTTGTCGTAGTAGTTTCGGATATCGCGCTAGATAATGGAATAGTATCAATCGTAGTAGTTTCAGGCGCTATTGTTGTTGTCGTAGTAGTTTCGGATATCGCGCTAGATAATGGAATAGTATCAATCGTAGTAGCTGTAGGCGCTATTGTTGTCACAGTCGTTTCGGATATCGTGCTGATCGTAGTAGAAGGATATTCTGAAAACACGAAGAAATAGAAAATGGACGATGTTTCACCAAATGACTGAAGCTCTTTTAGGCCTATATCGCATAGAGGTCTATACTTAGCCCTTTTCGTCGTCGCCATCATCGTCATAATCATTGTCATCATAGTCATTGTCGTCATAATCATTGTCGTCATTGTTGTTGTTGCTGTAATATTTGTCAGAGGTGGAACTGATTCAGCGAGAACAACAATTTGGTTGGAGGTAAAGAATGAACTTTCATTTATCATCACCGTCGTCATTTGTAGCCTACTGCTGATCTCAACTCTCAATTGCCTCAACTGAACCATAACTGCCGATTGATGAAAACTAATTCTAATTGTTTCCATTTAAGTAAAAATGATTTGTATCAATCCGACTTCTATTTGGCGAGAATTTTTTTTCATTAATTCTATTTGTGTACCACCAATAGATGTGCTTTGAACTTAGGACCGCCTTTCCTAGGATTAGCCTACCACTTATACGCAATTTATGTTCTATCAGGGGTTGTCCTACCATGGGGGAGATTTGTCCGGGGGTTTGCCCGGTTTTTTTGTCCGGGCGATTGTCCAAGGGGTTAATGTCCTACACCCGTTTCATATATATAGGCCTATAATACTCGCCAGAGCAAAGAAAACTTCGTTGAGATTATAGACAATCCTTGCATTCATCATTTGTTCAAGTCGGTCATTGCGGAGACAAGACGTCGTAAACGTAGTCGTAACGTCAAAACTTAAGAAGCGTTACATTACAGCTAAGCGCAAAAAACATCAGCTTATTTACGAGCGATGAGCAAATTGAACGTTTGTGATGACAGCTTCGATTGTCATATGACCGGACATGTCTTGCAAACAATGAAAAAGTCGTTGTATAATGCTTGCTAGTTTATTTTCATTCAAACTGTGCAAGGGACGCCATAACAAGTGCTCATGCATACATAATAATATAATTATGCATACATGCATATATATATATATATATATATATATATATATATATATATATATATATATATATATACAATTATACGTATATACATACATGCATACGTACATAGGCCTACATACATACATATATACAATTATACGTACATACATGCGTACATACATACATACATACATACATACATACATACATACATACATACATACATACATACATACATGTACATACATACATACATATATACAATTATACGTACATACATGCATGCGTACGTACATACGTACATACATACATACAAAGAAATTAGCTCACCAGTGTCAGAGCCGGCTGTATTTGAAACCGTGGATGACGTAATGAGACCAGTAGATAAATCATAAGGATCGTCTATAAGCGGAATAAAACATTATTTTAAGAAATTTTTTAATGTAACAAATTGTTTCAAAGTTGTCCAGGAGAGTGACTTGCCAAAATATTAATAAGCTACAGATAATGTAGATCTACTTTAAAGATGCTATCATGCGGAGTCGGTTTCGCAAAGAGACAAAGAAATTCGCTAACCGGTTTTAGAGTCGGTTGTGCTTGAGAACGTGGATGGCGTAGTGAGACCACTGGATATAATTTTATCATAAGGATCGTCTACAAGCGGAACAAGAGCGACACATCCGATCAGTTTTTATTTGCAATAACAGAGATTTATGATCCGATGTCAATTAATTGATAGCTTATATATACATGATTATATATATATATAACATGTATTTCAAGTAATTATTGAAGGTGACAAGTTGTTTTAAAATTGTTGGGGAGAGTGACTTGCCAAAATATTAATAGACCTAGGGCCTATAGGCCTACATTGACATAACTATTAGTCTGAACATGATCAATGCGGTATCTTTATCATTGCTTTAAAAAGCACTTTGTTTCAACTAAACCTGATTGTTGTATAAGTGCAATATTTGTAATCCATTTCCCCACCTGGCAGTCAACTGTGATGTCTAATGACGACACACAGATCCATAAATAGGTTAAGCTTATCAGTTGCAAACGGTTTAAGAACTCTATCCCTATTATAAGCCTGAATTAAAAGCATATTAAAGATCACAGTTTGTTGGTGAATGATGTGCTTTAAAATCAAACGTTCGCTTGACATTAATTAATTATTTGACAATTGTTTTATGGTATTATGAATTTTGAACATAATAATTATATATTTATAGCAAACTATAAAAATCAATACATAGATGTCAGACTTACTACGCTTAGACAATGAATGGTTCGTACGATGTGTGTAAAAGTTTGCAAATTTCTTACCTGCTTTAAAGTATGAGATAGTTATCTGGGTAGGCTAACAAGTGGCTACGTTACTTGAAATAGATTGAGTTATAGCAGAAGGGTCGATAATAAAGGAAAAGGTGAGAAAGTGACAAGTAGCAGAGATGAAAAGGTGAAGCAAATGCCCTTTCAAGTCTTCTTCTTTTGATCCGCTCCAAAGCATCACCGAAAAATTTGACTCAGCATTCGAAAACCTGTAAAGACATAAAGACCAACTCTCAGACAAACACAAAACTCTCGTTACTGGTCTGTGAATAGGCTACCTTAGCGATTTTATCACTAATTTTGTGTGTATATTTACCATAAAGGGCTGACCCTAAAACTTAATTATCTAAGCTATCTACTCACTCAACAACCCCTGACCTGATTAAGTCAATAGCGGAACACCGGACTATCAAATGTATTCTGCTGCAGTACGGTACCATCATTAGGTTTGTTTGTATTTGCACTTGTTATAGCGCCCTTCAGGCACTCTACTTAGAGGCGCTCCCGACTGCAGAGCGGACACCGCATCGAAGTTTCACGCCGAAGCGCTGAGCAATTGCGAGTGAAGGACTTGCCCAAGGTCCCAACGGGGCGACTTGAGGTGGATTCGGACCTGCAACCCGTCGGCTGCATGGCGACGAAAATTCCCACTACACCACCGCGCCCCAAGGTCGTTGAGTCATTTTGAAATATTAAAATTTTGCTCAAATGTCTAGACAATTCGTTTACATAAAAATGAGAATCTTTATAGTTCGGGACTTAACGTTATTCTGCATTTAATTTTTTCCACGCAAATAAGGATTTCCCTAATATTTATATATTATATTATATACCTATAAAAGGCTATAAATGAGTCTAGGCTAAATGGTTTGCTACAGAATTGGTAGACCATTTAGATTCTCGTAATGATAGGCTAAATATCTACTATAGACTAATGTAATAATGTAGTCGTAAATTTATGCGCTCGTTTAGTTTTAGATTGTCGTGTTTTTATCCGAGAAACGCAAAGCATTCGTGATAAATTTATTATTTTGTTAATAGCAGTCTTTCTTTTGCTTTTAGATCCGCATAACTTTACAGGGTGACCATGTTTTCCGGACCATTGCTAATTATATTATTGGTAAGTCCATGCACTCAGTTATACTTCTGCTTACGTAGTAATGTAGTAGCTGTCCCGGAAGACACTCGGCTTCATACTCGCAGCTGTGGCCGCCTAGCAGTCCAGACCTCGGTCCGGATACATGTACATGTAGGCTACTGGAGGAGTGCATTTTTCGTTCCCGTATTCATGACATCGATAACCGCAGGGCGCATCTGATTGAAGAGTGGCAACTGTTTAACCAGATGATCATTGACCGGACCATCAAACAGTAGCGTCTGCGTCTAAGGTCGTGTGCTCGTGAACTAAAAGGACATTTTGAACACCAGAATCAGGTGTTAAAAATATATGATGTCGCTGAATTTTACTTTCTTTCAGCTTTTCCATTTGGAAAGTTCCATTTGTCGGTACTGCATCTCAAACGCTCATCAATTTGAAAACTCACGAATATTTCTGATCGGCTTCAGGATCTCGTGTAAATATAGTCACTGTTGCTGTGTTTAAACTTAAGACAAATCCTAAAAGTTTTGGCCGAGTTATGACACTTTGTTTTGTGTTCTACTTTTCATCCGGACACAGTGTACATGTAGGCTAGATCAACTCAAGCTCATCTGTCTAGATATAAGAATATTAAATGCCCAACAACTTTGAAAGCTTATCGTTAGCTTTCAAAATGTATCCTAACACCATAGTAAAAGCAATTAATCGCGCTTTCTCGTTGAGTCTAAAGCTGGTCGCTTCTATAAAATATTCTGCTGCATATTCACCGTGAAGTGGAAACAAGGTAACGAGGCGCTGTTCAAAATCGACGGAGTTCATCGTCCAACGCTTTCAATGTCGACCCAATCATTTAACCATACACTTAGTTAAACATCTTATGTTCACAAGTGGTTTAACATCGCTCTCTTCACCAATAGATAACGGCATTTGGCGCAAGTGGCCGCACCCTCAGTGTCAATCTTGACAGCACTGCTGAGCTGGCTTCTGTGCAAATATAGCCTATCTGATCTCTGGTATCGGTCTAGTATCACCGTGGGCGACGTCTAAATGCCATTCAACGATCTGTCCATCATCGGCTGTTTTCATCCACGATCCATGCCTTCATCTGCTACCGCATTGACTACGGTAGGCCTACTGCGTGTGTAACTAGCTACTCATCGGTTACCAAAACTCTACCTGGCCTCTCGTATCGGTAGGCTTAGGCTACTTAATGTACGGTAACTGTTCGTTTGATTGCCGCCTACTTAGTTTTCCTCACATTTCGACTTTTATTTACTGAACCTCTTCATTGGCTTCCCTTAGCTGCTTGGATTCTATTTAAAATTCTCTTTTTTATCTGTGAAATTTTTCTGGGTCAAGATCTACTCAACCTCTGTGACCTTATCAAGCTGTTTATCTCAGCTACCTTTGGACGTTCTCTCCGCTCTTTAGACCGTCATGACCTTCTTGTAGCTATCAGTGATATTTCACTTCAGGAAATAGTTTTCGTTTTACTTCCACTTCAGTTCTAATTCAGTTAAAGTTCTTCCAAAAATTTCAGTTATTCTTCTAATTCAGTTTTCAAAATAATTTCAGTTCTAAATTCAGTTCTTGTATGAATATAATTTTAGTCATACTTCCTTACTTGCGTCAAATTAAACCGAGTTCGAGCATCTTCATTATAATTAATTTTAAAGAACCCTGTGAGGCTTTTATTTTCAGCAACCTTAATTGGCGTACTGTTTCTTGCCTCAGCTGTTACTAGCCTGTTAGCAATCTTCACGCAGATAAATATTGTTTCTACATAAGCTTGAGAAGTCGGAGCTTCAACATCTTCTGCAAGTGGAGCAATATTGCCGTATACAGACTTGCCATCTGTCCTCTAAAAATAGCATGTATGGAATTATTAATACAATAACCAAGCAATTTCAACTCTGGTATGTAGGCCCTATCATTGCCTGAAAAGGTTAATCGACCATGGTTGATGCATTGGATGGCATCAACTCGCTATCATATTTTCAATAGCCTACTATACACTTCACTTAATTCCACTGAATGGTCGACCACGTTACATTTCTTTCAATTACGCCTTTCTGCAACGCTCATGCTTTCCCCGTGTTGAAGCCGCTGACTCGGATAGTTGCATGAGAGTTTCAAGCTACCCAGATTTTGCATTGTCCTTTTCTAAATATATTTCTTTGTATTCTATGTGCGATTATTCGTAGATACAAAATGTTTAAATTTTATTAAAAGTTGCAGATCCGCACTAATCCGTTTCAGGATAGCCTAGGCCTACAAAGCCTTGCACGGATAGTCCCATTCCTAATTATTTATTTGTTTCTTTGCAGCAGACCTATTTAAATTAAACAGTCCAATGCACGATTGTCGACATTTAGTCAAGCGATTTTGAAATAACCAGTCTTATCGCGACGTCAAAAATTATAAACTCACAGGAAAACTGCAAAAGCAAAATGACCACAATAAATTGCACATGGAAGCACATGCTAGGACAAGGATACAAAAGTTTTAAGAGTCAGCCAGTAGTATGTTCGTCGTACTGTCGTTTAGATCTAAAGACAACTGCATTGGAAAGACTGTCAACTATAATTTCCATTTTTGGTTAATTTCCGCTCGAACATTACTTTTCTTTTTTATTCTAATTTTCGTTCAGTGTGCTAAATTTTCGTTCTATTTCATTTTTCGTTCTTAAAATAATTTCAGTTACAGCTACAGTCATACTTAACGGAAATCAATATTTTCAGTTCAAATTTCATTTACCGTTAACGAAAATATCACTGGTTTGTAGACTGTGAGGGCCCTGAGGGGTGACCTGTTCGAACCGGGGCAACAGTTGTCCATGGGTCCGTGCCTGTTGACTAAGCGGTCGTCCAGATGTAAGAGCAGCACGACACACAATGCGCTTGACCTTATCTGTGGTCTGAGACAAAGGTTATATTTGAAAAGGAGTCGGTCAAGCACGCCACTGGGCGATAATGCCGAAGCGGTTCGGCACATGGGCGTCCGCAGGAATTTGTTTAGGGGGGCGCAAACTTTTAAATGGTTGACTCAGGGACTAAACATGGTGTCAAATAGGATAGCTGCAATCAGAGTATAATGACGACAATTTTTATGGCGCCATAACACAGCCATGGATGGATTAGGGCGCCTTGACAAAGACAAATGCACATAGTCCTGCAAAGACAAGCAATCGACGGACTCAATAGAGGCAGCCACATACGGCGCCAAGAGAACGACACCTGTCCCACCATCATCACCATCACAAAGGCAACCGATCATTCCATCTTCGACGCTCGTTTCCTCGGTGCTTGCGCCCTCTCGCTCCTGTAGCGCGGATCCCAACTTGCGAAAAAGTCATAGTCAGCTTCCAACTTGAATAAAGAGTTTGCGCAAAGATTCCCTTCCTCTACGTCCCTCCCTCAAAGTAGGTCTAGACCTAAAACGAGTAAACCTGCCCATGGGCGTAACTTTCCCCAGAAAAGTGGTGGTGACTATTCCTCTGCTCAAAACTTACCCCTTCTCTTCACGGGCGGAGTTTATCAGGGGCTAAGGGGGCTAAGCCCCCCTACAAGAAGACCCAGATTCATTTTTTTACCGTGTAAATGGTATCTTTTTCCGGGCTTAGCCCCCAAGAAGGCTTTAATCCCTCCAAGAGCGGAAACCAAACTCCGCCCATGCTTCTCTTCTCTCCATCGGCTTCCTCCGTCCCTCCCATGTACGAATTTAGGATAAACTCTATAGTCTAGTGATAACTCTTCCTTCATTCCTTCTCCATCCTCACTCTTTACCCTCTTTCATCTCTCTCGCTGGTGCGCTCCATCTTTCCATTCACGGATCATTTAGACAATGTTTAAAACACAGCTCTTTCACATTATTGTATCCAGATTACTCTTAGTCTATTCGTCTGTCTCGATAATTAATCAATAATCTATCTCAAAGTAGTGTGCATTTGCACTTTTTGCTTAATTGTAGGCTACTCACATCATCCCAATCCAGCTGGCAACTTGAAAAATGACGGTTAAGATTTTCAAATAATTTCAAAGGCGCTCCTCTACATGTATACACATAGCACTATAATTATCAATTTTATTCATTTCAAATTTACTTATATTCTAATGTAGAATCGAATGTCTATCGGGTTCTAAGATCTTGATTATCGTATCTTATTTCTTGATTTGTGGGTTTTGAATAAGCCTAGATTCTTGCTACTGTTTTTTCTGCTCTCTGGACTTGAATTTGGTGGTTTGTGGCCTATGTGCACACTCCACCAGTTGTCAATTCACTTGAGACAATTCCACAACAGGTGTTGTGAAGTTCGTGTTCTTTCGCTGTTTTTTCTGTATTCTTTGATTGTATTTAGTATTGTTGATGAACAATGCTTGGCAAACAGCCGTATTTAATTACTGTAGTGTATGCATGGACATAATTAAGCCAGAAGATGACTTTATCTGCATTTTATGTGGTATTCCTTGCCATGAATATTGTATCACTAACAATGACACTAAATCGAATGGGGACTCCTGGACATGCAAAGATTGTATGGAAAATTCCCAACTACCCAATGAGGAACTACACCCAGCACCTAATATCTTAAATTTTGATAAACTTCCTAAATTTAATATCTTGCAAATATCAGATGATGACTATCTTGGTAAACCCTGCTTTAATAATAATGACTTAGATTCTGATTCTAGTTACTTTGTGGATCTTGTAAGAGAATGCAAATACTTAACTCCCACGCAGTCTATTCCATAATGACACACCATCCTTCACTGTCATGCATCTTAACATTAGAAGCATTAATTCCAAATTGAGCCAGGCTCAATCTTTACTTCAATAAATACCTGCCTCGATTTTTGCAGTTACTGAAACTTGGCTGAATGGTAGTACTGCAGACACAATTCATATTCCTGAGTACAAATTTATCTACAGAAATAGAAAGGAGGGAAAGGGAGGGGTGTTAGATTTTTTTTATCAGAGACGATATTGACTCCAGAGAAATGACCATCCCTCAACAATTTACCACCTTTGAAAGCCTATTTATTACTGTTCCCTGTCCAAAAGACACAGATATCATAGTAGGAGTCATCTACAAAGCACCTGGCACTAACCCGGATCTTTTCAAAGCTGAATTTGAATCATTAGTTGACTTCTTAACGATCAATAAAAGTAGAAAAAGGGGATTTTTATAGCTGGAGATTTTAACATTAATTTATTAGCATCAGATTCTCTCAGTCCTACCACTGACTTCATTGACTGTCTCACTTCTCACCACTTTCTTCCAGCAATACTCCAACCCACAAGGATAACTACTACCACAGCCACATTAATTGACAACATTTTCACTAATAATTGTTCTGCATCGGTTATTAACTCTGCTATAATAGCATCTGACATTTCGGACCACCTGCCTATTATTACTTGGGTTGAAAACACCTCCAAACCTCTAAATAAATCTGGTTATCTCCAACTAACAAGAACTATTAATGACAACACCATTCTTGAATTCAGACATCTATTAGGGAATATAGATTGGTCACCCATCTTATCTCTTTGTAGTAATAATGAAGCTGACTTAGCATACAATTTATTTGTAAAATTAATTAAACAAAATTACGACGTAGCTTTTCCTCTAAGACCAAAGTCGAATACTAAAAGGAAAACTCATCAAAATGCTTGGATGACCCAAGGACTGTTAAACTCTACTAAAATGAAAGAAAAACTTTATATTAAATTTATAAAAAATCGCACCCTGTAAATAAAGCCATATTTACCACCTATCGCAATAAATACAAAACTCTTCGTATAAAAATGGAACAAGATTACTATGCCAATGAATTTGCCAAGTATAATGGCAACATAAAAAACGTGGCAGTTAATTAAATCTATTGTTAAGACTGAAAATAAGGATATACTATTAAAAGAAATAATAGTAGGCTAAACGGCAAAATAATTGATGATTCTGAACTTATAGCACATACATTTAGCACTCATTTTACTAATTTACCCAAACTTTTAGCACAAAAAATACCACCCTCTATCAGACCTTACCAAGATTACATGCCAGCTTCCTCACTTAATTCCTTTGCTGTTCTACCTACTTCCTTCCATGAGCTAATAACTATTAATAAAACCCTTAAAGACACCTACAGTACCGGTGCTGATGATTTGAATCCGCACATATTGTCTTCTCTTATGGACTTATTGGCTTCTCCACTCAGTGAGGTGATAAATTGTTCACTTAGAACTGGAATAGTTCCGTCTGACATAAAGTTAGCAAAAATTACACCCATTGATAAACAAGGAAATAAAAATGAGGTTTCAAATTTTAGACCTATTTCTATACTACCATTCTTTTCTAAATTATTTGAGAGGGTAATGTACGACCGCCTGTACTCCCTTATTAACCAGAACAAAATTTTGTATCCTTTTCAACATGGCTTTCAAACAGAACACTCGACCTTCATGTCATTACTGGATATACAATACAAAATATCTCAAGCTATGGATAATAATGAATATTCCATCGGCATTTTTCTTGACTTAGCTAAAGCATTCGATACCGTCAACCATAATATCCTGCTAAATAAACTTGAGAATTACGGGATCAGAGGTATTGCACTTACATGGTTCACAAATTACCTAAATAACCGTTAACAACAAGTCTCATGTATTGGGAAATTATCCAGCTTCCAAAAGATTGATTTTGGGGTCCCTCAGGGCTCAATCCTGGGACCTCTTTTATTTCTAATATACATAAATGACCTTCCTAATTCTGCAACTCTTTTACATTACATCCTATTTGCTGATGATTCAAACGCTTTTTACTCTCGCTCCTCTTATGAACAATTAATTAAAATAGCAAATAATGACCTAGAAATGGCTAGTGAATGGTTCAAAGCCAATAAGCTTTCACTGAACATAGCCAAATCTAATTAAAAATTGTTTAGATCTAGTAAAAAAATTTGCTCCACCTCCTGATAATAACCTACTAATTGAAAATATTTCTTTACCGCAAGTATACTCGTCTAAATTCCTGGATGTACAACTGTACATATAGACGTGCACTTAAAATGGAATATACATACAGCTGAACTTTCTAAAACAAAAATTTCCAAAAATATAGGCATAATTCACAGAATAGCCTATCTTCTTCCACTTCATATACTAAAATCGTTATATTTCACACTTATACACCCTTACTTAAGTTACTGCAATCTCATCTGGCAATCTCATCTACATATGACACTCACCTAACTAAGCTAAATAGACTGCAGAAAAAAGCCACAAGAATTAGGCCTATTACTAACTCTCCCTTTAATGCTCACACTAGCCCCTTATATCATCAGTTAAACGTGCTAAAAATATCCCAAATTAAATTCATCCAAACTAGTACATTAATGTATAGAGTCAGACGTATCTATTGTGTGTCATCCGCATTGACAGATTAGATTGGATTGGAGTGGATCGTCTTTGTTATCATAACGACGAGATTAACGACGAACCATAATCTAATCTCGCTACTGTCAATATTTAATCTGACAATATCATTATTCTACTGAGCATACTGAAGTGCGCACATGCGAATGCGAATAATTCTGAGCTTATGTGTACGACAATACGATTAGAGACGTTCGTGAAAAATTTCATCGAACGTTGAAGAGACACTTGTATCGGATAATGTTAGATGACCTCTGATCTTTCTACTTGACTAGCAGCCTAGCCTAGTTTACGCGTCCGCGCTTGTCAGCCACTTCTACATGTGCATGCAGTTAACTGAACAATGTTTGCTCTTTGACGAATGTGCTTCACAGTATTTAGGTTGTCTAAGTACAGAAAGTGACCCTGGTTAGTTTCTTTGAGTGGCGCTATATGAATGTGATTGGTAAATAATTGAAGATGATGTCATAGATTAATCTATTATAAGTGGAGTTGGGGGTGTGAACAGTAGATTTTACTGTGGGGCCCTAAAAAGACTAGGAGGAGGAGAAAGAGGAAGATGAGGATGAGGAAGAAGAAGAGGAGGAGGAGAAGAAGAAGGAGGAGGCATGTGAAGTTGGTCTTCCGCAACGCCGACTCAAAATTATGTCTCCATCGTTGTTCGCACCAGTCTACAAGAATCGCATCCGTGCGATTCTAGACAAGAAACTATCTCCAGTCTTTGGTGGTCAGACACCGATTCAAAACCCCATCATGCTTGCGCCACGTAAATAATCATGATACTGTTGTGACTTCCGTAACTAAAGAAGAAAAATTGTCGGCACCAAGGGAGGGAGGGAGAGAGGGAGGGAGGGATTGGCCGGGAACGGGCGAATCCTAAAATTCCCGGGAAACGTCGTGTACCCTAGCTAGTTATAAGATAAAACATCATTGCCAAATGATTGTCTCGCTTGGTCGCCCGCCGTACAGGTATAATTTGATCTTCCAGTCCCTCATGGAGTTCTACATAACTGCTCGAAGGTCTCCTGCATAAAGATGTGGTGCAGTCGGATGAAACGTTTAAGACGATCCGCAGTCTAAAAGTTCCTACTGCCCCGTCAACTGTCTTGTCTTGTCTTGTCGTCAACCATCCTCGATCCGAGAGTTGGTCACATCATGGACGAGCTTCCTCCGTCTCTTCCTGTCCCTTGTGTCCACCAGAGTCTGCCCGAGAGTTGATCCTATCCATGTTCCGATGTTGACAAGCCAGCCCATCCTCGGTCTCCCTCGTGTTCTTGCTCCCGGTACATTTCCCTGTATGATCTCTTTCTCCAGGCAATCTCCGCTTTTTCTCATCAGATGTCCAAAGTATGTGAGTTTCCGTCTTTTAATTGAATCAAGAAGACTTCTCTCCACTCCCATTGTCTCCAACTAGTCCAGGCCATTTACAGTTTGACCTGGGCAAAATTGCTTCAGAAGCTTTTTAAACGGTTTCCTGCTCAGAATCTTTTGCTGAATAACATATCCAAAATCCCCCAAATTCCGACCACGGGGTCACCCCCAAAAATGTCGGGCAAAAATATAGAGATTTTTCGTATTTGTATATGTAATATCGGATTGCTGATGACTTCAACGTGCTAGTTAGTAATGTCTTCTAAGAACATTGTTTATAAATTGCTTGATTGTCACTTTCAGAACATTAATAGGTATACTTATATGCCCTCAGTAGATTCTGGGGGCAATTGGGGCACGTCCCCCATGATGTTCTAAGCAAAATGCATAGCGACCATTTATACGTTTAAATGCTGCAATTCAAGTAAACAATCTTTGAGTTTCTACATCTGGTGCTGTTCATTAAGGTCATGGGCATACGGTGGGAGGTTAGATGGGCAAATTACCCCCCCCCCCAATTTTGTTTCTCGTGCATATCTGTTTTTCGCGCAAAATCATAGGCGTAAGGAAAAATTGAACAAACTATTGGAAGTTAAATTCTCATTAGCACACCACGTGATCTCCCTGCTCCAACTTCCCTAATTGGATTTGTATGTATGCATGTACTACCTCAAAATCACAATGGATTGGGATTACTTTGTTCATTGTTCACAGGTAATTTTTTTAGTAAGCTCTTGTAAGGCACCGTACATACACAGTAGTGGCATGTAAGTATTCATTCATTCAGAGCATTTATATAGCGCCCCTTCAAGAAACTACTCAGAGGCGCTCCCAGTCCAACCACGAACAAAGAAAAAAGACTTGAGAGACTTGTAGAGCCCAACCGGATGGACCACAAGTGGAGAGCGAAGCGTAGCCGGGAGGTCGTTCCAGACAGTAGGCACCACGACCGAGAAAGCACGGCGCTGCTTAATAGCCCAGCGAGCCCGCGGTACCAGAAGCTCACCCTTAGCCGAAGAGCGAAGTACACGACGCGCTGCAACGTCAGAGACTGGACAGCAAAGATCACACAAGTATGACGGAGCACAGCCAAGGACACAGCGAGAGACCACAGCAGCAATGCGGTATGAGATCCGCTGGGACATAGGCAGCCAGTGCAGCACATCGCGCACATAGGCAGAGAGGGGAGCAAATTTAGGAAGCCGCCCAACAAGGTGAGCAGCCGAGCGCAAGACGCGATCAAGTCGCCCCAGAACCCCAAGGGAAAGACCAGCAAGTAAGGAGCAACAGTTGTCGATTCGACTTGTAACAAAGGCGTGTACAAGGACGACGACCGCATCGTGAGAGATTGAGCGGGAGACCACCCGTAGCTGACGAAGTAACGGCAATTGGTGACGGAGAGGTGCTTGAGGTGATCCAATCTTTCCCGGGGGTTCGGCAGGGAATCTGGAGGGCTTTAGTCTGGGTCATTTGTTGGATCACAACGAATTGGAGCACCCCTTATCGAGGCTTTATCAGAATTCACGAACCTGCTGCTCTGCAGCGAATAACCCCTGATGTCAGACCAATTTTGTTTAGGGGCAATATGATCGCCCTCAACAAATATAAAGTCTGGCCTCAAAACTGAATTTCTTGACGAATTGACTCTTGGCGGGAACATGGATGTCGTGGCCCGGAACATGTAGTCGGTAGAGACTGCATGTTCCGACTGTTGGGAATTCACCTTAACACAGCCAAGTAGTTTTCTCCTCTGACGCCATATTGGAATTAACACTGCCCCTTTCGAGCTACACTATAAGGTCGCAATGACTGCACTGAGCTTATTGGGGAACCCGTTTCGGAGGAAGGCGCTGGAAAATACCCTGGCACGTCACAATGATAATGCTCAAGCGAGCTTTCGAATGCATTTGTTGCCTTTACAGAACGTAATGGATGGATCCGATTTGACCTGGTCTATGACACCAGAGGCCGTTACCCTGGACAGAAATTTGCTCGGCATATTACAGCACTTAAGAGCTTTCTTCTTTCGAAGTTTTTTAACAATTACAGAACGTAATGACCTTGTGAGTCCATCCAATGTCACCAGGGCAGGTCGTCAAAGCAAGGAGAGCAACGGGAAAGATATGTCTCAGTTTCGATTCGCTGAATGATGAACGCAGGAAAGATCATTACGTTCAGTTTCCTGCGTTCATCATTCAGCGTATCGAAACTGAGACATATCTTTCCCGTTGCTCTCCTTGCTTTGACGACCTACCCTGGTGACATTGGATGGACTCACAAGGTCGGGCTCGTGATCATCGTCAACTGCGCTCTTAATGATCTCCACGGGCTGCAAGTCGCGCTCCCAATCAAAGATGGCGGACATTTCATCCTTAGAGTCGTTTTGTTGGATTATTTTGCCTGTTTGGCTTCAGTTGCGTCGACTCTCGACTTGCAATCTGCCATCCTTACGGCCGGTGTGTCAGCACCAGACCGGTCCGTGGGGGATCTTATAGAGGCACGTCGAAACACATGCCTGCGGCTATGCACCCCCATGCCTGGAACACTCAGCCTTAGGGATGGTGGTGGGGTCAAGATTTTACTTCTGCCCCTCATGAATTCCAAATAATTGGTGTCTTGCCATTATAGTCGCTTATGTCTCTTAACAGAGAGCAAAGTGATTCTGTTCTTGAACCAAACCCCGCCGATGGGTCAGGGAGCAAATGAGCAGGAACTGGATACTACTCTTCATTGTTGTAAATGGAAAGATTACTGTATAAACCTATAGCCAATGTCCTGCTCCATGGTTGTGGAGAGTAGAAATTTCCGAAGTCAAGACACCGTGAATTCCGTGGTTTTCGGTGCCTGTCGCATTTGAGCAAATTTGGAATCAAGCGGGATTTCACTTTCGCAAATTTCGCCCATTTTCACTAAATGTTTCCGTGAATTTTGAACTTTTTGTCATGAATTTCTTCTGTCCCCAACCATTGTGGTTTTGAGGTAGTACATGCATAGTACATACAGATCCTATTAGGGAAGTTGGAGCAGGGAGATCAGGTGGTGTGCTAATGAGAATTTAACTTCCAATAGTTTGTTCAATTTTTCCTGACGCTTATTATTTTGCGCGAAAAACAGATATGCCCGAGAAAATTTTTTGGGGGAGGTAATTTGCCCATCTACCCCCCCACCCCCACCGTATGCCCATGACCTTAATGAACAGCACCAGATGTAGAAACTCAAAGATTGTTTACTTGAATTGCAGCATTTAAACGTATAAATGGTCGCTATGCATTTTGCTTAGAACATCATGGGGGACGTGCCCCAATTGCCCCCAGAATCTACTGAGGGCATATAAGTATACCTATTAATGTTCTGAAAGTGACAATCAAGCAATTTATAAACAATGTTCTTAGAAGACATTACTAACTAGCACGTTGAAGTCATCTGCAATCCGATATTACATATACAAATACGAAAAACCTCTATATTTTTGCCCCACATTTTTGGGGTGACCCCGTGGTCGGAATTTGGGGGATTTTGGATATGTTATTCAGCAAAAGATTCTGAGCAGGAAACCGTTTAAAAAGCTTCTGAAGCAATTTTGCCCAGGTTGACGGTATATTTGAGCTAGATTTCCTGGACTAAACACCCATTTGTTCGTTTTTCTTTCCATCCATGACACTCTCAAGATTTGTCTTAGGCCTTTCATCTCAAAAGCCTCTATTCTTTCCTCCTCTCTCCTCTTGATCGTCCTGCTCTCGCAACCATAAGTGGCCACTGGCCAAACAAGGGACCTCATGAGTCGTATCTTTGTATTGAGTCTAATGCCGTGACTTCTCCAAATCTGTTTCAACGCCACTCCTGCGTTCTGTCCTCTCACCAGTTTCTCCCGAAAGTCCCTGCTGCACTCTGCATCCGCAGTTACTAGCGAACCCAGGTAATGGAAAGTTTCGACCTGTTCTAGCTTCCGTCCCCTAACCCATATATTGCATGCCTCTCCATTTAATGCCATAACCTTGGTTTTGTCCAGATTTATCATTAGACCTCTTTTATCCCCTACCCGCTCAAGCCTGTTGACTATGTCTTGCAACTCACTTTCTGACCCTGCCAGAAACACGATATCATCGGCATATCTCAAGTTTGTTATTTTCCGGCCACCTATTTGCGCTCCACCCTCAGAACCCTCCAACACTTCTCTCATAACCATTTCTGCCATGATGTTGAATAAATGAGGTGAGATTACGCATCCTTGCCTGACCCCTTTCTTGACACGGAACTCATTCGATAGTACCCCCGCCACTTTCACCTTTGCTCGCTGCTTGCAGTATAATGTATTCAGCAAATTAACTATATGTGGTGGATATCCCATTTCCACCATTGCTAACCATAGCTGTCAACTGTAGCAGACTATTAAGTGAGCTCAGACATTGTTCAGACGAAGAACAGTATTTTGATAAAAGAGTTCACATGGATAAAAGAGTAGGTTAGAAGAAACAAGTAAGTCCTCTAATTAAAGATCTACGTTGCCGTACATAAGAAACATATAGACTTACTGAATTCGGCTGCATTAATTGACAAACTATGTATCTAATAGGCTATATAAACATTATTTGTGTGGGGCGCGGTGGTGTAGTGTCCGCGCTGTAGTCTGGAGCGCCTCTGAGTAGTTTGAAGGGGCGCTATAGCAAATGCGATAAATAAATATAAAAAATTAAACACGGGTAGGCCTATAGGCCCAGTGTAGCCTACTTCTGACCGTCAGTATATTGATAGAGGCCTAATAGTTCAAACTTAACAGGATCAATAAATAGGATGGATAAGTCAAGTAATTCAAATCCAAGTAGACGACGTATAGGCCTATACAGCACAGAATCAAACTTTTGGATTGCAGAAAATTGACAAGAACATAAGAAAACTTAGATAAGCATTTAATCATAAATGAATGTCACAAAGTTATAATGTTGAAACCCGTTTCGGTCGATTCTTCATACATGTATACATTAAGGCGTCGCCATACTTAAGCATACAAGTCACGAAATTAAAAAAAATCATGAATCTATGCATGCACTTCAAACTAAAATTTAAATGTAAAAATTGAACTCCCTTCTTAGTAGTCTATGTATGTTGATGATCAAGCACGAATTTGTGAGAGTAACATACGTTTGTAAGTGATGTTAACACAGTTTTAGTCTCTAAATTCTGTAAGACGCATTCGGCTGACCATGAAGAGCAGTGAGGGGTTCAAACAAGTGTATAATTTGTAAAACCTACTGCAGTATCATTTAGTATCATTTAGTATCATTTAGTATCAGATAGTCTGGATCTTCGTCACTTACAGACCCCGCACCAGACTTGTCAGTTGTCAATAAATATATCACCTACGTCATCTGCGTGGGCAAACACGTCATGTTTTCTGCCACTGATGCCACCTCTGACGTCACCTATTTCGTCATACTTGTCGCCACTTGGCTTCAGGTAGTCGTCATCGGCAAGAGCCGCATTCCTTGCGACAGTTGGGTGGATTCTCGGTGGTGCAATGTCCACACCGTCCGTCGTCTGTCTTCCATGTTCAATACCAACGTTGCTTCTGTTGTGCGTTGGAGTCGCATCTTCATTCTGAGGCACCAGGTATACAGGATCGCCGGCAGTTGGTGTCTGCCCCTTCAGAGCTTCCACTTCTGGCTGACGTGCATCTATTGGGCGACGGTTCCTGTTCCCGGCTGCCCGGTTCAGTGCTTCCTCGACGAGATCCTGTGGGGCTTCGTGATTGACGTAGATGTCTTCCCGTTTCGTCGACTTGAGTGTACCACTTTTCTGAAAGAATATCCTTTCAATGACGGTCAGCGTCGTTAGGTCGTTTTCCTGGTTCTTTTTGTGACGCTTGTAAATGATAAGTACCACCAGAATGATAATGGCGACAACGACGACACATGTCACAGTGACTCCGATGATTAGATCTGTATAATCTGTCGTGTAACTTAAGCAGCAACCGAGGTAAGTCTTTCCGGGGACGGATACCTGCAACATGGAACGCAGATCTTTATACAGAATGCAAGCAAAGAAGGATCAAAGAGCTCAAAGCAAAGAAGGATCAAAGAGCTCAAAGCAAAGAAGGATCAAATAGCTCAGAGCAAAGAAGGATCAAAGAGCTCAAAGCAAATAAGGATCAAATAGCTCAGAGCAAAGAAGGATCAAAGAGCTCAAAGCAAAGAAGGATCAAAGAGCTCAAAGCAAAGAAGGATCAAATAGCTCAGAGCAAATAAGGATCAAAGAGCTCAAAGCAAAGAAGGATCAAATAGCTCAAAGCAAAGAAGGATCAAAGAGCTCAAAGCAAAGAAGGATCAAATAGCTCAGAGCAAATAAGGATCAAAGAGCTCAAAGCAAAGAAGGATCAAAGAGCTCAAAGCAAAGAAGGATCAAATAGCTCAGAGCAAAGAAGGGTCAAAGAGCTCAAAGCAAAGAAGGATCAAAGAGCTCAAAGCAAAGAAGGATCAAAGAGCTGAAACTGGTGGATGCTGAAATGGGCACTGATCACAGCACAGCGTCACTCGTATAGACTGGAAGTTTGTATCGGTGGGACAACCAGCTATACTTCACCTATCTGCAGCCATCCCTGGCTACAGAAGTAGTGCATATTCCTTCGACTTTGCTGCAAGAGGCGATTATATTGATGATATGGATGCATTCGCAACATAAGAGCATTCCTTTACAGAAGTGACGTGAAGGTGGTGTCAAGAAGATATCTTTAGATCTGTTGAGAAACTTTTTCTCACGTTAAAAAATAGTTTTATGAAGTACAAATAATAAATCCATTAGGTAAATATAAATTGTTGCGATTGATATATTTAAATCAATTTTACTGACTCAATATAATTCACATAATCTATCATACGTCTGATTCTGATTATTACGACTCTATTTTAGTCTAATACCATGAAATTAAACCCTGTATTCACATTAAGGCCGACGCGAAATAGGATCTTAATTGTCCGCTTCAATGATACGTCGTAATTTTACTAAAATGTCTTGGTTACATTACCGTGACGGGATGCGGATCAGAGGGGCATAAACCCGAGTCGTCGCTTATCGGTGGCTCTTCCTCCGGCGGTCGACATTCGAGTACATTGCTGGTAACACTGATGACAACGCAGGTTGCATTGCTGATAAAAACCTGATAATCTTCCGCCGAACAACCATTAAGACTAGTGCCCTAGAAAATAAAGCAAATGATACAAGGAACATGACAGCATTGCTCGCCAATAGGTTCCATTTCACTTGAGCCTTGTCGGTTTACCGCTTATATATATACCGCTTATATATATATATATTCATATATATTCATATATATTCCAAATCCAGCGTATGTAGAAGATAACCTATTTTTAAAAATTCTTTAATCTCCGTCTAGGTTTTCTTTCTTCGTTGATTATTACTCCTCTTCTTCCTTTAATGACGCAAAATATGTGTCAAACTAGGTTACCGACCACGCGCACATTTTAATGCGTGTTTAAAGCAATAAAAACAAAAACTTAATCCATTAATGCTGTTATAATACAAAGCAATTGATAAATCATACTTGTAATAGGCCTAGGTCGAAGAATTCGATAAGCATTAGTATTTATATTAGTTTGTAGCAGGTCGATAGGAGTTTCATGGAGTGCAGTGACCCGTCGAACTTATAAGTTAAACAATGGCTGAACAAATCAATAAAATTTAAAGCATAATTAATTATGAGAACGGACATTAACCCCGTATAAACCCGGACAAAAGCATCCAGGGTAGGATATAACTCCCCAGGGTTAGGACATATTGCATATATTTGCATACTAGATATAAAACTACACATCACAAAATTATCTACAAGAAAAGTTTATTTCATTAGTCGTCCAAAGTTTCTCATGAGTATTAAAATATGTTCTTTAAACCATAGTTGTAAAAAACGTTTTTTTCGTTTTTTATTCTCTCCCAAAAAACGTCGTTTTTTTCGTTTTTTATTTTTCCCATCGTTTTTTATCGTTTTTTATTTTTTCTTTATCTTTATTTATTCATTTACTTTCTGTTATTATTCACCTTAATTTTAATTTTTTTCTGATATTCCTTATGTTTTCCGCCAACTCTCAATGATTCAGCTAACTAAAGTCATTATTTCATTGTTTAACATCATCATTTAAGAGATTGCCTGCGTGAAGTAGGTTCCTAATCAATGTTTTCAAGGTTAAAATGCGGTTTTAGATGTAGCAAAGTCAAATTATTTACCGTTTCCGTTTTTTATCGTTTTTTTGTCGTTTTTTATTTTTTCGAAAAAAACGACGTTTTTTACCGTTTTTTATTCCGTTTCCATCGTTTTTTACATCTATGCTTTAAACAAATATTGTGCATATTTATATAATTATTAGACAATATACATCAAAAACATCTACAAGAAAAGATTAATTTTTTTTATTTATACGTCAATCTGTTCGACGATTTCCATTCGTTGATCATAATTGCTACAGTTTTGAATGTGACGACGTTTGTATTAAATTAAGACCTAAATAATATTAATAAGTCTTCATTGAAGTCCTAAATAGCACCAAAAAGACTATTGGATTTATATCGGAATGACTGAACGACATTAACAAGTTTTAAGTTAACGCCTGAATGACAGAGACATGTATTTACCGGTTTACTCTGTGACATCAACTAGTTGAAAGAACACTGCAAACTGGACAATTAGGCCTAAGTTTGATAAATTTATTGCAGAAGCGGATCATTTGGATAGTAGAGGTGGGTTCATGTCCGGGGGGGGAAAATATGTCCTAACACAAATTTCGCATAAGATTAAAATTTCGGTGTGAACTTGTGCGCGTTACAAATTTATTTAATAAAAACAATGATAAAAGGTTAATTTTGTCCGGAGTTTGTCCGGGGGTTTTGTCTAGGGGTTGATATCCTACACTAGATTATTGGGCAAATTAAATATTGTGACCGTGTCACGTTTAGTTAACTTCGAGCACAGTACCCTCAAGTCTTATTACATGTTTAACGACACTGCCATATCAAAGATGATTGGTGTGGCCCTCCTTCTTTATCCAGGCTTGGGAATAGCACCGGCAGAGAACAACCAGTGGCGAAGTTCATCGAAATCCAATTATTTATAAAGCTCTAGTCAACTCACAGAATCGTATTGAACCATCAGGTCATCAAGAAAATTTGACAGCGCGCCTGTTTAATGTGCAGAAATAAAGAGGATGACTACTTTGAAGGAATAGGGCAGTTTTCATTGAGAGTTTGATTAAATAAAGGTGATTAAAACATGTTTCACGTGAGGAGATGTTTCAGCTGTTATTCGAGTATACACGGTGGGCCAAAAAAGACCCCCTAGGTTTTTGCCAATATATTGGCCAAAACAAAGAATTTCGAAATGAAATTTTACAGGCTTAGGCCCTATAGAAAATTCATATTTACACATCAATCCCGGATTTCAACAAAATATTTCAAACAGAACAAAAGTTATATCACTTTCTTTATTATTTTTTCCCTGCCAGTGCTAGTTTTTTTGGCCAGCGCTAGTCCCAAGCCTGGATAAAGAAACTCATGCAGATGAGAAACAACAATCACGCAGTGAGTCTATTACAGAGAAACGTCTTACAGTTTAAACAGTCAAAAAACGGTGGGTGGTCTCCCTAAAAGTGGTATAACGTTTGTTTTCTTTGAAATATTTTGATGAAATCTGGCCATCATGAGTAAATATGAATTATCTTTAAGACTGTAAATTTTCATTTTGAAATTCTTTGTTTTGGCCAAGTTATTGGCAAAAAACCTAGTGGGGTCTTTTTTGGCCCAGCCTGTAGAGTGTAGAGTGTAGACTATAATAAGTGGTTAACAGAAGAAGTACGATAAGAAGTTGTTGTTGGAGAACAATCCGCAGAAGACCGCCTCGGTCTATGTCCATAGAAACGCACATGCAGTGAATTATAATGAAGAAAGAGGTAGAGAAAAACGAAAGGAGGAGAAACTAGGACAAGAAGAGTTGGGGAAAGACCAGAAGCAGAGCAAGATCGTAAGGTGGAGCCTGCCAAGGCAGCAGCTTGAAATAATTAGAAACAACTTTTGCTAAATGAGAGAAAAGATGCTGAGCTGAACGAAGAAGCTTGAGGAGGAGAAGATTGAATTTGAAATTAAAGCAGAGTGGACGAGCGCCAGGGGAGAATCCGTCTTCAACAGGCTGCAGAGAAGGAGGAAGCAAAAAAGAAAAGAAAAAGTGTCAGCTTTTGACCAGAATGTGTACAATAAGTTAGCCAAGAACATATAACTTTCCAACTCATGCTGCGGCACACACAAAACCGGCGTTTCAGAATTCATTAGGTATAACAGAAATCGTAAGGTATGCCTTACGATTAGGCTGATGGTCTCCATTTTGTTAGTCACGAAGTCCATAGAACAACCGGAGTCGAAACTGATTTGATTCTGGATGAAGCCAAGAGTTTCATTAGGCAATGAGTTGCTGATGTTATCGTAGGTTAGATATTCCTCGAAAATGAATCCGAGGTACATCTCAAATGTGTTTCCAGTATCGTCAGTGAGGTTGCCGACTGGAGCGCGCTTCGTTCTTCTGCCTCTCTTTTGACGGAATGAGGAAGCCAGATGGAAAACACCATGAAGACTTTTCCCAACAGGCTGTATGTTGTTGACGAAAGACGAAGGAACGATTCCATAAGGAACGAGACAAGTAATCGCCGACGAATTCTTCAGAGCGCAACTCTATTGTAACACAGTGGAAAAGACAGAATGTAGTGAATTTACCAACGAATCTAGATAACCAGCAAAGAAATTCATATTACCTATAGGCCTAGCAATAGCTGCCTATATATTCTCTCCAAAGTCATTCAGAGAGCGTTTGGCCTTAGTATGGATTCAATATCGACACAACATCCAATACAAATTTAGAACAGTCTCAGAATTATTGCTAATGTTGATTTTTCAGCTGTGAGTAATGGGTCAAGAGTTGCAAATGTCTTTATTTTTGTGATGGACGTTCAAGTCAATATCGACGATCTAACGTATCAGCTTTGCGCTCGTGAGTACGCTGGTTCCCTGCGTTTGGCTTTCGCGAGACGTTCTAGTAGGTTTGAGGAGGGTTTAGGGTAATGGCAACACTCGGGCATGAAGCGCGCATGGGTGCGGAATCGCTTCCCACTACGACCCCAAGGTCGATTTAACGTTACATTCGAGAGTAGCGTTGGAAAAATAAATATTAGGACGCGATGAGCACCTTGCATGACTGCCAAACAGTTGCATTTGACCCTTGTAATTGCTTGGATATTCAATTTATTCATACCATGAATTGTAATCATAAAGCGATCTGTCATTTTGAAATAAAAAGCCGAAATATTATAATTATTGGAGTCTAGAATTTCAATTACAATACAATTATTACGATCATCCGAAATTGCTCTGTCACGCCTGTTTTGTTTAAATGATTAATTTGAATAATTTATTTTACCTCCTAGATGGGCGACAGTTGGGATTCACGTGAACTAACCTCTCGACTGTTGTTGGGTTCTGACTGACCCGTTGTCTTGTTGACCACAAACGTCGTGATATCCATCATTGGATTTTGAACGGTGTCCATATTGGATCCAGATACAGTGAGACGAACACCACCTCTGTCAACATAACAAGCGAATCAAGTTATATTTAAAAAATTCTCAAGTATCATTGCTGTAATTCGCAATTCAATTTACCATCGCTTCCAAGAAATTTCTCTTTTGAAAATTAAGTTTTTATGGAACCGTTCGCAGTTGATAAGGTTCAAGAGATAAAAAAAACAGGCAACGAATAATAATGTCGACAAGTAATTTTACAGCAGAGCAGACTGCATGAAAAAATTGTTCTGCCATTTTGACTGCAGTGCAGTAGGATTACATGTAGGTTATATTGTACAAGAAACAAACCTATGCGTGCTTGCAGTCCACATTACGTTCTAATAATCGTCTAATAAAAGCTGCGTTAAGATCACAGAAGTAGGTCTACATTTGATTTTGTAACATTTGATTCTGCATATTTGGTCTACACTGGTCATCATCAGTTGTTGCATCTTTGACTAATGACAACCGGTGATTCCGTTCCTTTGAGGTATCAACAACAGACGACATGCTTGAAAATGTTTGCAGAGAAATAATTAAAGTGAAGGTGGTTAGTGAGTATCTTATTTTGTGGTTTTTGCTGATTTTGTTGTTGTGATTTTTTCTCACACTTGAAATAAACATCAAGAAAAAAGCGTATTTAAATGCAGAAATAGGGTCGATAGTGGCAATGAAAAAAGCTTACATGCAAACATGAATACACAAGAGCCCTTGTGGCCACACAAAATAGATAATAATAGCCTCGAGGAAAGCCAATAGTAATATTGCAGTTATAGTAATATTGCAGAGTGAGCTTAAATGTTATTGAATTGAAAGACTGTGTGCACTAAATCAGAGGTTCTCAACCGGTGTGTCGCGACACACCAGTGTGTCGCGAATAGACCGGCTGTGTGTCGCGTAAAAGTGGTGTGTCGCTGGTGTGTCGCGAAGAATTGGTGTCGCGAATTTTCACAGCATACATCTGTAACTCTTGCTTTACACTGACTTGCCTACTTAGCAGTTTAACAGGTGTAGGCTGTGAGAATTCGTCGCATGCACTCTGTATCTATTCCATTTCATCGCAATCTGCAGCGGCCACAGTGTTTTCAACATCAATTCAATTCAATTGGTTTATTGATCCACCAAAAAACAAAGACAAGCAGACAATTTTGCTTACAGGATAGTACACACAGAGATTGATTGCGAGTTAACATTTGCGATGATATGGACAGGTGAGCAACCAATACTGAGTGTGGCAGAACCAATAGGCTACCCGAAGGGAATGATCCCGCTAGTGGGGCCTATTTACCAAAAAATTCATTGTGGTAACAATAGAAAATAAAAAGCAGATGCAATATTAATTAAGGCGGTGCTTTTGAAAGCAATGAACAGAAGCAACGGGATACTTTCCCTCAAACATATATCAATAACATAATGATAAATAAACATGAACATAGGTTAAATAAAGGAGTTCATTTTACATTATTTATTTGCCTTGTACAATCCATACAATCCCTATATAGGTCTACATGACATATTTTGCGGAAGACGCGGAAATATGCCTTCTCAGCCTACAACAAAAAACACGTTAGCGAACGCACTGAATATACTGTTACCCAATGCTGTAGCCTAGCATTTAAAAAATAATGGGATTTTTTAGAAACGGTAATTTTTGCTCATGACGCGAAAATAATAATTAGCTATAGGCCTATGGCCTCTCAGCCTGTTTGCATATTCGGAGTATAACAGCCATAATAAACAGGGGTGGACAAAGTCCAGGAGCCTCGAGGTCCCAATGCATCCAAACGTTTTAACTAAACATGTTATGTACTTTTCCAGTTTTTACTGACAATAGGCTAACTGGATGTTTTAAGGGACAGAGTTTAGTTTCGACAGTGTTTCACTGTCTTTATCCCATGTTCTCATACTTTACTTGAACTATTAGGGTGGCTTGGACTGTGTAGATATAATTTATGGTAACTTTTATGCTCTTCTTACGTAAAAATGGTTTTATATAGCTAGCCTATCATGTTCATTCGTTAGTTTTGCTAATCAGTAAGGCCCCATGTTTAAACTGCCCAGAGACCCTGTTCTGGCTAAGTTGCTACGCAGCTGCAAGTACCGATAGTCCCTACTGCACTCACAAAACCTGTTGATCGTCGGGCGTTTTACTATCCAAAGAAAATCCTGGAGCAAAATTACCCTTAGGCTAACTGTTAGGCCAAACAATTAATTATCGTATAGAATCATAAACGACGTAGAATCGTAGATATAGGTCGTTGGAATTTAGAATTTTAGAATCATTATAGCCTACTAAAACGCAATCAGTGTCAATATTTTCATTCATTAGAAATTTTAACAATTTGAAATAGATTAGCTATTTTAACTTTAATTTAGGCCAATTTTAATTTCAAAGATATTGACATAATGACGATTATTGCATGGTGTGTCGCAGTGGCGGATTTAGGTTTTACTGCACGGGGGGGGGGGGGGGGGCGAGGAGAATTTCAAGAGGGCGCCTGTAGGCCTATTTACATAGTTAAAAACAGTAAATTAGTTATAATTCAACCGATTTAGCCGAATACATCAAACAGAATCAAGAATCTAAAACAGAAACTTTTTTAAACTTGTGCGCTTGACTACTTACTTGAAATTTATGCTTATATGTAACAAATATTTATTAATGCTATTTATAGGATATTGATCCAGGTCTAAACGTGTATTTTAATGTCGTGAATTATTCGCTCGTTGCAGCACTGTCATTTTTAATCAATCCAACTTCTAATTTGGCGAGAATCATTGTATCCCTATATATGCGTGAGGTCTTGCACTGGTTTCCTTTCCCGCAGCGCATCTCATTTAGGGTTGCATCTTTGGTGGTGAGGCGATGTTTATCAGGATGGGCGCCCTCTTATCTGTGTGAGCTTTGCCTCCCCATTTCCTCTTGCATAGGCCGCCGCGCACTGCGCTCTGCTGTCCATGGTGACTTAATGGTTCCTTTCACTCGCACTGTAATAATGCAGAGGCGTTTATTCTCTGTGGTTGGTTCAACAACCTAGAATGGAATTCCCTTGACTATGGGTGTCGACCTCCAGGTTGTTCTCAATTTCACAAACTGTTGAAGACTGTTTTTTCGCTTGATCTCGGTCGGGAGCACCTCTGAGTAGCTACCTTGAAGGGGCGCTATATAAATTTCGATTGATTGATTGATTGAAAAAATAGGTAGGCCTAATGGCCGCCATATGAATAAATACAAATAAGTAATGACCGCCCTAGAAATAAATAAAATTAATTCGGTAATGAGTGTTAAATTCAAGGTGTGATTGCATAAAGTCACTGGTAAAAGTATGAGAATTTAGTTTCCATGAAGCACATTTAAGGTTTAAGTAATAAGTACGGACCGGGCCCGAGGGGGCGCCATTTTTTGCCCAACAGGGGCACGGGGGGGCGACCAGACCCCCCGGACCTGGACTAAATCCGCCACTGGTGTGTCGCCAAATTTGATAGCAAGGTTAGGTGTGTCGCGCGCGGAAAAAAGTTGAGAACCTCTGCACTAAATGATTGCTTGTATAAACTTGGCACAAAAATGAAATAAAGTGCAGAAGAAAAACTGCTCCATGAACGAAAGTCTGAAACAGGGCCGGATTCAGGGTGGTGGGGCCCATGGGCGCCCGTTATGGTTAGGCCCTTTGCTGTAACGGATATGTTGCTTTTGATGCACAGTATCGGGCAGGAACAAACTCTACACGGAGGCCTATACGGTCATAACATGTTACAAACAGTGCTAAAAGCAATGTTTAAATTGTTGACTTATGCTCAATAATTTTTTAAATACATAAATTAAGACAAATTAAAAAAATCATTTGCTGTTAGATAAAGTATCTAAAATTCTAAATCATTTCTCTAATGCAAAGTTAAAGGATAAACGTCAAGCAGATTCTTGCCCAGTTTTCAATAAGGCAGTGAAACAAAGAAAGAAAGTAAAAATTCTGACATGTGAGACCTCCAAAATAAAGCAGATAGCCTGACTATAAATATACAGTTAAATAGCTCGGTTAGACCTACAGTTGAGTCTAAATTTGAGTAGGGTCATTAGGAAATTTTCACCTTTTTCTATTCAATCTATTGGCAAAGTCATCAATTAACTAATTAAAATAGAGCTGGCATGGAATATGACTCTATGCTCAACACTGCAAGGTGGGTATACGTCTCACATTGTGTCTCAATTATCTCCATCTTGGAAAACGAGCATTCAGCACTGCAGTTTGTGACCATGAGCACCAAGTACATTCTTAACATAATTGGCACCTATGAAAATGAATTTTCAACACATTTGTCGAGTAGCCTACTTGAACTGCTACTAACTTATGCCAAGGCCTGTTCTTCCAATCTCGTCTTGGAGCATTTTGACAAAATGAGAGAACTGCTCGTTGCTCGTTGTTTTCACGAGGTTGTCACCATAACTTAACTGCCTATCGATATTGTTTTGATTAAGCGCCTGTGAATAAGCTAGTTCCCGCGAATTGGCTTTTGTGGGCGCTGTAGAAGTCTCGAGATTACGATTACGAAAACTTCTACAAGCTTTTTCGCAGAGTTGAGGAGTTCTCCATCACTATAGGCCGGGTCCTACAAGATTAGATAGAAAACAAACCAAACCTTGAGCAGAGCAGCAGCTTCTAGTCCGCTAGGTCTAATATGCCTATTATAATTGCCCGAGCTTATGCCGATTTACAATTCGGTTCATGCCTGTCGGTTGAAATCATTTAGACTCTTCAACTAATAATCTACTGATTTGCAAACTCCTTCTGTGACCTTATAAACCATGCATATTATGAAGGTATATAAAGTATACACTGTGTCCGGAAAAATTCCAAGGCTTTATGGTAAATATGAAAATAATTAGTAAACATTAATAGGTTTTTAAAATTCCAAAAACAGTTTAATCCTGAAATATTATGGAACTATAATTTATGTTCAAAATGTCCGCCATTGGCTGCTTCAACACAAGCTTCGAGACGTACACGCCACTGACAAACAGCAGCATCGACGACCAGTTGATCAAGTTCATCCCAAGCATTAACAATTCGCTCGCGGAGTTCTTCGATGTTTCTGACCTTTGTCTTGTATACTTTCTCCTGCATTACTCCCCAAATTTTGTTGGTAATTATGTACGGATCAAAAAGGTTTTTAAATTTATTAATTGATTATTATCTACTATAGTTTTTTCATTCATATTTTAGAACCTTGGAATTTTTCCGGACACAGTGTATATATATATATATAGGACTGCGGTCTAAAAGACATTGACAGCACAGCAATGACAGTAGACATGTCGCTGTCCACTGCTACAGATGTGGGCATTGGGTCACTCAAGGGCAAAATTTTCACATGTCCAGTTTGTGCACATAATCCAACTGTTATCACATGTGCACGTCATCCAACTGTTATGACATGTGCACATAATCCAACTGTTATCACACGTGCATTGTGCACATAATCCAACTGTTATCACATGTGCACATAATCCAACTGTTATCACATGTTCACGTTATCCAACTGCTATCACATGTGCACATAATCCAGCTGATCATTATCGAAGTAAAAATAATAAAAAGAAGGACACCAGCACAGCGACGATCGGTGTGACATCATCGCATCCAACAACTTTCCAGACATAAAATCATTCGTCGAGTGAAAGAAAAAAATTGATGAAAGAAGGTGAAGTATACAATTATTGTGTGTAAAGACGTCAACGGCTATAATTGTGGTCATAAGATGCCGTTAAACTTTTGATTTAATGATAATAAGTTAGTGAGTATCTTACGTTACAAATATTTCCGAGGGTTCGATGACTTTGAGGACTGGATTTTCAGTGTAATTGAAGCGAAGGTTCTCTGCCTCAGACGTTACACTGATTGGTCCCGAGTATTCAACGATCATCAGCAAACTCCGGCCGACATAAGTATCCTCTGCCGGTGGAACTCGTACGACTATGGAATCACTTTGGCTGTCAATATGTCAAAACATACGTTGCATATACAACATGTTTAAAAAAATTATTTCACCAATTCTATAGCGCCACTTCAAGCGCCCTACTCAGAAGCTCTAAGGAGAGTGCAATGATTTGTCAGGCGCTCCATGTGTCCGACAATAATTTGCTAAACTCAATGAAAACCCAGTAGATCTGATAATCTATTGATTCTATCGACCGATTAACGATCTCGTAATTATAGATTAGGTTCTGATTCTCATCGCTTTACGAAGAAGTATCGTAAAACCATCAACTAGGCCTATTGCTATCATAGAAGCAATCTTCACGGATAAACTTAGTTTTGATCCCCCCCCCCATATTGACCAGATTTGTATCAAGGCTTGCCAATCACTCTATGCGATATGGGTCCTTGTAGCTCATGGTCTCTACGGGACACGCTTGCATGATGTAGTTCAGGCCACCACATTAGCCTTAAGTATGCCTCCCCTGCATGGTTTGGCTTTGTTAATTCTAGTCATGCAGCGCGTGTATAATTAACGCAATAACACAGAAAATGGTGCGAATCAACTCTCTGCCTACCGACCAGAAGTCGTTCGATGACCTCCGTGGTCATGATGATTCCTCGCTCTTCTCTTCTGTACTTTACAACTCCAGCCATGTCCTAGGTCCTCTGTTACCTCCCATCAAGAATGTTACGTATACTCAGTACTCACTCCGTCCTCGTTCAGACAATCGTGAGATTTCTCATGCTGATGCATCAAACAGATGTGGTTTTATAACACGAATGCTATTCAAGTGACCTAAATTTTATTATTGTTTTTCTTTTCTGTCTAACCTTTCTCTCCCACATAGTTCAAAAGATGTCTGATATGTTTTTTAAAAGTTATTTAGTATGATTATTGAGTCGCACACTTTGATTTGTTTTGATTGTACATGCTATATTCTGTTATCATTTAATGCTCCCGCCGGACCTTTGCAGGCGGTTCAACAAAGTAGGCTACATACTTACTTCCTTACTTAACTTGTGCAGCGGTTTCTCTCACTACAACGTGCAACCCTCTTTCTTGGTATAGGTCACGAATTCCCCGGCATTAACCTCGCGCGGCGGCTAGACTAGCGCGCCACTTGGCGGCGATTGTCAATAAATATACAAGTGTAAACATAGCTGGTCACTTAACTTCTAAAACGCAAAGTTGGAGTAGGCTACACAAGAATTTACCCACCATACATATTCTCATACCAACTCCGTTGCGTCAGTCCAGAAAGAGACAGAAGCATACGGTAGTCTAATGGGCGGGTAGCCTACGCTTGCAAAAAACATAAAAATACGTCATCGCGAGTTTCCACTTTTGTGTCAACACATCCAATTATGGCACATTGTTCCACAACTCCAAAAGTATAAACTTAGAAGTTTCCCAACGATTCGGATACATTCAGTCAATATACTTACGTCAGATTCGGAATTACGTTTGCGTATAGTGAAGGCAATGGTCTGGATTGTGTGTCGATGAGGTAGGCACCGAGTGGTTCAAAAAGATTCAATTCTTGTCCTCTGATGGTAACATTTGCACAACCTGAGATGATTCCTGATGTCGGTGATATTCCTCCGTTGACAATAGGCCTCGTTATCAACTCTGTCAAGTTAGAATCGTATTCACATATACAAAATTTAAGACAAGATGACAAGTTTATTATTATGTACAGATAATACAAATGTATATAGGCCTACAAGGCGACCCTGCATTGAAAGTTGCAATTGATTTCTATGGCGTATCCAATGAAATCAGGGCTAGTTGTGCTTGTCAGCAATCGTGTATTGCAATAGATTGTGAGCATTTAGTGGGGGTCGAGAGGTGGGAGTTGGGGGTGGGGTTGGGGTGGGAGATGGGAGTGGGGTGGAGGTGGGGGTGTGGGTGGCGGCCGGCCCGTAGCAACAAAGAACGTGGCCCCTCCGAACATAATTATTATGTCCAGGGCGCCGGGCCCTTACAATGCAGAAACGGGAAACAGTATTTACTATAGCCTATATACAATATGCAGGGCTCATGTATATATATATATATATATTATATATATATATATATAATAGCCTATAATGCATATATAGGCCTGCAGTATGAATGTACTCCGTATTTATACTTCACGCTTTTGTCATGCAGTAAAACCAATATGAATCGTGCAATAGCATCAATGAATGTCAATTACTTAGTTATACCCTACATATTTTACACATTTAGGGCCCCCTCTTCCTTGCGGGGCCCCCTTCGGTCGGAGGGTATGGAGGGCGGTCGCTACGCCTCTGGGTGGGGGTGGGGGCGTTGGTGGCGGGTGGTGGTGGGGTGGATGATGGGGGATGGGAGAAGGGTGGGGGTGGAGGGTTGGGGTGGGGGGTGGAGGAGTGGTGGTGCTGTAAGGGGAGATGGGGTGGGAGGTGGAGGTGGAAGTAGGGTGGGGTGGTGGGGTTGGAGGGAGTTGGGAGTGGAGGGGTGGGTGGGGTTGGGGGTGGGGTTGAGGGGAGAGGGGGCGGGTGGGGTTGGGGGTTGGGGTAGGGAGTGGAGGGGGTGGGGGTGGAGTGGAGGGGGAGGGGTGGGTGGGGTTGGGGGTGGGGTTGAGGGGAGAGGGGGCGGGTGGGGTTGGGGGTTGGGGTAGGGAGTGGAGGAGGTGGGGGTGGAGTGGAGGGGATGGGGTGGGAGGTGGAGGTGGGGGTGGAGTGGGGTGGTGGGGTGAGAGGTTGTTGGGGTGGAGGGGTGGGGTGGAGGGAGTGGGAGTGGAAGTTTTCCTTAAATCTAAATTTCTCGGGTGGCGTACCGGTAGAGGTCGGAGTGTGGTGGGGTGTTGTGTGGTGGGGTTGTGGCCGGAGCGGGTCGAATCCTAAATTTCCCGGGGAACGCCGGGTACCCCAGCTAGTAAACATATAAATACGGACAAATATAGCGCCTCTTCAGAGAAATATTCAGAAACATTCCTTATGCTAGCCTGAACGTTTACACAGCATATCTTATCAGGCCCGACGAGAGGGGGCAAGGTGGCAAATGCCAGGGACCCGGTGATTTTTAGGGGCCGGGAGCCATATGACCAAAAAGACCTATGACCAATAGACCCTATGACCAATAAGCCATATGACCAATCAGCCTATGACCAATAAGCCTATGACCAATCAGCCTATGACCAATGGTCCGTACACCGGGACTACACCGATTATAATAATTATCACTATGTTACTATTATAATTATAAGGCTAATGATTCATATGCCACGGTTGATTCTAGTTAATTAAACATGCACGATGAACATGACCGAATGGATGAAGATGAAGTTTTTGTTGTTTTTATATATAATGTATATATATATATATATATAGTATCGTTATTTCAAAAGATGTCAACATTTAAAAAAACTTATGAAAGTACTGAAATTATAGAAACTGTAGAAACGTTTGGTTTTGATTCTGGCACTCCGCCATCAGGACGTGTGACTGTTGCGGAAGCTGAAAGATCTTTCAGCAGGCTCAAGCAAATTAAAAGTATTCAACGATTTATCATGAGCAAAACAAACTGAATGGTCATGGAATAATTATGATCTGGCAAAAATCATTGAACCACGAGGACATTATAAACGATTTTGCTGCAATTGAACCCAGAAAAGTTGCTTTTTGATTACTATTAATTTGAGATTTTAATTCTTAACATTAAGAACTGATCGTACCCACAATTTTGTTATTTATATTTGTTTTATTTAAATTTGCTCAAAAAGCCTAAATTATAGTGCATATATATATATATATTTCATATATATTTCATATATATATATATATATGCACTATAATTTAGGCTTTTTGAGCAAATTTAAATAAAACAAATATAAATAACAAAATTGTGGGTACGATCAGTTCTTAATGTTAAGAATTAAAATCTCAAATTAATAGTAATCAAAAAGCAACTTTATATATATATATATATATATATATATATATATATATCCCGTGACTGCTCTCAGGGGCTTCTATCCCTATACATGGCGGGCGCAGCCTGCGCCCAGTGAAAAATAGGGGGGGGGGAATCAGAAGACAGCCAAAATTCACGTCGGTTGGGGGAAGGTTGGACATGGAGGGCAGCGTTCAATCTAGGCATCACTAAAGGAAGATAGTAAAGGAAGGGCCCCCCAGAAAATACTTCCCCCCATATAAATTTGGACAAAATGGTAGGCCTAATAGTTTTTAGCAAAATGTAGGCCTATACACTTTATACACTTTGATATTTTAGTTAGGCTACTATATATATCTGAATTTTTGAATTACTTGAACTGCTATAACAGCTATAATATACTATAAAACATTTCCTACTACATGATTATAATTATGTTTTTACTATTTTAATAAATAATACAATCATATTATAATTGAAAAAATAATGCTAATACAAATACTATTTTGCACAACTAAATGGCTTCTCTCCAATGTTATCTTTCAAATTTCAGACAGTCAAATTTGGTCCTTGAACACTTAGTAAAGCAACATCATTATTACGTGGGCTTACAATGTAGGACCTAAATTGTATTTTATTGTATTGCATTGTGCTCTAAAAATTTATGTTTTTTAATTATAAATTATGTAACGCCTCTCGAGTGCACACTGATCAGAGGCGCAAAACATATGGCTGCCAAATTTTGGCAGCAATTTCTCCACTGAAACAGTAGAGTAATTTTGCTAAGAGGACAGCTTAAAATGTTGAAATTGCAATGCGGAAATCGCAAAAATTTCTTATGGGGGGGGGGCACATTCCCTCCCCATACCAGGTCCCTTCTCACATGCTTCAGCGATCGTCTGATGGATGCTCGTTTGTCCCTCTCCAAACAAACCTTCATTCACACACTAGAGGAGGGCATGCGCTAGATTGCATTATATTGCATACATAGAGGAAGGCCGGTCCAGAAAAGGGGGGAAAATGGATTGCGCCCGGTTGCTTAGGGGGGATAGAAGCCCCTGATTGCTCTGCCCAGGGGCCCGAATTTCTGTCGGCGGGCCAGTATAGTATACGCAGCAGTGGTCGAAAGTTTTGCAGGAAATGCGTGTTAGGCCCTACAAGATTATGTTGAACTGAACGCTAAAGATACTCAAACATCAATCTAGACCTATTTTAAAAAACCATCGCGAGTGGCTAAGAAACAATTTGCTCGTGAAATGGAGTCGCCTAATATTGTTTTTCGACTCCATTATACATGTAGATCTCGTTGCATGGGCGCCCGCACATAGGAGCAAGAGCAACGAGGGGCACTTGCCCTTCCCTGGAAAATTGATTTTCCTATTTTTAACTATCAGGCATACTGTTTGGTTTTTAACTAATTGCTTCGCACTAAAACGCAAATGTTACAAACGATACACAAAATAAAACTGAGAAATTTGCATTTAGAAACTCTGTGAAAACAAACTTGTGTTCTTAATGTTCTGCTTTGTATTTTCCATCTCCTGTTAAAAAATTAAACCGTAGCCATCGTGTTTTGCCCATCCTGCAAAAATTTCTGCGGACGCCCATATCTCGTTGGTATCATTTGATTGTTTTCTTGTATTTTCGGCTCTTAATGCGATGGACAGAAGTCCTATTCGCCAACGTAGGACTAACCTGAATCGTCTGTTGTTACTGTGTTTTGCTTAACTTATTCTTCTTCTTTTCCTTCTGGCTTGGATTAGTCCCTCGTTGGAGAGGGTCAGCCACCCAGATCCCTTGTTTCCATATGGTTCTGTTTAAACGAGCGTCGTCTGGTCTCAGTTTGAGTAGTTTGAAGTCTTGCTTGATCACAGGCCCGCCGACAGAAATTCCGGGCCCTGGGCTGAACAGTCACGGGCCCCAAACTATCTTTAGGTTTTTGAGCAAATTTGCACAAAAACAAATAAAAATAACAATAGTGCGGTTATGAATGTACGCCGATGCTTATATTTATGACTTTAATCAGTTCTTAATGTTAAGAATTTAATTTTCAAATAATATGGCAATCAACAAGCAACCTTTCTGGATTTAATTGCCACAATATCTCTGATGATATCCTGGTAGTTCTCCATCTTGTCTACGAAACTAAAAATGCACTTCGGAAATGCTCTTACTTCATCGCCTGGAAAATTGTCCGAATGTCTAAAAGGACCATTTCTTAGCCTACTAGCTTTAGAGCAGCCTGTATCGTCTCAATCGTTTGCATAGCCTATAGGCCTAAACGCGGGCCCTGGCGGCAGAGTGCCAACATAAAATAACCTTTTCATAGTTTCTAGAATTTCAGCATTTTCATAATTCTTGTTTATAATGTCTTCTTTTGAAATTAAGATAGCCTACTAACACCACAAACTTCATTTTCATCCATTCAGTTATATAGGCCACGCCGCTACGATCATCAAGCAGGCACGTTTAATTCACTGGAATCAACCACGTAGGAGTAGATCTAAGCCTAATTAATTACAGGCTCTGATTGCCTTCTTTCTGAAGATTTCTGAGATTCTGAATTGAGATAGTGTGCGACTGTATAAGCTAGCTTATAACAGCTTTTGCTTTTTCATACTTATTAGCATTTTCTTTTCATTTTTGTACTCCAGCTGTGTGTTTATAAAATATTCCATCGTTGCGACAGAAATTTATCATTTAGATTTGTTCACTTATGATTGAAATCCGATAACGCATAATTTAGCAGAAGAACGTTCTGAGACGGAAGTGAGTGTATTCTTTTGCAAAACACTGATAAGTAAGTCAGGCTAATGGACAGTTGCTTGAAACTTAAACAGTTGTGGTTATGCAACAGTAATAGCCTATTAGGCTATAGGTCTATTTAAAACAACATATATCACAAACAATAGGCTAAGACGAAGTAATATAAGTGACTATAGGTTGGGCCCGCCGCTCGTAATCATATGAAACATATAATAATAAGTGTAGCCCCGGGCCCCCTCCGGGCCCCTAAAAGACGCCGGGCCCCTGGGCATTTGCCCCCCCTGTCCCCCCCCTCTCGGCGGGCCTGCTTGATCATGTCCGTCCACCTCCCCTTCTGCCGCCGTCCCCACGATGGCGTTGTCCCTGCACTTCCGCCTTCATTATTCTTTTGATGCTGGTATCCTCCGCCCGCTCCACATGTCCGTACCACCTCAGTCTGACCTCACGTATCTTATCAGATATACAGGCAACTCCTACTTTCTTTCGGATATTTTCATTCCTTTGAGGAGAATCGTGATTCTAGGGTCACACAAAAAACCGGATTTTTTTGCTTAACTTATTAATTGGTGCTTAACCATGAAAAACTTCAACACACAATTGAGTTTGCCCTACATGGCTAGTGGGATATCCACCCATGCGGGCCTTTCGCTGTGTTCGACACTGCCCTATAGTTAGACCCTATTATGTTCATTTCATCAAGCCACAGGTTAGCGTATAACCTACCACTGTTACTTGCACTGGTTTTTAAAATAGGCTACCATTGTTCAGCGCTGTTACTATGAATCAATCCATCTGTCTGTCTGCCTGTCCATCCATCCGGCCGGCCGTCCGTCTATCCATCTATCCATCTCCATCCATGTATCCATCCATCTATCCATCTAACTGCTTCAAGTTCTGTGTGTAATTGGGCCATCTGTTGCTACTACTGGAGGAGAATAGAGTAGAAAAGAATATTATTTATTGCAAGCACTCTGTGTCAAATAGCAATTCAAGTACACGTGGGCCTACAAGTGTAGGAAATTATAGGCTATACTGTGCGAAAACTAATGTCAAGCTTTGAACTACGGATGGTCTTCAGCCATGAACGTAACAGTTACGTGCAGCGCTGCTTGGAAACTGACAGACATGTTAGGCTATTAATAATATTAATATTTATCAATTGATTATTACATGTATTTTACACTGCGTATACGAGAAACTAATGTGCAGATTGTAAAGTTTAGTTTACCGGTTTCGCAGTGAAGTCCGACATATTGTTTACCATCGAAAACAGGACAGATGCAATAGTATCGATTTACAGCGTTCTGATTGACGCACGTTCCACCATGTTGACAAGGCTGGGTTTCATTGGCACAGAAATCGGTCTCTGTAAACAAAAAGACGAAGTCAGTGGTGATGTGTGATTGATGATAAATAAATAGACATAATATTATGTGGGTGAACCTGTGTGTTAGAAAGATAGGATGCACTTTCTGCTCTCTTTTATGTCGTTCTTAGACGTTGGCTATGCGGTTCAATCCAATCATTAGCGCAGGTTTTTTGCTTCAGATAACTGATGCTGGTCAGATTATCTGCTTAATTATCGGCAATTGTCAGATTCGTCTGCGCTTCCATTTTCCAACTGGTCCGATCCAACGTCGACGCTGGTCGTCAGAGCAAACTCCACCAGAGTCGTGTTGAGACTTGAGACTTGCATCTAAATCGTGTTGAGACTTGAGACTTGCATCTAAATCGTCTGCGCCGCTGTTCGCCTCAACGCAGATGAAGAAACTTGTTATTCCACAATTCTTAAGCTGACGTTATAATATAAGGTTAGCTTAACTTAAGAATTGTCATAGCAATAATTAATTAATTATTCTATTTGCTTATAGAAAAAATGTGCTAAATGACCGTTGATCTTTTCTGACGACGACTGACTAAAAATAACTCTTCTTATAAAATATAATAATTAATTATATTATTGGTTCATTAGGGACCGAGGTTCAATGAGTAGTGAAAGGAGGGATCTGACAGAACAAAGGAGAGATTATCGCTAATGACCTGCCCCGCCCACTCCGCTAATGGGCTATTAGGCCACGACCCCTTTGGCTAATGACCTATTAGGCCACGCCCCTTTGCTAATGAGCTGCTAAGCCACGCCCCCTTGGCCTGCTAATTACCTACTAATTATCAATTATGATTTATTATTTATCGATTATGATAATCCGCCACGCCCCCTTGGCCTGCTAATTACCTATTTATTAACAATTAAGCTAATCCGCCACGCCCCCTGAGGCTATTACGCTAATCCGCCAGCCGCACTATAGCCGGGCTAATTATCTATTAGGGGCTATTATGCTAATCCGCTGAGCTATTATGCTAATCCGCTGAGCTATTACGTAATCCGCCGGACTATTATGCTAATCCGCTGGGCTATGAGCTATTAGGCTAAGCCACCCCTCGCGCCCCTCGCGCCCGCCGCGCTAATCCGCCCGCCGCGCCTGCAGCGCTAATCCGCCCTCCGCGCTAATCCGCCCGCCGCGCCCGCCGCGCTAATCCGCCCGCCGCGCTAATCCGCCCGCCGCGCCCGCCGCGCTCGCCGCGCTAATCCGCCCCTCGCGCCCGCCGCGCTAATCCGCCCGCAGCCGCGCTATAGCCGAGCTAATTATCTATTATGCTAATCCACTGAGCTATTACGTAATCCATCAAACAGCGCTAAGCGGCGACCTGTCAATCAAACGTTAAACCCCGTAAAGCTGCGGCCAATCAGCGCTAAGCAGTGACCCAACTTCCTGTCAATCAAACGTTAACCCACGGGAAGCTGCAACCAATCAGCGAGCAACAGACGTTGACCGGCGTTCCATTGCCTGAGGGCACAATTGGAATCTAATTGCTCTTCATTCAACTGCGACCATCGTCCGTTAGATCGTAATGTTGCCCGTGTCCACATACGCTCAATAATGGCCAATTATCCTGCACAGCCGTTGACTGCCGTAGGCCATAATTGCTCCAATAACGATCTTCATTCAACCGACGCCGACCCTCCTTAGAGTCCATACGAACAATTACCAGCAATTACCCTGCACAGACGGCGTTCCACATGCATTTGCCATAGGCCATAATTGCCACAATAACGACTCTCATTGAAACAGAGTCGTTAGACCCATACGAACAATTACCAGCAATTATCCTTCACAGACGTTGACCATTGCAGGTAATAATTATGTGCATCTCTTCAGCACATGTACAATTATTCGACTCTTCCGCTCCTTTGACCATCAAAGGACACATTACATTCATCAAAGTCCTTGTATTATTCACAAATCCACTAATTTAAACCCATGCTAGTAGTCGAAATTCCCGTATAGCACCCCACTCCGACCGGAAATGACTCATCAGAGGCGCCGCAGAGCATTATGGGAGCTGCACTGGCTTCCACTTCTCTTCATCCTTCCCATCCACTCATTCAAATTTCAAATCCTCACTCTTAAACTGAATCCTACTTAGCCACGCAAGACTCACATCCTATACTCTATTTCTACACAACACTAAACCTCACCATCCAACCCTCCATTCGACCCCTCCACACAGGCAAATTTTGTAGCATATGCGTAAGAATCCACCAAGCAGATAGTGGCGAGCCATAGCAACAAACCAATCAGGAGGCTAGATCTCATAGGCATGACATCTCTCACCCTCCACAGCATTCCACATCACCCTCCAACCCTCCATTCCACCCCCTCCCCACCAACAAATATTCATTTTACACACAAGGACAGACCAAGCGGTGAGCGGAGAACCCTAGAGAGCGGACAATCAGAAGGATAGATCCCATAGACATGGAATCTTTCACCCTCCACAGCATTCAACCTCACCCTCCAACCATCCATTCAACCCCTCCCCACTCACAAATATTCATTTTACACATAAGAGCTGACCAATCAGAAAGCTTGAAACCTAGTTAGCGACCAATCAGAAGGCGAGAAATCCTACTCACAGTCCACATCACCCTCCAAACCTCCACGCATTCCCTCCACATACACAAATTTGACATACATATATAAAATTTAAGCATCCAGCAACTGCTAAATCCTAGACATGAACCAATCAGAAGAAGATAATTCCTACATATGCACCAAAAATATCGCCAATATTCGATATTTTATTCCAAAATATGTATATAGCAGCAATATATACAATTAAATTATACTAAATTATGACAACTATTTAGCATTTGTTACAATACTAAGCAAACTATAGCAGACCAGCGCCATTTTTCTTCTATATTTCTTATATGTTTCTTACATTTCAAGCAAGTACAAACTCAAAAACCGAAAAAACGCTCAGTCAGCCTTCGCCAATAGGGCCTTTCTCACTTCCTTGCACACGAAAACTCATAAACTTAAGAATCTTGCAACCTTCCACACCCAAGATGGTGACATTTCTTACTTCCTTGTACACAAAACTCAAAAACTTGAGAACCTTGCAACCTTCCTTTCGCAAGATGGTACCATTTCTTACTTCCTTGCACACACGAACTCAAAAACCGACGAATACTTCAACCTTCCTTTCGGAAGATGGTAACATTTCTTATTTTCTTGCGCACACGAACTCAAAAACCGACGAATCGCTCACCCTTCCTTTCGGAAGATGGTAACATTTCTTATTTCCTTGCGCACACGAACTCAAAAACCGACGAATCGCTCACCCTTCCTTTCGGAAGATGGTAACATTTCTTATTTCCTTGCGCACACGAACTCAAAAATCGACGAATACTTCAACCTTCCACTAGCAAGATGGTGCCATTTCTAACTTTCTTGCATCCACAAAATCAAAAACCGTTGAAATCTTCAACCTTCCACTCCCAAGATGGATCCATGTATAACTTTCATGCGCACAGAAACTCCAAAATCGATGAATCTAGCAGCAGAACTATCAGCCGGATACAACATGACCCCTTTTCTACATCACACACACGCACACACACATGCACACACACACACACACACATCCTTTCTCGCGAGACTAAGTCCAAATATCCCAGGTATGTATCTTTCAATTCACAAGGGGTCGCATCTTCAGACTTTCACACACATGAATCCAAAAGACATGGAAACACACAATCTTCAAATCCCTAGGTGGCGCATTTGCAACATTTATCAATAGGATAAGATCAAAAATGCTCAAACTTCTGCTCCCAAGATGGCGCCTGCGCAACTTTTCCTGCTCGGTCATATTCAAATATTGAATACATACAGCATTTCTCATACACATAAGGCCATCTAGTACACACACGCACAGACAACTTTCCCACTACAAGGTAATGCACAGGCAATCTTTTACATACCCACACGAGATCTCTTAAAATTTCTAAGTTACAGGGATATACTTTGAGCACTTTTTCTAAATTAAGGTAGTAAAGACATACGAAACAGCGAAGATTGTAATATGTACAAGGCAATTGCACGAAATTCATAGCTGCAAAGTAGCAGGAATTGAACATTGGCACAGGCAAAAAAAATGATAGGTATGATAGTTGTGCGAGCGAATAGGACTTGGATTTTTCGAATTATTTCAAAGTCAGACGCGTACTTTTACCAATGTACGAATTCAAACAGGCAAATTTACTAAATATGAAATGCAGGGATTGCATGGGGATCGATGTAAGATGCAAAGCGTGAGATGGGGAGAGGGGCACATTCTTCAGTTTGTGGAAACAAAGGTGTTCATTGTTTGCAATATGACAGCAATTTTGGTAAAGCTAGGTTTGCAGGATGTGTATTACATAACTTTTTAGGGTTGAGTGTGTTAAGTTGGCGAAATTTGGGGTGGGGGAGAGTGTGCAGGCTTAGATTTTGTGAAAACAAAAGATATAACGCACATGCGATGAGTCATCGATTTCAGCAAAGTGCGATTACAGCGAGCGAAGAATGCAATTTAGGGTTGCGAGCGGAATATTACAAGTTGAATTAGGTGTAGCGAACACGCGCTACTTGGCCGAAACCTGCTTTCGACACGTCGAAAATGCTAAGTTCCGAAATTTTTGCGGCGCAAATTCGAGCGCGGTGGCACCTTTCGTGCGCTGTGGCGGAGGCGGCGCTGCGCGCCGTCCCTCTCGTGCAACCTCGACTCCAGCGGCGAGGCGACGGCTGCGGCATGTGCACCCAATTAGATCAAGCTTTGGCCCGTACAAGCTAAAGTCGAATACGCACCGACACAAATCTTTCAATAATTTCCAGCACCCACAATACGCATGAGACTTTAGCTTCATACGAGTCAAAGCACGATCGATTGGGAGAGCATGTCGCGGCCGTCACCACGCAGCAGGAGCCGAGGTCGCTCGTGAAGGACGGCGCTGCGCGCCGCCTCCGCCACAGCGCACGAAAGGTGCCACTGCGTTCGAATTTGCGCCGCAAAAATTTCGGAACTTAGCATTTTCGACGTGTCGAAAGCAGGTTTCGGCCAAGTAGCGCGTGTTCGCTACACCTAATTCAACTTGTAATATTCCGCTCGCAACCCTAAATTGCATTCTTCGCTCGCTGTAATCGCACTTTGCTGAAATCGATGACTCATCGCATGTGCGTTATATCTTTTGTTTTCACAAAATCTAAGCCTGCACACTCTCCCCCACCCCAAATTTCGCCAACTTAACACACTCAACCCTAAAAAGTTATGTAATACACATCCTGCAAACCTAACTTTACCAAAATTGCTGTCATATTGCAAACAATGAACACCTTTGTTTCCACAAACTGAAGAATGTGCCCCTCTCCCCATCTCACGCTTTGCATCTTACATCGATCCCCATGCAATCCCTGCATTTCATATTTAGTAAATTTGCCTGTTTGAATTCGTACATTGGTAATAGTACGCGTCTGACTTTGAAATAATTCGAAAAATCCAAGTCCTATTCGCTCGCACAACTATCATACCTATCATTTTTTTTGCCTGTGCCAATGTTCAATTCCTGCTACTTTGCAGCTATGAATTTCGTGCAATTGCCTTGTACATATTACAATCTTCGCTGTTTCGTATGTCTTTACTACCTTAATTTAGAAAAATTGCTCAAAGTATATCCCTGTAACTTAGAAATTTTAAGAGATCTCGTGTGGGTATGTAAAAGATTGCCTGTGCATTACCTTGTAGTGGGAAAGTTGTCTGTGCGTGTGTGTGTACTAGATGGCCTTATGTGTATGAGAAATGCTGTATGTATTCAATATTTGAATATGACCGAGCAGGAAAAGTTGCGCAGGCGCCATCTTGGGAGCAGAAGTTTGAACATTTTTGATCTTATCCTATTGATAAATGTTGCAAATGCGCCACCTAGGAATTTGAAGATTGTGTGTTTCCATGTCTTTTGGATTCATGTGTGTGAAAGTCTGAAGATGCGACCCCTTGTGAATTGAAAGATACATACCTGGGATATTTGGACTTAGTCTCGCGAGAAAGGATGTGTGTGTGTGTGTGTGTGTGCATGTGTGTGTGCGTGTGTGTGATGTAGAAAAGGGGTCATGTTGTATCCGGCTGATAGTTCTGCTGCTAGATTCATCGATTTTGGAGTTTCTGTGCGCATGAAAGTTATACATGGATCCATCTTGGGAGTGGAAGGTTGAAGATTTCAACGGTTTTTGATTTTGTGGATGCAAGAAAGTTAGAAATGGCACCATCTTGCTAGTGGAAGGTTGAAGTATTCGTCGATTTTTGAGTTCGTGTGCGCAAGGAAATAAGAAATGTTACCATCTTCCGAAAGGAAGGGTGAGCGATTCGTCGGTTTTTGAGTTCGTGTGCGCAAGGAAATAAGAAATGTTACCATCTTCCGAAAGGAAGGGTGAGCGATTCGTCGGTTTTTGAGTTCGTGTGCGCAAGAAAATAAGAAATGTTACCATCTTCCGAAAGGAAGGTTGAAGTATTCGTCGGTTTTTGAGTTCGTGTGTGCAAGGAAGTAAGAAATGGTACCATCTTGCGAAAGGAAGGTTGCAAGGTTCTCAAGTTTTTGAGTTCGTGTGTACAAGGAAGTAAGAAATGTCACCATCTTGGGTGTGGAAGGTTGCAAGATTCTTAAGTTTATGAGTTTTCGTGTGCAAGGAAGTGAGAAAGGCCCTATTGGCGAAGGCTGACTGAGCGTTTTTTCGGTTTTTGAGTTTGTACTTGCTTGAAATGTAAGAAATATATAAGAAATATAGAAGAAAAATGGCGCTGGTCTGCTATAGTTTGCTTAGTATTGTAACAAATGCTAAATAGTTGTCATAATTTAGTATAATTTAATTGTATATATTGCTGCTATATACATATTTTGGAATAAAATATCGAATATTGGCGATATTTTTGGTGCATATGTAGGAATTATCTTCTTCTGATTGGTTCATGTCTAGGATTTAGCAGTTGCTGGATGCTTAAATTTTATATATGTATGTCAAATTTGTGTATGTGGAGGGAATGCGTGGAGGTTTGGAGGGTGATGTGGACTGTGAGTAGGATTTCTCGCCTTCTGATTGGTCGCTCACTAGGTTTCAAGCTTTCTGATTGGTCAGCTCTTATGTGTAAAATGAATATTTGTGAGTGGGGAGGGGTTGAATGGATGGTTGGAGGGTGAGGTTGAATGCTGTGGAGGGTGAAAGATTCCATGTCTATGGGATCTATCCTTCTGATTGTCCGCTCTCTAGGGTTCTCCGCTCACCGCTTGGTCTGTCCTTGTGTGTAAAATGAATATTTGTTGGTGGGGAGGGGGTGGAATGGAGGGTTGGAGGGTGATGTGGAATGCTGTGGAGGGTGAGAGATGTCATGCCTATGAGATCTAGCCTCCTGATTGGTTTGTTGCTATGGCTCGCCACTATCTGCTTGGTGGATTCTTACGCATATGCTACAAAATTTGCCTGTGTGGAGGGGTCGAATGGAGGGTTGGATGGTGAGGTTTAGTGTTGTGTAGAAATAGAGTATAGGATGTGAGTCTTGCGTGGCTAAGTAGGATTCAGTTTAAGAGTGAGGATTTGAAATTTGAATGAGTGGATGGGAAGGATGAAGAGAAGTGGAAGCCAGTGCAGCTCCCATAATGCTCTGCGGCGCCTCTGATGAGTCATTTCCGGTCGGAGTGGGGTGCTATACGGGAATTTCGACTACTAGCATGGGTTTAAATTAGTGGATTTGTGAATAATACAAGGACTTTGATGAATGTAATGTGTCCTTTGATGGTCAAAGGAGCGGAAGAGTCGAATAATTGTACATGTGCTGAAGAGATGCACATAATTATTACGCGCAATGGTCAACGTCTGTGAAGGATAATTGCTGGTAATTGTTCGTATGGGTCTAACGACTCTGTTTCAATGAGAGTCGTTATTGTGGCAATTATGGCCTATGGCAAATGCATGTGGAACGCCGTCTGTGCAGGGTAATTGCTGGTAATTGTTCGTATGGGTCTAACGACTCTGTTTCAATGAGAGTCGTTATTGTGGCAATTATGGCCTATGGCAAATGCATGTGGAACGCCGTCTGTGCAGGGTAATTGCTGGTAATTGTTCGTATGGACTCTAAGGAGGGTCGGCGTCGGTTGAATGAAGATCGTTATTGGAGCAATTATGGCCTACGGCAGTCAACGGCTGTGCAGGATAATTGGCCATTATTGAGCGTATGTGGACACGGGCAACATTACGATCTAACGGACGATGGTCGCAGTTGAATGAAGAGCAATTAGATTCCAATTGAGCCCTCAGGCAATGGAACGCCGGTCAACGTCTGTTGCTCGCTGATTGGTTGCAGCTTCCCGTGGGTTAACGTTTGATTGACAGGAAGTTGGGTCACTGCTTAGCGCTGATTGGCCGCAGCTTTACGGGGTTTAACGTTTGATTGACAGGTCGCCGCTTAGCGCTGTTTGATGGATTACGTAATAGCTCAGTGGATTAGCATAATAGATAATTAGCTCGGCTATAGCGCGGCTGCGGGCGGATTAGCGCGGCGGGCGCGAGGGGCGGATTAGCGCGGCGGGCGCGAGGGGCGGATTAGCGCGGCGGGCGCGGCGGGCGGATTAGCGCGGCGGGCGCGGCGGGCGGATTAGCGCGGCGGGGGCGAGGGGCGCGAGGGGTGGCTTAGCCTAATAGCTCATAGCCCAGCGGATTAGCATAATAGTCCGGCGGATTACGTAATAGCTCAGCGGATTAGCATAATAGCTCAGCGGATTAGCATAATAGCCCCTAATAGATAATTAGCCCGGCTATAGTGCGGCTGGCGGATTAGCGTAATAGCCTCAGAGGGCGTGGCGGATTAGCTTAATTGTTAATAAATAGGTAATTAGCAGGCCAAGGGGGCGTGGCGGATTATCATAATCGATAATTAATAAATCATAATTGATAATTAGTAGGTAATTAGCAGGCCAAGGGGCGTGGCTTAGCAGCTCATTAGCAAAGGGGCGTGGCCTAATAGGTCATTAGCCAAAGGGGGCGTGGCCTAATAGCCCATTAGCGGAGTGGGCGGGGCAGGTCATTAGCGATAATCTCTCCTTTGTTCTGTCAGATCCCTCCTTTCACTACTTCTATGGCCTAGGCCTAAGCCTGAAGAACCGATCGGCGATTTCGAAAACACAATTACAAAATGCAATGATATTGCAATCGAACGTTGAAACTAGGCGTGTGTGATATAAATCAGAGATCTGAGTTTCGCGTCAATCTCCACACTGGATAACTAGAAAGTGAGTATTAACTACAATGGATCATTCAACCCGGTTATTGGAAATCGGCATCACATAATACGTCAGAAGACAGTTATGACATTTTCTAATAGACGATAAAATTAATCATCATTAGGCCAATTTATATTTCACAAATATTTATATTTTCTGACTTCCATAACATCGCTATCGCTTGACGGATGATGCAACGGAATGATTATTTATCGAAAAAATTATCGCAACTCTGTTACAAAAAAGCTTATTCACTCTGTCGTGGTTTTCCACCTTGATTATTGTGGCTCCCTGCAGGTCGGATTGAGTGCTGGGATCGGATTCTACGCATGGCAGCTTTATCAGCCAAAACCCTACATTGACTGGCTCACATCTTATCTAGCAGACCGCTCCTCTTCCACTGTCTTTCACTCCACCCGTTCCTCTTGGATCCCCGTTCCAGTGGGCCTTCCGCAGGGTTCTGTTCTAGGGCCCTTGCTCTATATCCTTTTCACTGCAGACATTGGCTCTTTGCTCGCTTCTTGCTCATTGCGAAGCCACTCTTACGGTGATGATGTAGCCTACAATCATATGCCCATTGCTTTGCTGTGGACGCAGTCAAAACTGTTCGCCTTATGGTCTGCGCTTCTGACACCCTTACCTCTTGGCTTTCGTCAAATCGACTTCGACTCAACTCTTTGAAGACGCAGTTCATGTGGCTGGGAACTCGCCAGCAGCTGGCCAAGATTGACTTGGCTGCTCTCGCACATGAGTTTCCCCTTGTAACCTTCTCTACCTCTGTTCGAGACCTTGGGGTCATCTTGGACCAAGAACTCTCCTTCTCTAAGCACATCTCTTCCCTGTCACGTGCCTACTATTACCAAATTCGACAGCTGCGTGTTGTTGCTCGCTCTCTCTCATTCACTGCATCTTCTACTCTTGTCCATGCCTTTGTTTGCAGCCGCTTAGATTACTGCTCCTCTCTTTATGTTGGCCTCCCACAGGTCCGTCTGAACTCCTTGGTTAGGGTCCTTCGATCTGCAGCACGCTTGGTTGGTGGCATTTCCCGGTTTGCTCACGTTTCTGCCTTCATGAGGGATGACCTCCACTGGCTCCCACTGCAGCAACGCATTGCTTATAGAGTTTCGTCTTTAGCTTGGCGCTGCATTCTGTCTCAAGCTCCATCCTACCTATGTGAGCTTTTTACTCCAGTCTCGGTTTCTCTGGGCCGTCGTTCGCTGCGGTCAGCTGCTCGCGGTGACTTTCTTGTCCCTTTTTGTCGTACCGCTACTATGCAGCGAAGAGCATTTTCCGTGGTGGGTCCAGCTATCTGGAATGGCCTCCCTGCGGCTCTGCGTTCGCTTCCCCGTGACTCTGCTGGCTCTTTCTACCGTCTTCTCAAGACCTTTCTCTTTGACCAGGCCTGAGTTGGGAGCACCTCTGAGTAGAGATCTTGAAGGGGCGCTATATAAATTCATGTGATTGATTGATCATGTGATTGATGTAGGCCTAAGTTTTTCCGTGTTTCTGAGTAGCCTACATGAGGGATGTCCTTCATTGGATCCCTTTCCTCAGCGGATAAACACCGGATCTCTGCATTGGTATAACATTGCATCGAGGGTTCAGTTCTCCCATACCATTGGAACTCTGCTGTTCTACTTTGCATGTCCAACACCGAAGTTCCATTTGTTCATCCGTTCAGGCTGAGCAGACCTTCACAAGGCAATGCCGAGTTTTCTCATCCGCTGGCCCTGCCACCTAGAATAAACTTTCTATGGCACTTCGCCGATTACCCAGCGATCACTCCGCCATGTTCTTCAGTAACATTGAGTCTGTCCTATTTAGCCGAGGTTGAGGCGGTAGCGCTGCCGAGCAGCCTAATAGGCCTAGTTTTGAATGGCCCTATATATAAGTGCTCAAAATAAAATTTAAAAAAAATAATAAATAAATAAATAAAAATAGAATCGACGAAAAGACAAGTCATTCCAGAAAATTGCTTCCTAATTTTTAAAAATCTTTTTTTATGCTCAAAAGTGCGCCTACACTTAAAAAAATCAATAGCACCTTTAATCGACGCTTCCTCTTGTCTACGAGTTAGTAAGCAGGTCCAACGTCAAATAGCATTATTATTATTTCTTTTTTTGCCCCGAGGTATTTAGGATCCCTCAGGGACTTCATTACTAACTAATGGTTAAAAACTAGTCAAGAATGACCCTACTCTTCGTTGTCTTGATCATCGAAAGTGCCTGTGTGAATGTGCCTCACAGAGAGGAACCCCCAGCCGGAGACCAACCGCTACTCTGACTGACTCGTCGTCAAGTCTGAGTCCGCACGAGGTGATAGGGAGAGCCAGCAACCAATCGCCCGCGTGCGGGGCAGAGACAGCTCTGAGACGCGCTTGATGGAGTGGGTCCTCAAGCCCGGTGTGTAAGTCAGATATGATCTTATCGGTCAGTGGATTTCCCAAGATGATTGCCTGTGGACAACACTGCTGTCTGGAAGCTGCACTGAACTGGCCATTAGACAGCGAGACAACATCTCCTCATGTTGTTTATCGGCAGGGAATGAGTCACCTAGCATGATTGATTGGAGCGGAAGTGTACCTGCGGCGGAAGCCAGAAAGGCGGGTAATGCCAGCAAGGTTACAGATCGAATGCCCAGTCCACCAGCTTTGATGGGCAGTGAGGCTTGAAGCCACTGATCCTCTGACAGAGGCAGATTTAAGACCTCGATTATTATTATTATTATTATTATTATTATTATTAGTAGTAGTAGTATTATTATTATTATTATTATTATTATTATTATTATTATTATTATTACTATTGTTCAACCATTTATTAAACGTAGTTTTTTTTACAAGAAACTAAAAGAAAAGTTGCTTGGTTCTGGAGCTAGCGCTCCTCATCACCGAACAGCTGTGTGAATGTGTCTCGAAACGCATTATTATTATTATTTTTTTTATTTTTTATTTTTTTTTATTTATTTTTTTTTACCCGAGGTATTTATTATTATTATTATTATTATTATTATTATTATTATTATTATTATTTATTTCCGTTTCAAACTGTGCAAACAAATGTGCAGATGTGCAAACGCCTGACAAACACAGGCACAATGTGCTAATTGTTTTCGACAACTAAAACTAAATTAAATGCATATTAGTAAGTTCAGTCGTCCTCTACCCTGGTGTGTTGTGCAATTATGTGTTGTTATTATTATTATTATTATTATTATTATTATTATTATTATTATTATTATATCGAGTCACAAAGGCAATTATGACAACGCATGCAAATAAAACCTAAAGAATCAGGAGTGAACAGTTAATAAGATGGCAGTGGCTGCTTTTCGAATGTGCCCCTGCAGGCAACAGCGTTGAATCGCTGGATGCAGACAGAAAACCGTTGGAATAGGTAAGTTGTCTCTTTAGGGTCTCCGGTGATTCGTGTCAGCAGGCGCCCCAAATCTTTAAGTAGCTTCATTCCCTCAATGTTGATGGGCCCCATGGTCTCGAAGGCCAGCGGAACAAAGAGATAAGTGGCAGTAAGATGGTTGTATTTGTCGACCTTCCTCGTAGCCGCCACTTCCGCTGCCGCACCTGCAGACAAGGATGTCGCAGGGATGTAAGAAGGAGCTACAGTGTCAATCACCGTGGCGTCCCATACGAGGTTTCGGCCTTTATACCAAGGAATCAGCGTAAGACCATCCGGACGTCTGCCATCAGATCTAGAGAGACCGGGTGGTTCCTTGATATTTGGGAATCCCGCTCGTGTGAGACTCCGGCTGAATAGATCGTTTAATGTGGCGTGTCTTGCGATCCGTCCCGGTCCAAGGCCACAGGAAAGCCCATGAGCTCCATTTGCTGTCACTCGAGCTCCGCATGGGCAAGCATGAGGCTCGCAAATGCATGTTCCCAGGCGGAGTCCTACCGCAATCCTGACCGCCTCGTCGTCTAATCGTAAACCACATGAGGTCACGGGGAGGGCGAAAAGCCAGTCACCCGCGTGAGGCGCTGCGACAGCCATAAATCGCGCTTTATGGTATGGGTCGGAAAGTGCAATGCTCAGCTCGGCAATCATCTTCTGCATTAGAGGTTTGTCCCAACTTTATTATATTATTATTATTATTATTACTATTATTATTATTATTGTTATTATTATTATTATTATTATTATTATTATTATTATTATTATTATTATTATTATTGTTGTTGTTGTTGTTGTTGTTGTTGCTGCTGCTGCTGCTGCTGTTGCTGTTGTTGTTGTCGTTATTAGGCCCTACTATTATTATTATTATTATTATTATTATTATTATTATTATTATTGTTACTATTATTATTATTATTATTATCATTAATGTTATTATTATTAACTCAATAACTATCCAATGCTGTATTAGCGAGACACGATCTTCTGCTCTTCGTGTCCGAGCGTTGCCATACATTCAGCAAAATCCTCCGCGACCTTTGATCGTCGCGTACTTCAGTGTAAATACTTTTGCTGTAATTAATTATCTCAAGATATCTGCCGAATGCTCTGTTTGTGACTTAGATAGACTTGCTCTGAGAACCAAAGCACCTCAATGGCAACTCTTTGGTTCTCATCAATAATAGGTCGAACTACCGTCGAAGCCTGGAGTATAGATAAAGGCTTCAGTTAGTTGCAAGATAAGATGTACATGTAGTAGACCTATTATAAATAATTCTCATTTATCACACAGGAGGCAACGCAAGGACCAGAGACTCTGTCATTGCAAGACGTACGATAGAACTGCAATCAGTTTCATATGCTTGCGTTTGTCATTATCGTCAAGCATTAAAGATACGACACAATCGCATTCACTGTGATAATAATATTATCTCACCTTTGCACATCTTTGCATTGTTAGGTAAAGGTTCGTATCCTGGATTGCACGTGCAGTTGTAATCGGCGATTAGATCTGTGCATTTGCCAAATGGATAGCAGGGATTCGCCTCGCACTCATTGATCTCTGAAATAACAGTCAAGTGTAACATATATAAAACTATTTTCAATTAGAATACAGATACGAGCGCACAAACTGGCTACGCCGCCCTGTTATTCTGTGGACACGTGAATAGCCCTGGAAATAATCTACATTGAATGATCACAGAAATGACGAAAGCTACGAAGGCCATAAAAATAGGGATATAGTGAATGACTGGAATAACCTACTTACACAAGTCTTATACATGTAGGTCCCCGTCATGTCATTTTTTTCTACATTAACCAAAAAGTTCATGATGAATTGTCCTTAAGATTTGTATTTCACCTACCGACGTCACAGATATATCCAGTGAATCCTGCAGTGCAGATGCAGCTGAAAGTGACGCCATTATCGACGCATGTCGCACCATTGCGACATGGACTCGTATCACACGGGTCAGCTAGAATACCAAGCAATATACATTGATGTTAAGTACTTAACCCTTCTGGCTGAATCAATTTAAATAATAGATATACAAGGCTAAATCTAGCAAACATTATTATGCGACTGTGTTCAACTTCTTATATAGACTAGCCTATGTTTATGGTCAAGTACATATCCAAAACTCGCTTTGATTTAGGATTCATTGCAGAGTTATCAGTGGGGTAGACCTATAGTGAATGAGATTTCGTCAGCATCAGCAATGGCTTCTCTGTTGGCTGCATATACCTATCAAAGATAACTGTAGACAAAAATTCCATGAATTTATAACTTCAATACCTACATGTAATTGCAATTTATCAGAGCATCTAAAGCAATCACAGATTACCGTAGCAACGCAGTCGAAAATTAGACGAAGCTGAGTTTAAAAAAAATTCAAACTTGTTTCTTCAGATAGATCGACTCGAATATACAAAAAATAATCCAAATGAAAAATGGTGCAATGAAATCACAAAATACATTTTAACCTTTAGGTAAGTGAAAAGATATCCCTGAGAAAGGGTAACCCAGAAAGGAAGGTACGGTATCCCGCTAGACCTGCATTGGCAGCCAAAATACAGGAATCTCAGATCAGGACAGCAAATATAGCCCATTTAAATTTTATTATTTATTCAACCACTTGCGTCGCGCAAAATTATTCAATTTCTGTTTAAAACAAAATTTCGAAACCATAATTAAGAAAAATTGCCTAAATAATGGATGCATAACGATGATACTGAAAGAGGCGCTCATTTTTGTCAAATAAAAACCTCCTTTTGCGTTTGGTCTAATAGCCGATAAGCATCAAAATATCTTATTATGTCATTTTACATTATATGAACGAGTATCAGTTGAAAGACAAACGTCGTGGAGTCGTCGTTGTTTTTGTTGTTGCACGAGTCGTTGACAATGTAGAGGGTGTAGTAGGCCTAGTTGGTGATGGTGTTATTGTTGTTGTGCTCTTGGTTGTTGCTTCCGTTGTAGAGGATGTAGGCGATGATGGCAGAGCAGTAGATGATACAGCGAGCGTTGTAGTTATTGTTGTTGTACTTTGTGTTGTTGCTTCCGCTGTTGTTTCTGCTAAAAATAAAATGGGGAACTGTAGCCTATCAATAACCGTTCATGCAATCTCAGATTGCCACAGCAGTAGGCTATAGTCGAGTGATAACTGAAATAATTAGCCTACGACATCGTTTACCCAAGGTGGGAAAAGCGATTTGTAGCCTAACTCTTTCTTTTTCCAAAACTTCCCCGATGGACTTGATCATAATTATTAAGTGACAAGAACTGATTGGTCCTTTCATTGATCCCACCCTTCCCATGATATAAATGTCATTTTCTTTAGTCCACATTTTCAAATGGTAGGCTTCTACCACACAAAAGTGAAACTATTCTTTATGGCTTTGCTACTCATTTGATATGTCCGATCCACGAGTGACTATTTTCAAAGTAGCCTAGAGTTCTGACGGGTGAAAGGTTCAAGTTACGCAATTTTTAAATTTCCGGTAGAGTTTTTTCAATTTTCACACTTTGAAGTAGGTCTAAGCGGTGCAGTTTATCATAAAATGTGATGAAAATTTTTTGCAAAGATATTTACTAAAACTCACACCTAAAATTCTAGCTGCAAATGCAAAAAATAGTTTGCATGACTGTCTGTAGGGTTTATAGGGCCTGCACGAAAGCACCCATAGACCTATAATTATAATAAAATGCACAGATTACCGATAGAGATCTTTAGATTTATATCTCTAAGTGGCGTCTGCACTTTGCATTTCGTCACACAATCGTTTCAATCGAAGGAATCTGTTCGTTTGTTACATTGGAAACACGTTGCGCTCAACGTCTGCGACGAGTCGACCAAGTCGTTAGCAGAGTTGTTAACTCATAAAGTCAGTTGTTGGGTGAATTGCAACTTGATGAGTTAGCATTTCACCTAACGATTGGAACCGATCACTGTCAGAAATAAAGTCGATTTTGATCATCAATGCACACAGATGATAATCTCGTAAAGACGTAAATTTCGATTACTTTTGCAATTTATAATTATTTTTTATTGGTCCATATGTAGGCCTAGCCGTTAAGCAGTAGGCCTACCGTATTTTAGATCATCGAAAATTATTTATCAGTCAAAAGACTAACGTAGCGGCGTCGTTGTTCCGGATAAAGGAAGAGTAGATGGTGGAGAAGTATTAATTGTAGTAGTTGTAGACGCTATTGTTGTCGGAGAAGTTGCGGATCTCGTGTTAGTTGGTGCAGGAGTATCAATCGTTGTAGATGTAGTGATTGTAGATGTTATTGTTGTCGCAGTAGTTTCGGATATCGTGCTACATAGTGGAATAGTATCAATCGTGTTAGTTGCAGGAGCAATTGTTGTCCCAGTAGCTTCGGATCTCGTGCCAGATGGTGGAATAGTATCAATCGTAGTAGTTTCAATTGTTGTCCCAGTAGCTTCGGATCTCGTGCCAGATGGTGGAATAGTATCAATCGTAGTAGTATCAATTGTTGTCCCAGTAGCTTCGGATCTCGTGCCAGATGGTGGAATAGTATCAATCGTAGTAGTTTCAATTGTTGTCCCAGTAGCTTCGGATCTCGTGCCAGATGGTGGAATAGTATCAATCGTAGTAGTTTCAATTGTTGTCCCAGTAGCTTCGGATCTCGTGCCAGATGGTGGAATAGTATCAATCGTAGTAGTTTCAATTGTTGTCCCAGTAGCTTCGGATCTCGTGCCAGATGGTGGAATAGTATCAATCGTAGTAGTTTCAATTGTTGTCCCAGTAGCTTCGGATCTCGTGCCAGATGGTGGAATAGTATCAATCGTAGTAGTTTCAATTGTTGTCCCAGTAGTTTCGGATATCGTTCTACATAGTGGAATAGTATCAATCGTAGTAGTTTCAGGCGCTATTGTTGTTGTCGTAGTAGTTTCGGATATCGCGCTGGATAATGGAATAGTATCAATCGTAGTAGTTTCAGGCGCTATTGTTGTTGTCGTAGTAGCTTTGGATATTGTGCTGATCGTAGTAGAAGGATATTCTGAAAACACGAAGAGATATAAAAGGACGATGTTTCACCAAATGACTCAAGTTCTTTTATATTGCATAGAGGTCTATACTTATGAACCCGTTTCGTCGTCGCCATCGTCGTCATAATCATTGTCATCATAGTCATTGTCGTCATAATCATTGTCGTCATTGTTGTTGTTGCTGTAATACTTGCCATAGGTGGAACTGATTCAGCAAGAACAACAATTTGGTTGGGGGTAAAGAATGAACTTTCATTTATCATCATCGTCATGGTCGTCATTATTTTGTTTTTGTCGCTGATCGCAACACTCAATTGCCTCAATTGAACCACAACTGTCGGATCATAGTTATTGTTGTATTCTATTCAGTGCAAACTTGCATTTACTGTTAGAGATCCTTTAATCTGGAGATCAGTTGCATATCACTTTGGGGTCAAACACTAGAGATGTGAGTGCGTTTTAAGCGTAAGAAGTGTGCTCCTATTTGGGCAATCATCTCCTGTATAGACAACTCTGGCAAAAGTGAATGAAAATGTTCTGTTAGCTCATTAGTTTCAACAGTTTCATATGAGGAACGAACATTAACCCCTCGGACAAACCCTCCCGGACAAACTACACCGGACAAGCTCCAGGACAGATCCCCCATTTAGCCTAGGACAAAACCCCGGGACAAAATCCCTTCCACTGTGCAAATAGTCTATTTCTGTAGTCAATTGATGAAATACGTTTCGTCAATAGGCCTACAGCTTCTATTTAAATAGCAACAAGTGTTTTTATCGATCCAACTTCTTTTTAGATTACAATTATTTTTCATCAATCCAGCTTCCATTTAGGCAAAAAATCATGTTGCTTTATCCGTCCAGCTTCTATTAAAATAGCAACAATTGTTTATATCAATCCGGTTTCTAATTAAATAACAATTAGCATATTGTTTTTCATCAATCCAGTTATAATTTAAGCAAGAACATTTTCATCAATCCAGATCCAATTAAAGCAAGAATATTTTCATCAGTCCAGCTTCGATTTAAGTGAAAATGATTTTGTATCAATCCGACTTCTATTTGGCGAGAAATTCTTTTTATGAATTCTATTTGTGTACGACCAATAGATATGCTTTGAACTTAGGATCGCCTTTCGGAGGATTACCACTTATACGAAATTTATGTTCTATCAGGGGGTTGTCCTACCATGGGAGATTTGTCCGGATCTTTGCCCGGTTTTTCCCCCGGGCGATTGTCCAGGGGGTTAATGTCCTACACCAGTTTCTATAGGCCTATAATACTCGCCAGAGCAAAGAAAATTTCGTTGATATTTTAGACGGTCCTTGCATTTCATCACAGGGCCTACTGCGCCATGGGGGGATGGAAGCAGACTGCTTCCAATTTGGGCCAGGGGGGGGGGAAAGGTTCCCCCCTGGCCCAAATTAGTACTTTTGTTTATAGTAAAGGTTTTTAGTCTGTTTAAGTAAACATTAATCAAGCAATAAAAGCTTGGTTGCTCAACAATTGAAGTTCAAAATCAAGTAAAGCAAACGGCTTATAAATTACTCCCTCAAACATTAAAGCACTATTGAAGTCTGTACGAATGCAAATTGCTTACACTTTTGTAGCCTACATTTGAGGGAAATGTTCGAAGGAATTGTCCTATTGAAACGTTCTGGTGGAATCCAGAGAGGAAATTACGGGGAGTGGTCCTGGGAAATGTCCATGGGATTTGTCTGTATCTCAAAATGGATGTTGCTGAGTATTGTACAACTGACCGTAGACTACTCAATTTGATATACAGTACCAAAAAATTGATATTTTACTGAATACTGGACCTTTCCAAACTTCACGTGACTGCTACAGTGTTTAACGCACTGCTAACCCATAATGAGAAATTTTAGAATGTTAGGCCTACCATTATATTGTGCAAATTTAAAAAAATAAACCGTGGGGAGGCGACGTTTTATGATATCCTAAACCACATTTCTGAGGACTAATTCACGAGCAATTTTGTGAAGATGACAGCTTTAAGTGGTACAATTACAGCGTGCAAATCCAAAAAAGTGAAATTTTCATGACTTTATCGTTCATAAACAGCTAGCAAACAAGAGCCTAAAACATGCGCTCTAGTCGATGACAACAGCTAAAAATGCGTTGTTCTCCGCCCCAGACCCCGCTGGGGGAGCTCACGACGCTCCCCCAGACCCCCTAGGGCCTAGTCGCTATGGGCTTCGCGCCTTCGACACCCGCAGCTTCGCGCCTTCGACGCTTGCAATATAGACAAAGTTTCTGTTAGGGGGAATGCTTCCAGCTCTCAGGGGAGGATATTAGGCCCTGTTTCATCATTTGTTCAAGTCGGTCATTGCGGAGACAAGATGTCATAAAGTCGTCTAATCGTAACGTCAAAACTTAAGAAGCGCTACATTACAGCTAAGCGCAAAGCATCAGCTTATTTACGAGCGATGAGCAATGTGTATGTATGTAGGAGGTAGGTATGTATGTTTCTCTCTTGGTCTATGCGTGTGTATGTATATATGTACATGTATGCAGCGTAGGCCCACGTACGTACACACGCACACATGAAGGTCTATATCTATAAAATATTCATTCATTCATTCAATCATTAAGTGTATGTTTATATAGCGCCTCTTCATGAAGACTACACAGAGGCCCTCCCAACCCCAGCGCGGCCAACTAAAACTGTCTTAAGATGAAAGAGGAATGCATGGGAAGGTAGAAGAGGTGCGAAGTGTCAAGGACAGACCATTCCGGGAAGAGGGTAGGCCTACTACCACCGAGAAAGCGCGGTTCTGCATAGCGGAAGTACGACCAAAAGGGACTGTGAGTAAGGTTTGCCCAGCCGCCATAATGCACTATGAATAAATGCATGTATGCAATTACGCATGCACTATGAAGGACAAGAACAACAATGAAAAAGTGTTTGTACAATGCTTGCTAGTTTATTTTCATTCAAATTGTGCAAGAAACCGGTGTTGCAAAAATACCGGAGTGCGGTAGTGTAGGGTATGTTTGGTGTCTTGCAGTCGCAAAATTGCGGTTTCGAATCCACCTCAAACCGCCAAGTAAGGGACCCTGAGCAAGTCCTTCACTCGCAATTGCTCATGAGCTTCGGCGAGAAACTCCTAATCAGTGTCCGCGCTGTAGTCGGGAGCGCCTCTGCGTAGAATTTTGAAGGGACGCTATAACAAGTGCTCATGCATATATGCATACATACACACATATATATCCATACATATACAAATATATCATCATCATCATCATCACCATCATCATCAGCGTCATCATCATCATCATCATCATCATCATCATCATCATCATCATCATCATCATCATCATCATCATCATCATCATCATCATCATCATCATCATCATCATCATCATCATCATCATCATCATCATCATCATCATCATCATCATCATCATCATCATCATCATCATCATCATCATCATCATCATCATCATCATCATCATCATCATCATCATCATCATCATCATCATCATCATCATCATCATCATCATCATCAATATCATTGGGCTCAATGCCCGTAAGAGTCCGACGCCACTCTCTGTCTGAGTCTGTCTCGCATCATGCTGCCCAGCTTCAACAGGTCCGGTCAGCAGGTCTGCTCCATACCATTAACATCTTGGAGCAGCTAGACCACCTTGTCTGAATAAAGAGAATATTGGGAGAGAGGCATGAAGGACAACCTGGGTCAATGCCCATATGTGTCCCACGCTCTCCCTCGACTCTCTCCACCAGTCTGTCCTGACCAGCCTGTGTATGTCTGCTCCACATCATGACACCTTGAAGCATCTTGGTCGCTCTGTCACTTGTGTCATGGTTTTTGCGGCTTTCAATCGTCTTGGTCTTTTACTGCCAGCGTATCGCCACCCATCTGGCAAACCTTCCTCCTTTAGTCCGGGCTTAGGACCGGCACAGGGAAGTTATTGGTTCCCTGTGGCGGAGGATGGATGCAGTTTAACGTCGTGCCCAGGAAAAAACAAATACATACATACATATATACATACATTGATACATACGTACATACATAGCAGGGACGTCATTTCAGTTTTTTTCAGGGGGGGGGCAAAACTTAGCTAGCTTAATATGCTTCGTATTTAGCCTAGGCCTATATAATATTATATATATATATATATATATATATAAACTGCAAGCTATCGCGAACCGGTGTTGCACGATGTCTGGATTGTCTGCGTAATTATAATAATATTCTTCACTGAACAAAAATTAATCGGGTTGACAGTCTGACAAAACGCATCCGGTTACATTATAACCTACAGTTATGCAATGACATAAATCTCTCTCTCTCTCTCTCTCTCTCTCTTTCTCTCTCTCTCTCTCTCTCTGTTATAGGCAGTTGTAGTCGTTTGCACTTGCACTGTTTATCTCGTTCAATGATTCAATCAATCAATAGGTCTATTTATATAACGCCCTTCAAGATTCTTACTCAGAGGCGGTCCCGATTCAGGCCATGCGAGAAAAACAGAGTGACTTGTACTTACCATCACACCTTTATACAGCTGCTAGCGACTAGGCCTATACTGTGACTTAATTTGGAAACAAGCAGAAAATAACTTAAAAGGCAAAGCAGAGCACTCTCTGTAGGCTATGATTTATCAATTTAACTTATTTGACATTCATTAATAATCCTCTATAGACACTTCAATAATTATCAGGTCTCGAAAGGAGCTGATCTTGGTTCTGTGACTAACATACTATATAACTATTCTTTGGTGTCTACTCCCACTCCCAAAGCTCATGCAGAATACTATGTAGCTACTGACGCACACACATATATATATATAATATAATTATGTATATATATATATATAATATCCAACACGTTATATATCCAGCCACGGAATCCAGCTGCCTTAATTTTCCTATCCCCTAACACTTAATGCGTCCAGTCTGATAAATTACTCGTCCTCCTCAGACCACCTCTACTCCGGCTTGGCTTCGGCATATCTGTCAACGACATCTGTTTTCAGTGGAATCGGGCCCAGAGTAGGCTAAGGTTTCCAGTATCGGTGTCCACATTGCTCGCTATATATCATACTGCGAGACTTAGAAGTCGCCTAGCTTGCTGACCCTCCATTTAGGGTCAAAGTCAGCCTTTCGCCGGATTAAGATGTACAGTATGGACCTCGGTATAGATAGGGAGGAAGCTCCCTCCCTTTCATCATCAGGATTTACGGCCCTGACTTGTACATTGTTGACCTCTCTAGGGGTGCTCTGCAATTTTAGCCATTTTCAAATTTAGCACACGAGATACATTCAATCTCTTGGGAGTTTCTATCACTCTAGGAAACCACTGTGTGCAAAGTTCTGACATAAATGACAAAATGCACAGAAATACACATAAAAAATAGTTTTTTTCTCAAATTCAGGGGGGGGGGCAAATGCCCCCCCCTGCCCCCCCAAATGACGTCCCTGATACATAGTCTGCGTATGTACGTATACGTATACATACGTACATACACACATAAATACATATATACAATTAAACGTACTTACATACATGCATACATACATACGTACATACGTACATACATACGTATGTATGTACATTCATACATACAAAGAAATTAGCTCACCCGTGTCAGAGCCGGCTGTATTTGAAACTGTGGATGACGTAATGAGACCAGTAGATAAATCATAGGGATCGTCTACAAGCGGAGTAAAACATGCATTTTAAGTAATTTTTGAAGGCAACAAGTTGTTTTAAAATTGCCCAGGAAAGTGACTTGCCAAAATACTAATAAGCTATAGATAGTATAGATCTACTTTAAAGATGCCATCATGCGGAGTCGGTTTCGCAAAGAGACAAAGAAATTCGCTAACCGGATGTAGAGTCGGTTGTACTTGAGAACGGGGATGGCGCAGTGAGACCATTAAATAAATCATAAGGATCGTCTACAAAAGAACAAGAGCGACACATCCGATCAGTTTTTATTTAGGATAACAGACTATTTATGATCCGATGTCAATTAATTTGATAACTTATATATATATATATGTATATATATATGGCCTATATATTATATATATATTATATATGCACATATACATGATTATATATATATATATGTAACATGTATTTCAAGCAATTTCTGAAGGTGACAAGTTGTTTTAAAATTGCTGATGAGAGTGACTTGCCAAAATATTAATAGACCTATAGGCCTACATTGAAGATGTTGTCATAACTATTAGTCTGAACATGATCAATGCGGTATCTTTATCATTGCTTTAAAAAGCATTTGTTTTCAACTAAACCTGATTGTCGTATAAGTGCAGTGGATATTTGTAACCCATTTCCCGACCTGGCAGTCAACTGTGATGTCTAATGACGGTACACAGATCCATAAAATAAGCTAAGCTTATCAGTTGCAAACGGTTTAAGAACTATAATCCCTATTATAAGCCTGAATTAAAGCATTTTAAAGATCACAGTTTGTTGGTGAATAATGTGCTTTAAAATCAAACGTGAAAGAATTCGCTTGACAGTAATTAATTACTTGACAATTTTTTTATGGTATTACGAATTTTGAACATAATTATATACACAGCAAACTATAAAAATCCATCCATTCATGTCAGACTTACTACGCTTAGACAATGAATGGTTCGTACGATGTGGTGCAAAAGTTTGCAAATTTCTTACCTGCTTTAAAGTATGAGATAGTTATCTGGGTAGACTAACAAGTGGCTACGTTACTTGAAATAGATTGAGTTATAGCAGAAGGGTTGATAATAAAGGGAAAGGCGAGGAAGGTGACAAGTAGCAGAAATGAAAAGGTGAAGCAAATGCCCTGTCAAGTCTTCTTCTTTTGATCTGCTCCAAACGTCGCCGAAAGTTTTGACTCAGCATTCGAAAACCTGTAAAGACATAAAGACCAACTCTCAGACAAACACAAAAGCTCTCGTTACTGGTCTGTGAATAGGCTACCTTAGCGATTTTATCATTGATTTCATGTGTCTATTCACCATAAAGAGCTGACCCTAAAACTTAATTATCTAGGCCTAAGCTATCTATTCACCCACCAACCCCTCACCTGATTTAGTCAATAGCGGAACACCGGGCTATCTAATGTATCCTGCTGCAGTGCCGTCATTAGGTTAGGCCTACTTTACTTCACCGTTGGTTACCGTACTCATATAAATAGCTAACGTTAGACTAATGATGCCTTTTAATCAGAAGGAAGTTGATAACATGTAAATCTAGCAATAGCAACTGAACCGATAAATAAAGGTCAAAATGTTAGGTCGGAGCTTTAGGTTGCCGTGCTTTTACTTATCAACTCAAGCCCATCTGTCTAGATATAAGAATATTAAATGCCCAGTGACTTTGATAGCTGATCGTTAGCCTTCAAATGTATCCTAACACTAGAGTAAAAGCAATCACGTTTCTCTTGTTAAATCTGAAGCTGGTCGCTTCTATCAAATATTCTGCTGCATATTCATCGTGAAGTGGAAACAAGGTAACGAGGCGTTGTTCGTTCAATGCTTTCAATGTCGACCCAATCGTTTAACCATGCACTTAGTTAAACATCTTATGTTCACAAGTGGTTTAACATCGCTCTCTTGAGTCATAGCTAACGGCATTTGGCGCAAGTGTCCGAGCCCTCAGTGTTAATCTTGACAGTGTTAAACGCTGAACTGGATTCTGTGCAAATTTATCTGATCTCTGGTCTCGGCCTATAGTGTCACCGGTATCCGTTGAATTCATCGCGCACATTTCGCCGATCTTCATCTCAGCGACTTCAATTCGCTGCCGCGAAACACAGCGCCCATACAATTCGCCGCCATTCATTTCAGCGACTACACAATTCACCGCCATTCAATTCAGCGCTGCTTCAGAAGGACGTTGCTATAAACCGTGCGCAAACAACACTTGTTATTGATAAGAACTTCAAAACAAAATCAAAGCAAAAACAGTTCGTCAGCGAGCCGAAATTGATTGATTGCTGGCGCCGCTCAAATCATTATTATTTTAATATAACTTCAAAGCCAAATTGTTCTTAATAAGGCTGGTGGTACGTCTATAAAACATGTCGACGAACCGAAAGGTGGACACATTATAGTATTTTTTACTACGAGATAGGTCTAAGCCAGTGTCTATAGCGTTTAGATGTCTCTCGAATACGTTAAGAGTAGCAGGGGCGGTGATCTGTTGATCGTTGATGGATTCACCTTTCGGTAGGAGAAAACGATCAAGACGAAGAAAATCTGGAAGTGCACTGAAGACGAGATTTAAACTGTTTGGAAGTTGTTCCATTAAAATAATATCACAAGAGTCGCTGAAATGAATGGCGGCGAAGTGTGTAGGCGCTGTATTTCGCGGCGGCGAATTGAGGTCGCTGAGATGAAGATCGGCGAAATGTACGCGCTCAATTCAACGTAAACCGTATCACCGTGGGCGACGTCTAAATGCCATTCAACGATCTGTCCATAACCGGTGACACGAAACGGAGTAATCCCCCGAAAGCTATCCGGGGGGATGAATTAATCTATCCCCCGGATGGAATTTACCGGTCTATACTATCCGCTGGGATAAACCATTCTATCCCCTTTTTTGAGAAATGTGCAAAATAAAAAAAATCACGCTGTAATCAAAATTGAAAGGGACTCTAATTGTTTTAAGAGTACTAAGCAATGCTGAGATAAAGGCAATTCGAATTTATTTAGGGACTCTGAGTGTTCTTAAGTGTTTTAAATGTTTTAAGTGCTCTAAAAACAGGGCAAAACAAATTATCTAGTAGGAATAAACATACCTGTTAGTGTCATTGTTCAAAAAAAGCAGATGAAAATTATTTTGCAAAAAAGATACAAGCGGAAGCGGGTTTTTTGACTTTTTTTAAATTTGGGGGATAAATTAATACGGGGGATTCTCTATTTTGTGACACCGGCTGTTTTCATCCACGATTCATGCCTTCATGTGCTACCGCATTGACTACGGTACTGCGTGTAACTCGTTACTCATCGGTTACCAAAACTCCCACTGACCTCTCGAATCGGTAGACCTGCTTAATGTAACTGTTTGTTTGCCTACTTAGTTTCCACTCACATTTCGACTTTTATTACTGAACCTCTTCATAGGCTTCTCTTAACTGCTTGGATTCAATTAAAATTCTCTTTCTTATCTGTGAAACGCTTCTGGGTCAAAATCCACTCTACCTCTGTGATCTTATCAAGCTGTCTATCTCAGCTACCTTTGTATTGTTAGGTTATCATTAATTATTAATAAAAATAATCTGCTCTTTGAACCGTCATGACCTTCTAGTAGCTATCAGTGATATTTCACTTCAGGAAATAATTTTCATTTTACTTCCATTTAAGTTCGGACGGCCTCAATTTCAGTTCTAATTCAGTTACAGTTCTTCAAATTTTTTTAATTAAACAGCCCAATACATGATTGTCGTCATTTATTCAAGTGATTTTGAAATAACCAGTCTTATCGCGCGTCAAAAAATTATAAACTTAGGCTACAGCAAAAATCCAAAAGCAAAATGACCATAATAAATTGCATATGGAAGCACATGCTAGGCCAAAGATACAAAGGTTTTAAGTGTCAGCAAGTATGTTCGTCATTTAGGTCTAGGCCTAATGACCACTGCTTAGGAAAACTGTCAACTAAAATTTCCATTTTTGGTTAATTTCAGTTCGAAAAATTATTTTCGTTTTTATTCTAATTTTCGTTGAGTATGCTAAATTTCCGTTCTAGTTCGGTTTTTGTTCTTAAAATAATTTCAGTTACAGTTATACTCAACGGAAATAAATATTTTCAGTTCAAATTTCATTTAACGTTAACGAAAATATCACTGGTTTGTAGACTGTGAGGGGTGACCTGTTCGAACCGGGGCAACAGTTGTCCATGGGTCCGCGCCTGTTGACTAAGCGGTCGTCCAGATGTAAGGGCAGCACGACACACAATGCGCTTGACCTTGACCTTATCTGTGGTCTGAGACAAAGGTCATATTTGAAAAGGAGTCGGTCAAGCACGCCACTGCATGGGCGATAATGTCGGAGGGGTTCGGCATGCCCCCGCGAGGCCGCTAGTTATAACATGTAACGACGACGTCATTTTGACGACGATTGGCGTCATCTGAAAGGCCGTTCACGAACCACGATTAAATAGCCTACGCGAGGAAAGCGGAAAACCGGTTCAAGGTGAGCGAGATTTCAAAATAATTATGTTTGCCTACCAAGTGAACACAGAATGCAATAGTATAGCTCAATTCGCTGAAATGTCCATATATAGTTAAAATCAAAATGATTAGACATACATGCAGATATAGCCTAGGTTAGTTGAATTGAGCTCGGGCTAATTCTGTCAGCCGTTTTAATTTTCAAATTCTTACTTTAGTCTCTAGCTGAATTTTTTACTGTTGCTAAACTATTTCACCCGTGAGTAAACTTTATCTGCCAAATAGGCCTTCAATTAATTACCTACAACCGTCTTACACGTGCCGATCATCCATGTTAGACCAATGAACTCAATTAACTTATCATCATCATCGTCCATTTATCACTAATCGAAAGACCTCAAGACGCCTCTTCAATTTTCCGAATATCACTTATCTCATCGCAGCATCAAATCTTAACCAGAGCTTAGCTCACAGGACATTAATTTTACTAAACCGTCGAATGAGAATCGTTTTACCATTGATGAAAATTGTGCTGTGCACCGAGGTCTCCAAAGCCGGTTTTTCACTGTTTATAATTTGTAATCGTATGCGTTTGCAATACTGAAATTATGAGTAGGTCTTGTAGGCACAAAATAATGAGAATGGCTCAAAGTGAAATTCGCGAGCTGCAATGTCTCTGCAAAACAGTTCAGTCGACTGAAAACAATATAAATTATGGCCGAACAGCATTGTGTCAGTCTAAGACACAAGATATAGAGAATATGACACTTGGACCTAAGCCTGACCTGCCAAGGCAGCAAACATAAGAGGCAGGTAGGCCTATTTCGGCCTCGGCAATAACATATTATTATTAGTAATAATAATAATAATAATAATAATAATAATAATAATAATAATAATAATAATAATAATAATAATAATAATAATAATATTTATATTGTAATTCATCTGGTCACCAGGTGCCGTCAGCTCTTGGAGCTCTGGCGACAGACGTGATGTATCCTCTCCAGTGTCTCCTCTCTCTTAGCTCCTCCAGGCTCATGCCAGACTTTTCCTGCACCTCATCCAACCATCTCTTCATTGGTCTTCTCGTCTTCTCCTTCCCTCACCGCTTGCCGTCATCAACTCCTTTTCCAAACCGTTAGATCTCATCACATGGCCGAAGTAGCTCAATTTCCTCCAAGTTGCTGTTTGCTGCAGTGTCTGCATCTGGTCTCACATAATCCCAGTATGGCTATATCCATCATTCTCATCTCTTTTTGGATGATGTCCATCTTCCCGCTTTGCATGCTACTGACATTCCATGTTCCGACCTTCATAGATTTTTTACAGCTCATGTCAAGTCTTTGCTTCCTGGTCATATCCGCCGCTGGACGTCCTTCCGGCTTTGGTCCTGTGGCTTCATTCGTACCCGAAGCTCCCAACTCGTCAATGTGCTCTTCCTCAGTAGCCATTAAGTCACCCTCAGGCCTGAGGGTCTCACCTTTGGCGACTATCGCTGTTTTACTTCTTGGATTATTGTAGCCATTAGCTGTCTACCGCCCTTCTTCTCTTCCGTACTCTATCTTACTTGGGGCACGTGGGTGTAGAAGGATGGGCGTTGCCTATTTAAAGGAACTGTAGCGTGGGTCGGGCAGCAGTTGTGGTGTGTGTGGAGCGTGGTTGGTGTCTCTCGTTGAGCGTGTTCTTGCTGGGCGTTTCCCTCGTTGTTATGCGAGTTGACCTGCGGGTTCGTCTTCTACGTCGCCATCTTCACCCTGTTGGTGGTCTGGCCGTGCATCCGTCTTCCTTGGCTCCGTTAGCCGTTGTCTGCCGTGCTGTCGTTCGTACTGAGTCCTCTGGTCTGTTCGACTTCGTATCTACTAGACGGTAACGTTGTTAATTTCGCTGTATATATTGCTCTCTTGAATAAATCGATGTTCTTTTATCAAATTGGGACCTTAGTTTTCTAGTCATACCCTTTAGACGGCCCTATGAACTCAACAAATGGGGGCCCTCCGTTCTTTTGCTCGTTTTGGGCGTTTTTGTAATTGTCTTTTTGCATAGTTCCGTTGGAAATTTTCGGATATTTTGGTCGTGTGGTTCTCGGAATTTTGAGAGAATTTGCCGTTATTTGTCGGTAATTTTGCGGTGTCGCATTTCGTTTTGTGGGGGCCTGGGCTATTATTCTGTTTGGAGGCAGAAATTTTGGGCGTTTTGCATTTGAGACGGTTTTGAAGTGGACTGTCGTTAGTGGTGTGAATTTGGGAGAATTTTGGTCTCAGTGGTCTGCACAGTTAGACTATTATGGCGTCTACCGCAGAAGGTACTCTTCTTGAATGGGACGAGATAGTGGAGTTGTCGCTGGACGATTTGAGGCAATATTGTGCGACGTTGGGTGAGGACGTTAAAGGTTTAACGAAACCTCAATTACAGAAGTTGGCCAGAAAAGCGTTGTCGCCTAAACACGGAAGTGAGGAGTGGAAACTTCGGGCACAAGCTAAGAGAGAGGCTGTCGAAATGGAGCGCTTGAAATTCAAGGAGGACCGAGACTTTGAGTGGGAAAGAGAGAAAGAGAAAATGAGAATGGCAGCTGAGGCGGAGGAGAAGAAAATGAGAATGGCAGCTGAGGCAGAGGCAGAGAAAATGAGAATGGCAGATGAGGCAGAGGCAGAGAAAATGAGAATGGCAGCTGAGGCGGAGGAGAAGAAAATGGAGAAGAAAATGAAGATGGAGGCTGAGGCCGAGGAGACGAAACGGAGATTTGACATGGAGGAGAAAAGGATGAATTTGGAGGTCGAAAGACAGAAATTAGATATAGAAATGCGGAGAATGGAATTAGGAGGTGTGGCAGACCGACCTGTGCAGAACAAGGAGGATTTTCGTTTTGGGGCGGCAATGAAATTTGTTCCTAAATTTGACCCCACAGATATTGAACATTATTTTGCGGCGTTCGAGCAGGCGATGGCTTTGCATAAAATTCCGATGGAAAAATGGTCGTCCCTTTTGCAGCCACAACTCTCGGGAAAGGCGGCAAAAGTATTTGCGTCTTTGTCTTTGGATGATTGTGTGAATTATGATCTTGTTAAAACTGCGCTCCTCAATGCTTATGAAAGGATACCTGAATTCTATCGGAAGAAATTTCGGGGGTTGAGAAAAGAACCACGGGAGACTTTTGCAAATTATGCATATCGCCTGCAGATACCTTTTCAGCGTTGGATTGAGGGTACAAATTCGTGGGATGATTTGGCTAAATTTAAAGAGGTAGTACAGATGGAGCAATTTGTACAAGCGTTACCGCTAGAGGTACACAGGTGGCTTTTGGACAAGAATCCTGAGAGTGTAGCGAGTGCTGCACGTATGGCAGATGAATACGCTGTTTTGTATAAACAGGGGCCGAGTAATTATGCTGGGGGATTCCAAAGGAATTTTTCTGAGCGTACAAACAGATTCTCATCTGACGATAATGAGAAGAAAGATGTGTGGGAGCGTCAGGGCTCAGGGCACAAGGAAGGGGTGCGCCATGATTCGAAATGGGGTAAGCGTTCGCCTCAAAGAGGGACGTATGGGTTTAAGCAGCCTAATCGTCAATATGATGACGGGGATGGGTTTGGAGAGCAGGTCACGTGCTCGTATTGCAGATTTCCCGGGCACTTGAAGGCCCAGTGTATGAAATTAAAACGAAAGGAGGGGCCTGAAATTGAAAATTGGAGGGGTCCGAAACCAGTGGGTTTGGTACAAACTATGTCGGCACCTGTTAAGGAACAGAGTTTTCCGAAGCCTATTGAAAATGTCGATAAAATGTATGCTCCTTTCTGTGTGAATGGTTGTGTCATTAATGATGTGAATGAACGAAAGGATGGTATTTTTCTTCGGAACTCAGGTGCACTTCAATCTTTAGTGAATGCTGAATGGTTGGATGAACATGATGTTGTGCAGTTAAATGAAACCAGGCTTCTGCGCGGTATTTCCGGTCAAATTATGGAGCGCCCGCTTGTGAAATTGAGTGTTGACTGTGCATTTGTGAAAGGAGACATTCTCTGTTGTATGATGAATTCGCTTCCTAGTGGTGTACAAGTTGTAATTGGGAATGATGTAGCGCTTGGAGGGGATATTGTTGATGTGGCGATTACGACGAGAGCTCGAGCTAGACAATATGCAGAGGAACGAAGTGAGACAATGAGCGCTGTGTGCAGTGAACCGACGAGCGTGGAGACGCCGAGTCTGGGTCATAGTGCAGAGTCGGTCGATCGGGCATTAATGACAGGTGATTTAATGGGTGTGTCAAATGACCCAGCGCTTTTGGAGCCCGGTGATTTAGCAGCATTAGTTGCAGCGACTGAAAGTATTGACGAAGACTGGACGGAGATCTGTGTTCCGAGATCTGAATTTATAATGAGGCAAAGAAATTGTCCAGATTTGGGTCCACTGTTCGCGCTGGCGGAAAATAAATCAACAGGCGATGGCCTTGTACAACCGTATGAGTTGGTTGAAGGTGTGTTGGTGCGTCGGTGGGACGATAAATTAACACCATTTGGTATGGGTGTGTCACAAATTGTGGTTCCACGTCAGCTGAGAAGGAAATTGTTGCACGTTGCACACGATATTCCGGCGTCGGGTCATCTGGGAACACAGAAGACATTGGACAGACTGTTAAAACATTTCTGGTGGCCACTGGTAAATAAGGATGTACGTGAGTATTGTCGGTCATGTGATGTTTGTCAGCGGTTGGGTAAAGGTAACAGGAATTATAGAGCGCCTATGGTGAGTGTGCCTGTTATGCAAGAAGTGTTTGAACGTCTCGCGATGGACATCGTTGGTCCATTGAGTGTGTGTGCCTTAACGGGTAACAGATTCATTCTTACTGTGATTGATCTGGCGTCGCATTTCCCATTTGCTTTTCCTTTAAAGACTCATACGGCACAGGATGTGGCGAAATGTTTGTGTGAGGTGTTTACGATGTTCGGTTTTCCGAAAGAAATACTTTCTGATTGTGGCAGTGAGTTCATGTCTGATTTGATGCAAGTGTTTGTGCATGAATGTGGTATTGTGCAATTGAAGACTAGTCCTTATAGACCACAGTCGAATGGCTCGTGTGAAAGATTCCATCGTACCATGAAAGATATGTTGAAGGCGTTGGCTGAAACATATTCGGGTTCGTGGGATACAATGCTCCCTTGGATTTTGTTTGCCTATAGGGAAGTTCCTGTACAGGGTACTGGGTTTTCTGCCTTTGACTTGATGTATGGTAGAGATGTTCGGGGAATGCTTCAATTGATGAAAGAGGCATGGTTGTCAAAAGAGGTTGTACATGAAGTGTCTGGAAAGAATGTAATTGAATATGTCTTGCAATTGCGTGAGCGTATGCGTGTTGGGTTGCAAATGGCCAGTGAGAATGCTGTTGTTGCTAAGACTAAGTCGAAGCAAATGTATGATAAGCATTCGAGGGCTGTGACTTTTGAAGAAGGTGAAAAGGTGCTACTGTTGATTCCGTTGGTTGGTAAACCTTTACAGCCAAATATTGTGGACCTTATGTGGTGTTACGTCGTTTGGGTCCGGTTGATTATTTGGTATGTACGCCGGATAGACGGAAAACGGAAAGGGTGGTACATGTTAATCTTATGAAGCGGTATGTGGATCGTGCGGATGTGATGCATGATGTACCGACAGATGATGTGGTTGCTTCTGTGTTGTTGGTGGATACGGATGTGAAGGTGACTGAGTTGACTTTGGAGGATAAAGTCTTACAATGTGATGTGTCTGATGAATGTCGTGATGAATTGCGTGATGTTTTGCATGACTTTGCACATGTGTTTAGTAAGTTGCCGGGTAAAACCGACATGGTGTCACATAGGATTGAATTGGTCGAAGGTGCTCGTCCTGTTCGACAAACGCCTTATAGATTGAATCCTGAGCGGATGGCTAAGGTGGAGAAAGAAGTGGATCAGTTGATGAAGGCTGGGATTATTGAGGAATCCGAGAGTCCTTGGGCGGCTCCGATTGTCATGGTTCCTAAGCCAGACGGTACGGATCGCTTATGTACGGATTTCAGGAAACTGAATGGTCTGTCCGTAGCGGATCCATTTCCGATGCCCCGGGTGGAGGTCTTAATTGATCGACTTGGGAAGTCCCGATATTTGACAAAGTTGGATATGACGAAAGGATACTGGCAGATTCCAATGCATCCTGATTCAGTCCCGTTGACTGCTTTTGTAACCCCGAAGGGTCATTACCAGTGGAAATTTATGAGCTTCGGATTGAAAAATGCGCCGGCCTCGTTTTCAAGATTGATTACGAAAGTTTTGAATGGATTGGATGATTTTTGTGATGCGTATCTGGACGATATTATAATTTTCAGTTTGGAATGGTCGGATCATTTGATACACTTGCGTAAGGTGGTGAGTAGGATTGCTGATGCATGCTTGACTTTGAACTTGGCAAAATGTGTATTTGCAAATGCGGAAGTGGATTTTTTGGGTCACCACATTGGAGTTGATGGGGTACAGCCACGGGTAAAGAAGGTGGAAGCGGTGTTACGTTTTCCCAGGCCAAGCAATAAGAAACAGGTGCAATCGTTTCTCGGTCTTGCAGGCTATTATAAGAGATATTTACCTCATTACTCTGACATTGCTTTGCCGCTTACGGCGTTAACGAAGAAAGGGATTCCTTTTAGATGGAATGAGGAAGCTGAGAATGCCTTTGTTGATTTGAAATCTCGTCTGGCTTCTCGACCTATTCTAATACCTCCTGACTTTTCTAAACAGTTTTGTGTTGGTGTAGACGCATCTCAATTCTGTGTGGGAGCCTGTTTGTTTCAGATGCACGAGGGATTGGAACACCCGATCTGTTACATCAGCCGGAAGCTTCTGACGCATGAAGTTCGCTATTCCACGATTGAAAAGGAGGCGTTGGCTCTGATGGTCGCGTTACGAGCCTTCAGTGTGTACTTCGGGTGCGCGATGGTCCTGGTGTACACGGATCACAAGCCTCTGCAGTTCATCCGTCAGATGGCCAATAAAAATATGAAGCTCCTGCGATGGAGTCTGGAACTCGAACAGTACAATCTCGACATTCGGCATCGGCCTGGCAAGTTAAATGTTCTGCCAGACATTCTCAGCCGTCCGTCGCAGTAGCCTGGTTGGGATCGTGTCGAGGCATAGTCATTGATGTCTCGGCATGGATTCTGACCGCGGCGTCATCAAGCGTGACAGAGACGATCTCTGTTACGTGTTTCGTCAGTCATTACGTCTGTCAAATGGCAACGTCAGTCCGTAGAAACTTCTGTCAGTCCATCGTCAGTAAAATGGAAATTCTTGCAATGAACACTTCAGTGAGTGTCTTGCGCGCGTCTGTCAGACACTTTCCAGAAAAAGTGGTGGAATCGTCAAAGTCTTGTTCCAGAACTGTTCAAGAGTTGGGGGTTCTTGTTGGGGGTTCTTGTTGGGGTGATTCGGTTCTGTGATGAACTGAGGTGGTTGACTCTGTTAACTTTAGTTTAATATGGCTTTGGCCAATGACACTTTCAATTTTGGTTCATTTTTGATACACGCTGTGTGTCCACATTTTTTCTTGTTTTTCAGATTTATATGATTCGAACTGTTGATTTGCTTTGAATTGTATGAACTCTCGGTTGCTTGCTTATTATGATGCATTATTTAGTGTTTTGTGCTGCTTTAGTTGTTGCGATGCATTATGCGACGAATTGCTTAGTACGTTAACTTGTAATGATATAGTGCTTGGCGATTCTTTATGTTATGGACGTGTAGGCGTAGCGTTTACTGCTCTGTTTCGTTGTCCCCTCAGGACTCCTCAAGCTTTTGGGAGGGGGATATGTAGCCATTAGCTGTCTACGGCCCTTCTTCTCTTCCGTACTCTATCTTACTTGGGGCACGTGGGTGTAGAAGGATGGGCGTTGCCTATTTAAAGGAACTGTAGCGTGGGTCGGGCAGCAGTTGTGGTGTGTGTGGAGCGTGGTTGGTGTCTCTCGTTGAGTGTGTTCTTGCTGGGCGTTTCCCTCGTTGTTATGCGAGTTGACCTGCGGGTTCGTCTTCTACGTCGCCATCTTCACCCTGTTGGTGGTCTGGCCGTGCATCCGTCTTCCTTGGCTCCGTTAGCCGTGCTGTCGTTCGTACTGAGTCCTCTGGTCTGTTCGACTTCGTATCTACTAGACGGTAACGTTGTTAATTTCGCTGTATATATTGCTCTCTTGAATAAATCGATGTTCTTTTATCAAATTGGGACCTTAGTTTTCTAGTCATACCCTTTAGACGGCCCTATGAACTCAACAACATCATGACTTTTTCTTGGCAGAAGCTAAGAGTGGTTTGCCATTGCCTTCCCCCTCCCGTTTGCCATCCGTGCCCGTTCGTTCACTCCTCCCTACGGAGGGGTTACTAACAGGTTGCCCCACGAGAAGGTGGGCACGGTGGACTTTGATTCGCCAGCCCAGGTCGGTTCCAAGTCTACGCTCCAATTGGAGTCATCGGTCTGGTCTCCTCCCTGCTCTACTCGCGTGAATGCTCGAGTGGCTGACGAACCTTTGCGATCTAATATTGTAATTAGTAATGATAATTACAATAATAATGATCATGATAATTGTAATAATAGCAAGTTATAATAACAGCAATATTAATATCATTATGTTTCATGAAGCCAACAAACTCGTACAAAATAGTTGGTCTATTGCCATCGGTCTCTTGATTGTCATAATCCGAGGTGATACCCAAAGCGGAGTTTTTCTTACGACCTGTCTGAAAGAATCTCATTACACCTCGATCTGTTGATGAAGAGATTATGTTTCTTGAACTAGCATACCAGTTTTCTGGAATTTCACGCTTCCTTTATTGCGGTCTGTCGTTTGCCATAGAATCTTCCTTTGACTCATCTAGGTCAAAACTAACGTGTTGCTACGAATGTGTCCGACGCTGAAACCCATCGTTTAGCAACAATCCACTGGTTAGTTTAAGTGACGGTTGCATAAAATTGCTTCATAAATTGACCAAGACGAGAGATGGCCTCCGTTTAATAGCCTATAAGGCGATTTTGTAAACTTTGCTTCTTTGCATTACCTTTCATGGTTTCCATTTGTGTGTAATGTATGTATGAACACTTTTTATATCCCCTTCAAGATTTCCACTTTGAAGCGCTCCAGACTGCAGCGCGGACACTGAAAATGAGTTTTATGCTCAAGTGCATGAGCGATTGCGAGTGAAGGACTTGCTCAGGGTCCCTATACACGGCGGCCTGAATTGGTATAGAACCCGCAACCTTCCGGCTCCAAGGCACCGAACATACCCCTACACCAACGCGCAACCTATAGTGGAGATTGTTTTAATTGCAACCTAATTAATAATTAGCCTATGTTAACCAGTGCAATAAAATGAGACAAAGCTAAGAAGATTTGCAGGATTGACAGGAGTCATGAAAGATGTCCACCAGTTCGATTGTTCCATCGCAAAAAATTTCAGTGCGATTTACATGCAAACAAGAACAACTATTAAAATCGTTGCCGGACGTGATCGGCAAACGTAGGTTTGTATAATGTATAACCCACAGGCTAAGCAGGTGGAGCCTGTCAGCCGCTCCTCACTCTGCTAATCAAAGAAATCAAGCGCAACCGGTGCTATCCAACAAAATCTCAACTTTTGAAAACTGTTCCTGCCAAAAATAGCATAGGGCCTAATATCAACTAAGAATAGAATGCAATATTCTGTATTAATCGATCAATTACAAACTGCATTTTGGCTCACACAATTTTTTTTATTAGATTATACTAATTCTTGCGTCGGAACTTATACAAGGTGCCCAAGAAGTCGGTATAGTGGTGATAATTTCTACCAGCCAAGAACATCGGTTCAGTGGAAACACAACATGTACAGCGTAAACACAATATAAAAAAAACAACAGCTGAACTCTTCGGTTGCAGACAATTGACACGACGACGACGATGAACATAGTAAGCATTTAACAAGAAATGAATTTCACGAGGCAATATTTAACTCCGCCACTGGTTGCACTCTGCCAGTGCCAGTCCCAAGCGTGGATAAAGAAGGAGGGCGACGCTAATGGTCTTCGTTACAACACAGTGTCGTTAAACTGCAACTACACACCAGGCAATATCATTCGACTGACCGTCAATAATAATACTGAGTTAATGGTTCACGTGATGAAACAAAGGAAGAATCAAATAATCAAGCAGACCAATACAAACATCTCATTATAGAATACTATAAGACGCAAACATATTAGGTCTGAACTGGTTGTTTGAAAGTTGACACAACAATAAACAAATTAGGTACTCAACAAAAATTAATGTCACTAGACCATGATGTTCGGCCGAGCGTCAATATTTCGATATAACCGCATATAGCCTATTATATTGCAGTAATATAATATAATGTGGTCGGAACGGCTTATTCTGGGATAGGCCTATGTGTCACACGAGACCATGAAAACAAGTAAGAAAATAATTGATCTGACAAACATAGAGGTAATCAATTAAAATTTTAAATTTTTAACGATTAATCTATTAATTATTTTTTAAATTCGCACAGTAAATAGTAAGGTCACAGCCTGGTCACACCGTCTGGTTCGATGCTTCATACGGGTAGTTCCAAGGCATCGCCGCATATAGAATTTCTGGTATGTAATTAAGTAGGCCTACATCACGAATCATTACGCAAACTTAAAGTAAAAATCAAAACAAGGATCAAACGAATTTTGTAGTAGTCTGTCAAGTCAAAATTTATGCCTACATGGACCTGTGAGAGTAACATTTGTTGGTAGCCTAATTCACTTAACTCCGCTTCATTTCTGAATTAGATTGCAAGACGTGTTCGGCCGACCGTAGACAGATCTCCTCTTACGCCATGATGTAAATGAGCCCAAGCAGTTGTTTCATTTCTATTGTCTATTTCAGTTGCGTATCATTTAGTATCAGATAGTCTGGATCATCCTGTTCACTTGCAGACCACGAACCAGACTCGTCATACTGTACATCATCATCTCTGACGTCATCTATCTCGCCGCCATTATTGTTACGCACCAAATGGTCATCGCTTGGCTTCAGGTAGTTGTCATAGACGGCGTCTGGCTCTCTCCTCATGTCGGTCAGCGCAATTTCCACAGCAGTCGTCTTCTTCTTGACAGGATTCACGGCGACATTAGGCCAACCTCTGTTGCGTATTGATGCATCGTCGCCATCGTAAACGACCAGATAACCAGAGTCATCTGCTGGTGTCAGCTGACCCTCTACAGTAGGATGGTGAAAATCTGTTGGTCGATTATTATTCTTCCTCTTCACCGAGTGGTGCAATGCTTCCTCTACGAGTTCCGGTGGAGCCTCGTGATTCACGTAGACCTCGTACGGTTTCGACGGCTTCGGCCTGCCACCTCTCTGAAAAAGTTTCTTTTCAAGGTACGTCAGTATTGTCAGGTCGTTTTCCTGGTTCTTTTTGTGACGTTTGCAACAGAGAACTACTACCAGAATGATGATAACGATAACAACGACACATGGCACGGTGATTGCGATGACTAGATCCTTGTAATCAGTCGTGTAACTTACACAGTAACCGAAATTTTCCGTTCCGCTGACGGATATCTGCAAAATGGAAGGCAGAACACTAAACAACACATAATATAATTGTACCTTTAGTTATGAGGAACTACAAAACAGACAGCTCTATTGACACAATTTTAGATCCCAGGAATATTAAGGGTTCCCTGGCCGTGTGGTGCCAAATGTCGCGTGACTTGATTGGATAATCAAGAATTAATTAGAATAATCGCGTCCAAGCCGGTGTGAGCTGCTGCTGGCCATGAAAATGGACGACTGTCGACAAAAGCTGGCTCACCAGGTCTAAAAAATGGCCCTCAACTATCAAAAGAATTAACATAAAATATATGATAAAATTGTCAATTTGGACAGGATAGAACACACAAATGCCTTCTATTACAAATTATTTTATTTTGACGTCCATGTAAATAACATCAAGCATTCTATTTTGATTCATTTATAACAATTTTATACGCTCTTAGTTAATTAAATTTTAGCCTTGTGGCCCCCTAAGGTCCTTCAACTAAGAAAAAGTGGCCCTCGCGTCCTCCAACTTGGAAAAAGTGGCCATAAAGTCAAAAAAGGATGGGCACCACTGTTATAGACGAATGCGATTACACGACCCGAACAGTTAGACGCCGTGATGACAGCAAGACTATCGAACAGTGTCAACATGGCATGTTCTCAGTAATCCATCAAAGCTGCAGAAAATGTCGCTGACTGAGAGCAGGTCATGACATTGTACGTATGGGTATGTACATGCAGGTGTACTTGAAGGTCTATATATGTGGTCGTGCACTTTAATACATCATACATGCTAGTCTACTCGGTCTCTTTAAATCTTATTCATTATCTTAGATTTTATGTCGATGCTTTTGAATTGGCTTGAATGAGTCTGCACGAATTTTGGAATGATGCTATTTACAATGCAAGGTTGCAATTGTTGCCTCATCAAATGACCGCGACTCCGCGAGTTGTCAAGAGCGCACCCGCATAGTGCGGTGCTATTTGGATCAGAGTAACATGGTGTGATTTCATGAGGTGCAATATCATTACCTCATTCGGCAGAACGGAGCCTTCTCGGTGGTATGCCATCGACCCGGAAATGGTCTTCTCTTTACGCTTCGCTTGCTTTCTATGGAACTTTCTCAGGCATTCTTCACTCACCGTAATCCGCTTTATTTGGTCGTGACCGGGTTGGGAGCGCCTCTGCGTAGTTCCCTTGAAGAGGCGTTATGCGAAATTATCGCAATGAAATGATGAAATAATGTAATAAGTCGTGATTTATCCTAAATGTATTGGTTACATTACCATTACGGGATGCCGATCAGGGTAATCGTCGCATTTTTTTGTAGCATCGTGTCTGGGTGGCTCCTTTTTCGGCGGTCGACACTGAAGTTCATTATCTGTAAGACTGGTTACATTGCACGTTGCATCGCTAATTAGAACCTGGTAATCTTGTATCGAACAACCACTGGAGAGACTCTTACCCTGAAAAATAACACAAATGACAGCAAGAACATCATAGTGACATTCTGCCAAGGTGTAGGCCTAGTTACCGACTAATTGGTTTGTGTAGGCTTGCACCAGATAAATCGCATATAATATTATGATCGTTCTCTATAAAACAATTATGGTCTTCTTAAGTTTCCATTTCTTTTCATTCCTTTTTCACATTACTCTTCGCCTTCTTCGTTCATTCGCTTCATTTAATTCATTCAAGAGATTTACAATCGCCTATTCATGACTAACTACTCAGAAGCGCTCTTGGCCCAACTCCAGCTAAAGAGACCAGTCTTGAGAGCAGAATAGAACATGGTCTCAAAGGCACTATAGTTCAAAAGTTCCATATCGCTGGGACGCGGTGGTGTAGTGGGTATGTTGGTCGCCCTGCAACCGGAGGGTTGCAGGTTCGAATAAACCTCAAGTCGCCGCGCAGGGACCTTGTGCAAGTCCTTCACTCTCAATTGCTCAGCGTTTCGGCGTGAAACTCCGATGCAGTGTCCGCGCTGTATTAGGGAGCGCTTCAGAGTAGGCTTACAGAGAGCTTGAAGGGGCGCTGTAACAAGTACACATACAAGTACACATACAAGTACACAAACAAAGAGAACAGCACGGCGCTCCATAATTGAAGTGTGCGACCGGGGACAAGAAGCACATCCTGATTAGAAGAGCGGATAGAGCCACGGCGTTGGACGCTTAGACTTAGAGTGCAGCAACAGAGCTCCTGCAAATAGACAGGGGACCACACCCGCGAGACAGCGCTAAACCAAGGAAGGGATCCGGTAGATCTAAGTGATCCTCTGCAAGAACGGAAGCCAATAAAAAAAACACCCCAGACCAGTATAGAGGGCGTTGCAATAGTCAAGACGAGATACAAGTCTTCTTATATTATTCATTCATTCATTCATTCACATATTTATATAGTGCCTCTTCAAGGAAACTAGGCCTACTCCAGTGGCGGCGCCAGGGGGGGGCTGGAGGGGGCTAAGCCCCCCCTGAATGCGGCTCAGCCCCCCAAAGCAAAATGCGGAAAAATGTCTATAACGGCCAATTTCGTAATAAGAAAACTAGACAATCATCAACGGCATCGAAATCTATTTGAGAATGAAGTTAGCGACTTCCTTTCTTGGCCTCAGTCTATGAAAACGGGTGACAAGTTTGCACCCTTACCTTTTGACCATACAACCGGATAGGGTTGTCGAAATTGTCGAAGAAACAACATGGCTCTTAGACACCTCGTTTCAGATTGAAACCGTTTTATAAGTATTAGACGTATAGAAATATCGACATTGCCTAGTCCTTCAAAAAGTGGTGCAAAGCTGCATTTTCTCTTGATTTTTCGCATATTTCACAAATTTAATCATCGTCACAAAAGAATGTTTAGGATTTTCTCCCTCCTGCAATCAACTTACTATATAAACATAGCGTAGATGCTTGCGCCAGTGGCGGTGTCCGAGGGCTAGGGGTTATAGCCTCTAAATGTGGCTCAGCCCCCGCCCCCAAAGCAAAAAGCAGAAAATATCCATAACGGCTTATTTCGTAATAAGAAAGCTAGACAATGGTCAATGGCATCGAAATCAACAATATAATTTATTATATATAATATACATATTCTATATAAATATATATATTAAGTTTTATAGGTCATTTCATTCATTGTATTGCAAATTCTACACATTTAGTGAACCAGTTTTGTTGCATTTAGTAGCTGCCTACTGTAAACCGTTTCTTCTTTATTGAATGGAAGCTGTGAGCCCTACCAAAAGTGAGCTGGACTCTTTAAAGTGCACTTACAACTCTGCAATATGTGAAAATTTTAAAATCTTCCATAGCGGTATTGCATCTGTACTGCACTTCATGCATGAAAATAATAATACAGACTTCTGGTTATCCAGAAGATTGCGTTTTATCCAGAAATGCCTTTGACACATCAATGTAGTTGTCAGATTTGCATCATGTTTCTCTTACACACCTCAAATGTGTGCGCTTTTGTAATTTTCGGTATAATAATTATTATATTCTTGTTGTGTATACCACCACTGTCTGGGAATGTAGGCCTACGTTTGATATAATGGTCAACTAAGAAGTCCTAGTGCTATTAGCATATATATGTAAAACATTTGTGTGCAGATAATTATAATTATAATTATAAAATAATTGTGTGCATATATCTAAGCATGCATATTTTTGTATTAAATTAAGAAAACTTTAACTGTTTTCTGTCAATAGTAATATGCAGGCAGATAATTATAATAGTGTCCTGTGAATGCTGTTGGACACCTTTATTGTGATTTATTTTTATTTGTGATTATTTAATTTGAATGTTCAGGGTAACGGCCTCTGTTGTCATAGACCCTGGTCAAATCGGATCCATCCATTATTGTGATGCCTTTTTTATTGTAAAATTTATGAGTATTAATACTGTGTTGGACACCTTCATTGTGATAACTTGGAACTCGAGTCCGTGTCCATGGTCGACTTTTTATACGATAAAACTGAATTGCACACCATGTTATTGTAAAATTTCTGAATATTAATTCTGTGTTGGACACCTTTATTGTGATAACTTGGAACTCGGATCCGAGTCCATGGTCGACTTTGTATACGATAATACTGAATTGCACACCATTTTATTGTAAAATTTGTGAATATTAATACTGTGTTGGAAACCTTTATTGTGATAACCTAGAACTCGGGCCCGAGTCCATGGTCGACTTTGTATACGATAATACTGAATTGCACACCATTTTATCGTGAAATTTCCTAATATTAATGCTTTGTTGGACACCTTTATTGTAATAACTTGGAACTCGAGTCCGTGTTCATGGTCGACTTTTTATACGATAATACTGAATTGCACACCATTGTATTGTGGATTTTCTGAATATTAATACGCTGTTGGACACATTTATTGTATTTTATTTTATTTGTGATTATCTTAATTGAATGTCCAAGGTAACGGCCTCTGTTGTCATAGACCCTAGTCAAGTCGGATCCATCCATTATTGTGATTACTTTTTTATTGTAAAATTTCAGAGTTATAATACTGTGTTGGACGTCTTTTATTGTGATAACTTGGATCTCGAGTCTGTGTCCATGGTTGACTTTTTATACGATAGTACTGAATTGCACACCATTGTATTGTGGATTTTCTGAATATTAAGGCTGTGTTGGACACCTTTTATTGTGACAACTCGGATCTCGAGTCTGTGTCCATGGTCGACTTTTTACACAATAATACTGAATCGCACACCATTTTATTGTAAAATTTCTGAATATTAATACTGTGTTGGACCCCTCTTATTGTGACAACTTGGATCCCGAGACTGTGTCCATGGTTGACTTTTTATACGATAATACTGAATTGCACACCATTGTTTTCTGGAATTTCTGAATATTAATGCTGTGTTGGACACCTCTTATTGTGATAACTTGGAACTCTAGTCAACGGTGTTTTTGAGTGCTTGCATATCGGTATATAAAAGACAATAGGGACTTTACATTACCTCACTCTCTGCACCACATAGCTACTCGGGCTGCTATGTGCACACGCACTGTATATAATGCATTGCCCTTCGGCTCAGATGACTGAAATTTGGGGTATGGTACAGCGCTGGCACGGCATAGACTTGACGCGGATGCGTTTGAGGACCTCCCATTCTCCTTGCTACCTTAGTTGGACACCTTTGTTTATGAAATTTCGGAACTTAATCTAGGTTTGCGGCCGGATTCTCTAAAAATCAAAAACCTCAACAATTGCTGACTTCGATTAAATAACCCACTCAATCTCCAACTACATCTTGCAATAGAATATTTATGTGGAGCGCGTTTGTGCCAGTGCACAATTTCTTGTAAAACCCTTCGCACGATTGCAATATGACCGCCCTGGGAAGAAAATGTTCTAGTTGCGTCTCTGGGAGGGAGGAAGGCTTGGGGCTTCAGCCCCCCCAAACCTGAAATCCTGGCGCCGCCACTGGCCTACTCAGAGGCTATTAACAGCAACAATAATGACAACAAAATTATTATTAATGGTAATAGTATCAGGAGTCCTTTGTAATAGAAATAATAATAATAATAATAATAATAGTAATAATAATAATAATAATAATAATAACAACAATAACAACAACAAAACTGATACCGATAACAATAATAATACTGAAAATAATAATAATACTGTTAATAATAATAATAATAATAATAATAATAATAATAATAATAATAATAATAATAATAATAATAATAATAATAAAAATAATAATAATAATAATAATAATAATAATAATAATAATAATAATAATAATAATAATAATAATAATAATAATAATAATAATAATAATAATAATAATAATATTGGGTCGCCACCTCACACTAGCTACTGGCGAACCGCGAGAGACCAGCTATTATTTTATTTCAAAGGCTCTCAATCACAATTCAGCGCTTCAACTCCATAGCATTTAGTGGTTCATTTAGAAGACCCACGCCCGAAATGGATGAGGTTTAGCCGTTCCAGACACATTGCTTTTAACTTTTTATAAGTCCCTGGGGGAATAAAGTACCTCAGGGCATAAAAAATTTAAAAAATAATAATAATAATAATAATAATAATAATAGTAATAATAATAATAATAATAATAATAATAATAATAATAATAATACTGATAATAGTAATAGTAATCACAGATACGGGTCGGCTAAACAGAAGAAGCAACATTGAACAACTCTTTCAGGAGAAAACGATAAGTCGTCAATAGTGTTCCTGGGTTCGACTATACAATGTAAGCTGCTCCACTCCAGATCAGTTCTTGTGACCTTAGCTCAATTGATAGCGAAGTGGAACGAGTGGCAGTTGCAAGAAAAGAAAACAGAAAATGTGAATGTATTCCGGAACTTGCTTAGCCTATGTTCTTAGCAAACCCAGTGCGTAGTGTAACACACGGGAGCTCTGCATTTCTCAGTCTTCTTCTTTCTTCTCTTCCATCATAGACTTGACTATGCGACACCTCCCAAGCTCTTCGTAATTTCACAAACTGTTGAAGACTGGGCTTTTTTCGCTTGATCTCGGTCGGGAGCGCCTCTAAGTTGGTACCTTGAAAAGGCGCTATATAAATTACGATCGATTGATTGATCAGTTTCCTGACGATGAGGCCCTGATGAAGTTTCTCCACAGTGTTCTGTCTCTGACATTTTCGCCCACCATGGCCAAGTTCGTATTTTTGGCATATTAAATCTTCCTTTCTCAGCGTATTAGACATAATAATTTCCTTATTTGACTTACGTTTATGCTGATGTACTCCATTTTGTTGGTAACGAAGTCCATAGGACGACTGGCATTGATGTAGACTTTATTCTGGACTAAGCCGATTGACTCACCAGGTACAGAGTTTTGGAAGTTACGGTATGTTTTTAAAGCGTCGAAAATGATTCCGAGGTACATCTCAAATATGCTTTTAGTTTTATTGTCAGTGAGCTTAGAGATTGGAGCACGCTTCGTTCTTCGGCCTCTCTTTTGACGGAACGAGGAAGCGAAATGGAAAGCACCACGAAGGCTTTTTCCAGCAAGCTCAGGGCTGTCGAAGAACGACGAAGGAACGATTCCATAAGGAACTAGACAAGTTATCGCCGACGAATTCTTCAAAGAGCAAATCTGCAGCAATACAATCAAAAGAAAGTTGATGGTCAGTTTGCTATAATAGATTAAACCACAAATAGTTAGAAAATACCTTCGATATGCTTTCAGCGTTGACACATTAATAATTAAAACAATGCTAGGCTAAGGAGTCTATGATCGCAATAGCGTCATTCAGAATAGTTCATAGAGATTACATGTTTATTGTTCACACTGCAATCCAAAGTGAATCTAGACGTTGGCTTAGAGTAAGCTGCAAATGACTATATTTTAAGTCAGGGACGTTTAAAATCAAGATTTTCGTTCATCGTTTGATTAGGGCCTACGACTACGGTTTATTTTCGAATTTACCTTACCCGTCACAATCTGTATCTGTAGCTTATCTATATAATAAAATTATGTAGACGCATTGCTCACCAAATTATTTTTTAAGTTGAGTAATTCGCAGAAAGGTTAAATGCATCTTTTGTTTAATATTGACGACATAACGCATCAACTTAACGCTCGTGAGTAAGTTGATGCCCTGTGAATTGGCCTTCAAGTAGCGGCTTAGAAGTTTGTAATTTGCGATTGCGATTACAATTCTTTTGAACACCAAAAACTATTTTTCTGTGGCGACATGTTTTTTCAAAGCGCGCAATGAATGTACGATCTACTTCACCTCATATTTGGGTGACAAAATTTATGTGAATTAGTCACTTTCTATTACCGTTCTGCTGTAGTTGGTTTCTGTATAATTCGTTGTCGTGTTTATCACAAACGTCGTTATATCCATCACTGGGTTCTGAACGGTGTCCATATTGGATCCAGAAACAGTCACATGAACACCACCTCTGTGAACAGAGCAATCGAATCAGTCTAAACAATAAATGTCAATTATGAAGTGTCGTTGATGTAATTCGCAATTCAATTTTTTGTCGCTTCTAAAATAATAAATCTCAATCGAAAATCTTGCCTTTTAAAGAACCGTTCGCAATACATGAGGTTGAAGAAAACAGAAACAGGAAGCAAATAAAACTGTCGCAATTTAAAAAGTCTAATGAACAATATATATATATATTATATATTATATATGTATTATATATATTATACTAGCTGAATTACCCGGCGTTGCCCGGGAAATTTCGATATTTGGTCCACAGCCACGCTGACCCCTTTCCCACTTAGCCTTTCTCACCCCACCTTCTTCCATCGGCCCCAACCCGGTCCCAGCCTGGGGTGCCTGGTGTTGTCGGTGAAATGTAGATTTTTTCGCCCCAACCCAGCTCCCATTGCAACCGCCCCTGCGGGGCGGGTTCGTCACCCTCCGTTGTGGCCAGCATTTGCCGGCGAATTTTGGTTCTTTTGCCTAAACCCGTCCGCCCTAAATACCGGTAATGTCCAGATGGCCTGTATACGTACGACAACACGGTACTATATTAATTACCGGCATCCATTGTCATTGTCTTGCGATCAACCGTTCATAATAATATTATCAGTGTTTTTAGTATAATTTAGCGAAAGCGCGCGCTATAAAATCGGCCGCCTAAAGCGAAGTAAAGAAGTGATGACGTCATAAATCTATGGGATCTTTGAAAGCGATCCGGCGACCAATCTTATATACTGCATTAGATATTAGCATTCGTCGGATTATTAAAAATTAAATGTTTCAAATTCGGCAAAGGTAAGATTTTTGGATCGCGAACCCCCTAGGTTTGTTAATGGGTCCTAACAAGTATTTTTGTAAATATTGGGAAAAATCGGTCGGGTGGATAAGAAGAAAATTGTTCGCAAACATTGGAAAAGTTTCGCCTTTATAGTTTTAGATGTATTATATACACTACTAGCTGAATTACCCGGCGTTGCCCGGGAAATTTCGATATTTGGTCCACAGCCACGCTGACCCCTTTCCCACTTAGCCTTTCTCACCCCACCTTCTTCCATCGGCCCCAACCCGGTCCCAGTCTGGGGTGCCTGATGTTGTCGGTGAAATGTAGATTTTTCGCCCCAACCCAGCTCCCATTGGAACCGCCCATGCAGGGCGGGTTCGTCACCCTCCGTTGTGGCCTGCATTTGCCGGCGAATTTTGGTTCTTTTGCCTAAACCCGTCCGCCCTAAATACCGGTAATGTCCAGATGGCCTGTATACGTACGACGACATGGTACTATATTAATTACCGGTATCCATTGTCATTGTCTTGCGATCAACCGTTCATAATATTATTATCAGTGTTTTTAGTATAATTTAGCGAAAGCGCGCGCTATAAAATCGGCCGCCTAAAGCGAAGTAAAGAAGTGATGACGTCATAAATCTATGGGGTCTTTGAAAGCGATCCGGCGACCAATCTTAAATACTGCATTATATTAGCTTTCGTCGGATTATTAAAAATTAAATGTTTCAAATTCGGCAAAGGTAAGATTTTTGGATCGCGAACCCCCCTATGTTTGTTAATGGGTCCTAAAAAGTCTTTTTGTAAATATTGGGAAAAATCGGTCGGGTGGATAAGAAGAAAATTGTTCGCAAACATTGGAAAAGTTTCGCCTTTATAGTTTTAGATATATTATATATATCATATATAGATCTATATCATATATATATATATATATATATATTATATATATTATATCCTAATTAAGTCTCCGGTGATCGAGTGATCATTTCCAATATTTCTTCATCAACCGTAGCAATAGGCCCACTTACGCGCAGTGGTGGCGCCAGGGAGGTCAGAGGGCTAAGCCCCCTAAAAACGCCATCCGGGGTTTAAGACCCTAAAACCTGAAATAGGCTACATCCATAATATTACGACCAAATGACTAAAAAAGTCGTCAGAAATTTTGGCGGATGAAAATGGAAAATTTTCTCCGCGAGGATTCAACCCCCTCAAAACTGAAATCCTGGCGCCGCCTCTGCTCACGCGCATCGCGTTCATCATGCGAAGTATGACAATTAGGTATATACAGGGTGGGTCATAAAAAAGTAATCCTCTACGGTTTTTGCCAATATCTTGACCAAATTAAGAATTTTTCAATTCAAATTTCACAGGTTTAAAGGTAATTCATATCTACGTGCAATAGCCAAATTTCATCAAAATACTTGAAGCAGGACAAAAGTTATATCACTTTTAGTGAGCCCACCCACTGTTTTTTAAGTATCCAAAAACGTAACGCAGCAAAAAGTAAGAAAAACGATTTTATTAAGTCACATCTCAAATAATTGTCATGAAATGAACCTTATATTGCTTCACAACTTTGTTCAATTAATGTGTCCACCACCAGTGCTTACACTTGTTATCAGTCTCTTTGTAAAATTCTTGATGACCTTGTTGATGTGTTCCAGAGGTAAGTCTCTCCATATCAACTCCAATGCGGCCATCAATTCTCTTACCACTTTTGACTTTGGCTGTAGATTATGGGATTTCTCCGGCATAGCTCTCCACACTTTATAATATTATCGGGTAAAAATCCGGGGATTAGGGGGCTATTGGTTCGTCTCAATGAAACCAGATCAATATTATTGACTTTGAGTCGAGCTCTTTTCATCAACGGCACATTTCTTAACTCTCAATTTAACTCGTAATTTATCCGCTCCCACTGCTTATCAACGTAGGATAGGTGGTAATTAGGCTTATAACTTAAGCTCAAAGATCCTGCTCATGAAGTATCTGAATAAACATGTTGTCTGTCATTGAATCCATGGCCATTTTAATGTCTCGTAAATTAAAATTTTACTATTTTAATAGCAAACTTTGAATGTGAAAAATTCTTTATTTACAACTTCATAGTCATCTTGCAAAATGATGTCACAATGACGTGCAGCCACGTTGATACATATTTCTTTTCTAAATAGTAACAATAATGATTATCAGGCAATATCAAGTTCGTTTGATCACAATTATTTGAGATGTGACTTAATAAAATCGTTTTTGTTGCTTTTGGTTGCGCTACGTTTTTGGATAGTCAAAATACAGTGGGTGGGCTCATTAAAAGTGATATAACTTTTGTTCTGTTTCAAATATTTCCATGAAATTTGACTACTGTACGTAGATATGAATTACCTTTAAATCTGTGAAATTTGATTTGAAAAATTCTTAATTGTGACCAAGATATTGGCAAAACACCATAGAGGATTACTTTTTTATGGCCCACCATATGTAGGAAAGTTATCGAACAGCGCATCAGGTGATGGTGTTCAAAGAAGACAACAGAACTACATGCATTCCATTTTACCTTCTTGTGTACACGGCTAATAGAAGATAAGAGAATTACATTTGACTTCGTACACGACTCTGTCTACACTGATTATTAGTTGCTGGATCTTTGGCTAAGTGGCAACAGGTGATTCCGATGTCTCGATGTAGCAGCAACAACAACAACAACAACAACAACAACAACAACAACAACAACAACACAACAGACGACATGCTTGAAAGTATTCGCAGGGTACGTACCGTACGTATTCTATTTTTTGAAAGGTACGTACGTATTTTAACGTACCCTATTTTAGGGTACGTAAACAATAAATAAAATACGTTAACCACGTCATTGCTCATTATAAGAATGTTCATTTTAATTTAAGCAAACACTCACAACCCAGTATACGGCGTAGTAAATTGCTGCAATGCTATATTGTAGATCTATGTTTATCCAGCATAGGCTACATTGCACTTAATGCACTAATGTCAGTCAGTCGTCTCAGTTCTGCTGCAGCACTTCAAAGATGTGTTCTTATGCGATTGCCTGATCCAACCCAGAACTGCTTGTCGAAAAAATTGCATTCAATCAAATAATTGTTTTTCGCATTTTTCAAAACTTTCGCGTGCGTCCATTCCTTCCCAGGTTCTCTGAGCATCGCTGACTGATGCGTAGGCTATATACAGGGTGGCTCAAAAAAAAACGTACCACCGGGGAAAATGCGATATCTTCGCCGCCGATTGAACTTTTTCTGCGAAAATATCCCAATTTGTAGGAGAATGAATTTCCAACAATCCCTGAAAGTTTCATTTGAAACTTTTCATGTTTGCAAAAGTTACAGCTGTTCAAACTTAAAATTTCGTTTTTTCAAATATCCGCGGAAAATTTACGTCACTTGTAGATTTCCATGTCATATGATATCACTTTTCCCTACGACCTCAGCATTCGGTTTTGCAGTTTATTGTAAGGTATAATGAGAGTGTCCACTCTCTGCCTTAACACAAGCTCAAATTCTTTTTGTGAAGCTTAGTATGGCCTTGTTGGTCGGGTCCTGCGGCAACTGACCCCACATTAGCAGCAAGACTTGCTTCAGCTGGCCAATGTTCTCCAACTTGGGATTAAATGTCTTGCAGCGTTCCAGCATAGCTCCCCAGACGTGATAAACAAGAGGGTTAAGGTCTGGCGAGTTTGTAAATCATCTTTGCCAATGCATTTACTTCAGTTGATGTCAATAAGGTAGCGCCATCATAATCAACCTTGCCGTGCGAGCAAGCAGGCGCACTGTCCTGCTGCATAATAAAACCAGATGTTAGAGCATACCTGGTCTTCAATGAGTCTGGGTAAGCGAGTTCAATGATGAGTTTGACATCTAACCTACTGAATGGGATTAATTGCAGTCTTTTCTTGCAGCCGCAACACACGCCGGCATATCTGATGCCGAAACCACGATTTGCTTTGCAAACTTGACCTTTCGATTACCAAGCGAATTTCGTGAAAATCGCGCTTTTTCCGTCAGATCAAGCGACCACTTCCTGCCTCTCTTCCGACATCTGATCTTCGTTACATAAACCCGTTTGCAGATAGTCTTCAATGTGCTCAGGCTCCACTTTTCACTGGGTATTTTGCTATGATCACGCGATGTCTCAGTCTCTGTTCATGCAAAGTCCGAGTTCCCATTTTATCTTTTGCAGAAACTTTGCCCATGACGTTCATTGTTTGGGTTCACCAATTGAGACCTTAATCTATAATATATCACCAAATACCAGCAGATTGCTTCATAAACAGCTTCTTTACAGCTCATAGTGAGGTCGTATGACATCATCATCAATGTGTGTGTGTTGTAATTTGCCAAACATCCTAATGAAATCACTTGTATTGGAGCATGATTCTCCGGATAATTGAAAAAACGAAATTTTAAGTTTGAACAGCTGTAACTTTTGCAAACATGAAAAGTTTCAAATGAAACTTTCAGGGATTGTTGTATATTCATTCCCCTTCAAATTGTGAAATTTTCGCAGAAAAACCCCAATCGGCTGCGAAGATATCGCATTTTCCCCGGTGGTACGTTTTTTTTTGAGCCACCCTGTAGATATAGCCTACTGCAACTTTCGAGTTAGGCTACACCAATTTGCAAACCAGCGACGTGTACTTAGCTCTCATCACAAAGACAGTACAATTTGCATTAAATTAATTATAACCAAAGAATTTATCGAATTAAATTTACTGCTGCGCTACCGGAAGTACCGGTTTCAATGACGCATAGGCCTACAGTTGACGTCAGATTATACGTTGGCTATGGGTCGCTGAGTAAACCATGCATAAATAAAATTTTCGTGTATGGTACATGTACGTATCATACGCGTATTTTATTTTTTGAAAGGTACGTACGTATTTTAACGTATTCTATTTTAGGGTACGCGTACCCTCGAGCTTTGATTCGCAGAAAGAGAGATAGAAAGAGAGAGCGAGGGGGAGGAGAAAGAGGAAGAGAAGGAGAAAAAGAAAGAGAGAGTAGAGTTGCTTATTGAGTAGCTTACGTTACGAGTATTTCCGACGGTTCGATGGTCTCGATGACTGGATTTCCAGTGAACTTGAAGCGAAGGTTCTCTGTCTCAGATGTTACATTGATTGGTCCCGAGTATTCAACGATCATCAGCAAACTCCGACCGACGTAAGTATTCTCTGCCGGTGGAACTCGTACAGTTATGGAATCACTTAAGCTGTCAATATGGCAAAACATACTTTGCATATACAACATAATGCACTGCAGCCAATGCTTCATCAATGCTTCATGCAATGTGAAACACTGTAGTCGCTTGGTTAGTGTGCCTGCCTTGTAATGCGGAGAGTAGCGGATTCGAACTCCAAGCTCTTCCTCCAGACGGCTACTTTGTATTACTTTTTGTATGGACCTTGAACAAATTTCTTACTCAAACTTCTGAACCTTATGCTTGGTCACCAGATAGTGGTACCTAGTAGGCCTAAATGCAGAATAGTACACGAATGGCTTTCGATACTTGGATTGACTCGGTTACTCTGAAAATCAAAGCAGCGAATGCAGCCAAAAATCTTAATATGTCGCTTCGTTAATTTGAAAACAAAAGACTGAGGCTTAGTTATACTGTCAAAATAACTATGTTACCTGTACCAATCCAATTCATGCATGCATAGGCGGAGCCGCGTAGGGGAGATTTCAGCAGTTGGGAGGGCAAAGATTTTACTTCTGCCCGAAAAATAAATCCAGAATAAATGACGTCGTGCACTTATAGGACAATGCAATGACGGATCCAGAACGTTTCAGAAGGGGGAAGGGGCAAAATAAATTCTGTGAGAAAGACTAAAACAGATCCGCCTTCCCATTTGACCTTTCCCCCTCTGAAATTATTATTATTATTATTACATAAATTTATTACGCGCTCAAGGTCACACCAAAGTGTGAATCTGAGGCGCGGATAGTTAGCCGCCAGAGGAAGATGCAGTTAAAGGTCCATGTGCTTGAAAGCCAAAGAGAAATAGTGAGTTTTGAGCCGTTTTTTGAAGGTAGGGAGTGAATTTGAGCAACGAAGAGAGAGTGGAAGTAGATTCCATTCTTTGGGAGCAGAGGCATGGAATGCACGCGAGCCCATAACAGTTCTGCATCGAGGTTCAACTAAAAGACCATGTTTGATGATCGCAGGCAACGAGGAGGAATATAAGGAGTAAGCAGTGACTGAAGGTAGGGAGGTGTTCCGGTAGAGAGGGATTTGTAGGTTAAACAGGCCAATTTAAATTTAATCCTAAACTCGACAGGAAGCCAATGCAGCTGATGAAGTAAAACTGAGGAACTTGGTCGTATAGTGGGACACGCAGCACAACCCGAGCTAAAGAATTTTGGATGCGTTGCAGCCTATGTAGCTCAGTGTCTGAAATGCCAACAAAAATCGCATTAGCATAATCAAGGCGAGAGGAGACAAGGGCGCAAGCTAAAGTCTTCGACATATCCTTAGTCAGAGCCGACCTAATGTGGCGTATTGCCCTGATGTGATAAAAGCAAGATCTACAAAGGTTAGTTACACGCATCCGAAAAGTAAGCATACTGTCCAGGGTAACCCCAAGAGTTTTAACAGAATCTGATAACGGTACTGCGGAGCCTGCGAGGTCGATGCTGGAAAGTGAAGGAAAAGAACGCAAGCGTTGTCGTGACCCGAACAAAATTGCCTCAGACTTGTTTGGGTTTATAGCCAAACCATTAAAACAGAACCAGGCATATAAAGATGACAGGCACTCCTCAAGTTTAAGTTTACCGGACTGATCAGTGTGTGACAGAGCAATATAAAGCTGAGTGTCGTCGGCGTACTGCTGTAATTGGACACCAAAATGATTAGCTATGCAATTAATTGGGGAGGTAAAGACGGTGAATAATAGAGGACCAAGGACAGATCCCTGTGGAACTCCAGCAGTGCAAACAGTGGGTTCAGACCGAGCGGTACCGATGCCCACCTGCTGATTCCTGTTACCCAGATAAGACGCTAACCAGTTTAAAGCAGTACCAGAGACACCGAAGCTTTTCGTGAGTCTAGAAAGAAGTAATTGATGGTCTACGGTATCGAAAGCTGCGCTGAGGTCAAGACATACAGAAAGGCAGGCTTTTCCATTGTCAATAGACGAAAAGATGTTGTCCAGCGTGGATGTAAGGGCAGTCTCAGTGGAATAGCCTTCTCGATAAGCTGACTGAAAAGGACTGAAGTTGGGAGAGGAAGTGATATGTTTCTTGATGCGAGTAAGAAAGAGACGTTCAAGGATCTTGGAAATGTTCTGGATCCGTCACTGCATTGGCCTATAAGTCTCAAAGAATTTGCTTTTAGGCTATATTCAGTATTCAGTCGTAGATCTACTTACGTCAGATTCGGAAATACGTATGCATATAGTGAAGGCAATGGGCTGGATGTAGTGTCGACGAGGTAGGCACCGAGTGGTTCAAAAAGATTCAATCCTTGTCCTCTGATGGTAACATTTGCACCACCTGCGATGATTCCCGATGTCGGTGATATTCCTCCGTTGACTCTGGGCGTCGTAATCAATTCTGTCAAGTTAGAACAACGTACACGAAATGTAATAAAAAAGATGAGATTATTCAATAAAATTTTAGCATAATATCCTACTAGAAATGTAATTCTTTCAATGCGAGATTACACATTAGTTATTGTACTTGTACACGGTGTCCCAATTGAACAGACTGATACCCTTTTTGTTTTGGCGATAGGCCTATACTTGTCAATTCTAAATGAAACTGTATAAAATTTGAGTGTATGTAAGAGGGATAAATTATCAATGTTTCCTGAAACTTTTATCCAATTTTACGCACAGAGTCCGAAGTTATGCACATTCAAATTTGGGCAAAGAAAATTTTAAGTTTCCAACATGTAAAAGATAGAAAATTATTGTTTTTAACAATTGCTGTTCTTCAAAGCTGATGTTCAAAATGTACCCCACTAGCTGGAATGCATGCTCTAAGGCGCTTTCGCCATTCATTGATTGCATTGTCAACAATCTCTTGATCAAAACGATTCCATTCTTCCACAATTCGCTGTTTGAGGTATTCAACGTCACGTATGCGAGTTTGATAAACGCGTTCTTGAAGAACGCTCCATGCATTACATTAGGCTACATTACTGTATACGCATTATTGTTTATAATATAATAGGATACGCTCAAACATGTGTAGGCCTGCATCTACATTGAACTGTTTCAAGTTCTGTGAGTAGCCTAATTGGTCCATCTGTTACAAATAAATAAGAATATAATATTCGCTTATTGCAAACACGGGTTGTCAAAACGCTATTCGCGTTCAAATAATTATGTCAGAAATAATGAACAGCGAACCAATGGCTTGCGTTGAAAGAGATCACGACGTCGTATTTTATACTGTTATGACAGACAACTGTGCAGACTGTAAGGCTACTCTTACCGGTTTCGCAGTTCAGTCCGACATATTTAGCAGAACAGATGCAATAGTAGCGATTTAGAGCGTTCTGATTTACGCACGTTCCGCCATGTTGACAAGGCTCGGTTTCTTTAGCGCAGAAATTGGTCTCTGCAAGCAAAGGACGAAGCCACTAATGTGATTCAAGCACAACTGTAAATGTATTTAGGCTGATCTGCGTTGGAACAGATCGTACTTTCTGTTCTCTTTCATGCCGTTCTTAACAATTAACAATCCATCTTGGCTTATTTTAAACTGAGCTATAGACAATCTACGGTGGATAACCCGTACAGCACCATTAATAGGAAACCTGCATCATTGGCTAAGACAAGGCTATAGATCTAATTATAATAATTATAATTATAATGCGCCAGGCATGCACACATTTTTAAAAATGTTTATTATGTGAGAAAAAATATATTTTCAAATAGAAAATAAACTTCCATGTGCTAGTCCTCACTTCACTGACCTCTACAAATTCGCCGACACCCTGCGCCAGGCATGCACACATTTTTAAAAACAGAGTTTAAGGGCAGTTCAGAGGTCGCACGGCCAATCGCAGGCTATTTTAGTAGGTTCAGAGATGTCTTTGGGACTTGACCTGTCATGCTCTTAGAGCCAACACGTTGTATGTATCGTTGTCGTACGGCAATTAAAAAACATAAGTCGAAGTCTTAGGGATTTGCTCTAGGGCAACAAAATAATATGCTAATACTGTTGTAAACTTGTAATAATATTATCGCTCATCATCAAAGCATGCTTTGGGCAGCATTCCAAAGTGCATGCACATCATCATGACAAAGACATGTCTTAGAAAAGCAGTTTTGCAATAAGTTTATGTATACGCCTAAGTCTATAAGCCATTATCGTCAAATATTGCAGATACGATGCAAAATTATTAAATTTAATGACTAACATAATGACTTCTCACCATTACACATCTTTGTATTGTTGGGTAACGGTTCGTATCCTGGATTGCACGTGCAGTTGTAATCGGCGATTAGATCTTCGCATTCGCCAAATGGATAGCAGGGATTCACCTCACACTCATTTATCTCTGAAATGACAATAAATTAGGAATATAGGTATATATAATATTATATGTAGACCCATTTATATATGAACACAATGGAACACAAACACGGATCCATGAACTGGGTAAGCAACCTTGTTATTATATAATGAGGACACGAGGAGAATATCCTTTCAAAGAGTCGACACGGAACGATCATAAAAACGACGATAACATCGTATTGAAATTCAACATCAAATATTAAATGCTAGACATTGGTTCTCGTCATTGATAATTTTTTTTATCTAGGCCTACATCAGACTAAAATGATAACTCATGAATTAATAAATTATGGAAATTCTTTATTCATGAAAATGATTTAACCTACCGACTGTACAGTTTTGTGAAGTGAAACCTGGAGCGCAGCTGCAGCTAAACTTGGCACCATTTACGTTGCATGTCGCTCCATTGCGACATGGATTCGGATTACATGGACCAGCTGGAATACCAAACATATATTATAGGTTACATTGACATTCAACATGCGCTTACTAAATAAGCACTTGGATAAGTGGATAACATATAGAAGGCAAACTCCAATCTACACATAAACCTATATGCACATAGATAATATATGTAGGATTATATATTCGAAGTCCACCACTCGTCTTGCCTTAGGAATCGTTAGATGGTCCTCAGTATGCCAGTCTATATTATATAATGACATGTATTATATTTTTATCCTTAATTTAACGACTGCAAGCGCACTGCGCTGTACATGTACAAGTTATGCAACAACCTTTAATTAACATAAAACTTAATTGCTAACAAAACAGACAGCATGCAATACACGGCGCTAATAGCAGCCCACAAAGCATGTCCACCCATCGGTGGCTCGAACTCGTTACCTCTTGCTCCCGTATACGCCAGCGTGTTATCCATTAATCTACCGAACCCCCATGAGATTTGGGTGGCCGTATAAGACTTGCCAATGACCTGATTAAGTTTTTTTGTGAACGCCCATGTTTCAAGAGTTCCATGCATGGTGAGCAGTGGGAACGCAGACCAAGAAATTCGAGAGCAGTGGGAACGCCGTTCCCACTCATTTAAACCCTTGGTAGGCCTATGAGTTATGTATAAGTAAGGTATGATTTAGTAATGAGGTATAGCTTACTTAATCCATCATCCAGTCCAACAATCTTTGTCTTGGTCTGCCTCTCGTTCTTTTTCCATCCATTTCCCCCTCTCTGACTGTTCGTAGCATCGAGTTTCCTCTGAGTGTGTGCCCGATCCATTTTCTTTGTCTTTCTCTAATTGTGTGTATGATGATATCTTTTCTCCGACTCTTCTCAATACCTCTTCATTACTGATATGATCCCTCCAGCTGTTTCTTTCTATCCTTCTCCATATCCACATTTCGAATGCTTCTATTCTCTTGATGTCTTCCATCCGCATAGTCCATGTCTCTGATCCATATAACATCACACTCCATACTAAGGTTTTTATCATTTTCTTTTTCAGCTCCTTATTGATTCCTCCTCTCAGTAGCTCTTTCCTTTTTTAAAACGCATCTTTTCCTAGTAGGCTACAATCCTTCGTTGTATTTCTCTGTGGCATCTAGCATCCTCCGTAATCGTACTGCCGAGATACGCAAATTCCTTTACTTGTTCTAATTCTTCTCCATCTATGAATATTTTAACTGCCTTCTGCTCTCCTTTGCTTATTTTCACAGCCTTCGTTTTCTTTATGTTGACTTTCATTCCGTATTCTTTTGATGTTGTATTCAGCCGGTCCATCATTGTTTGCAGCCCTTCCTGACTTTCTGCCATCATTGCTTGATCGTCTGCGAATCTTAATGCCCTGATCCACATTCCTCCCCCTTTTATCCCTTCCTCCAGTCCCTCCAATGCCTCCTTGATTATCTCCTCTATATATATGTTGAACAGTAATGTTCACCATATATATATAGATTATAGAGTGACATTTCGCAATATTATACGGTAATAATTATGATATCAGTTTAAAAACATAGACTTGTCTATTGTCATTTAAGACTATTGTTGTCACTGATTCCGCGCCCTACTCATAGGCGCACGACCGTCATTTTGATAGCCGAGAATAAGTTGTCCAACTCATATTTCTTTCAAAGTGGCATATAACGACCAGCAATAAGTATCTTAAATCATTTTGTATCGTATGGCATTGTATTGTATTTGACCATCTATTAATAAGCGCTTCACTCTGCAGCAAGAGCATTTAACATGAACGTTTATCAATGATAATCAAGACCAACGTGATGGCGTCATCATCGTCGTCGTTGTTCTGGAAGATGTCGACAATGATGAAGGAACTGGTTGAGTAATGGTAGTAATATTAGTAGTTGTTGTAGGTTCAGTTGTTGTTGCTGCTGTTGTTGTATTGGCTGTTGTTGTATCGGCGGCAGTAGTTTCGGCTATTGTTCTGGTCGTGGCAGTGGAATCGTCTGCCAACACAAAAACAAACTGAGCATGGATGACTTTTAGTCAAGTGACAAATCTTCTTTTAATTCACACAAACTGTGCCCTATTGTCGTCACCATTATTGTCATAATTAAACGTGATGTCATCATCGACGCATGTCGATCCGATGATCACGTGGACCATTGAGAATGCTAAGCACATGCACTAGGCTATATATACTCAAAGCTCTAAAATATTTACCGCCATAGGACAGACAAACATCTACATCTATAGTCCTAAGCCAAGTTTTGTATAGTAGATCTATTAGTCATAAGACAAACTTTGTGCAGCAGTTGTTTCAGCAATTGAGTCAGTCCTTCCTGATGAAGGAATTGCAGACAATGAGGGAGCAACAGGAGTATTGGTTGGTCCTGTTGTTGTTTCTGTTGTTGTTTCTGTTGTTGTTGTTTCTGTTGTTGCTTCAGCTGTTGTTTCAGCGGCAGTAGTTTCAACCCTTGTAGCAGAAGGATTGACTGAAATTGAAAATGAACGACTTTTAATCAAAATGACTATGCTTCCTTGTGAATCGTAGAGACTTCGTCTTTTTCTCGCTGCCATGATTTTCACCATTATACTCGGTGTCATCATCGACACATATCGCTCCTTTGCGAAATCCAGTAAGAAAGATCACATTGGCCATCATCGTAAATGTCAAGAACATTCATTAATATTCAACAAGTAGCCTATTATATACTTAATAAGTATTCACCGGTTTAAATCTCGGCAAAAGAAGATCAGATATAGAAAATCAAATCTATTGTATAATCTTAATCCATGTAGCCTACATAGACCTATGTCTAGGCCTATGTCATGTCATAGACCCTATAGGCCTAACCGAAATCGTAATCTCCAGACTTATAAAGCGTCACTCGAAAGCCAGGCGCGGGGCACCACCTTATTCACGAGCGCTGATAGCTATTGCTAGTGTGTGATCAAAGAAATTCACATTTATTTTAGTAGCAAATAAACTTCTGTAGGGTACTACTGTTATGATTATTGTGACTATGCTCCACTGTAAATAGAATTTTACTGCTACTGCTGCTAAAATAACGAGCGTCGCGTTGAAAACTTGTTGAATGCCAATAATTATATTTTGTGAAAACGCTTTGGTTTCAACATCTATGACCATTCGATTGACTCGTCAGTTGCTAAGTCACCAAGTCAATCTGATTTTCATTAACGACTAAACTTACTAAAGCTTAGCATTAGACCTACCCGAAAGTGAGTCAAGTTTGGTTATCAATGACAAACCCATTGTACATGTCGTTAAACATTACAAGTTGTCTTATTTATTTAGGATTTCAGATTAAGTTAATTAAATAATTATAATGTGATCGAGTAACAGTTAAAAGACGAACTTGATGTCGCTGTTTCAGCCGCTGAGGCATTCATTGCTGGCGTGAAGAGAATAGACAATGACGATAAAAAATTAGTAAACGTTGTTGCATTGGTTGCTTCTGTTGTTATATCCATGGCAGCAGTGCTTTCGACTCTCGTAGTGCAAGGATCGTCTGAAATGTGAAGAAACTGAAAATGGACGACACTTCAAATGACTTTACATCTTTTAAATCGCATAAACTGCGCCATATTATTTTGTCGTCGCCATATAATAACAACGTTGTCATAAATTAACATGGTTTGTAATCGAAGCACGTCGAACCATCGCGTCGTGTATTAAGAAGGATGACATGGACGACAGACTCAAGAATTTCTCACGAGCAATTAGACACAAGGAAGCAATTTTTAACAATTTAGGCTGCTCAGGACTATGAACCTTATGAGCGCGTTTGTCTAAAATTTGCATTTGACTAGTCCATTATATCTTAATGTATTTTATGTAAGGTGTTATTTCCTAATCTAACTAAGTTATAGATAAATCACTATTGTGCAATACTTGGGCGACATTTATGGATACTTAAGACCTGCAATATTTTACTTGTGGGGCGCGGTGGTATAGTGGTGGCGTCGTTGCCTTGAAGCCGGAAGTTTCGAGGTTCGAATCCACCTCAAGTCCCCGCATAGGGACCTTGGACAAGTCCTTCACTCGCAATTGCTCAGCGTTTCGGCGTGAAACTCCGATGCAGTGTCCGCTCTGCAGTCGGGAGCACCTCTGAGTAGTGATATTGAAGAGGCGCTATTACAAGTGCACATATATACGAACAAACAAGGAAACAAACTCTAGGACGGGCAAACATCTATATAAATAAAGAGAAGAATCTGTCTGTTTTACCGGGATATATTTCGACCGTTTTGAGCTTTTCATTCCAAACCTTCACTACTGTGCCGGTCTGGGCATGAGACACCTGATGGAGGGTTGGCGAATCTCTACCACCATGGGGCCAGTCACAAAATGACGAAGACGATTTAACAGAGAGAAGGAGACCCTGCTTACCGGTTGCAGAGCCGACTGCACTTGAAACGCTGTATGCTGTTGTCGGACCAGTAGATGAATAACAAGGATCCTCTACAAGCGGAACATAGAACCTCATAAATTCCAGTCAGTTATGATTTCCAATGAGATTAAACTCTTGATTAATTTAATACCCTGTCATTTTGTGACTTGCTTTCTCTGCCTACAAGAAGGTTATATATAGTTTGTACAAACTTTTATAAACTTTATACCCTTTGATATCACTGTCAGTCACGTACTATATGCCTATAATTTAATATTAAATGGTTTGACTTAGTCTTTCAAGTCAATAAATAAACAATAAATTGAGAAATGAGTAGGCCTAATCGAAATGGCTTGCTGAAAAGTTAATGCAATAGCACATTGAAAATTCAGTTAGAGCCACAAGTCTGGATATAATCAATGCCCAGTATCTTTTATTTGCTGTACCAAACAACACCTACTTTCAACTAAACTTACGTAAGCGCAATAGCAAATTGTGGCCTAGTTTCTCGACTTGGCAGTCAACCGACATGTCTAATGACAGACGACAGATACATTGAAACCGGTTCGTAATGGTCCCATAACTACATATATATCCTAAAGATTACAGTTTGCTGGTTTATATATATATATATATATATATATGGGTAAAGTATGAATTATGTGCGATTAAATCAAGCATGAGAGAGCTATTGTGACATTAATCAGTAATTTTAAACTTGTTTCTATGATATCTAGCCTATTTTCGATAATGTGTAGAACATTGTTGACCTATGCATATAAGTATATTGATACCACGGTATTATGTCACTCACCTCTTTAAGACACACTTCATGGTTTGTACAATTTGGTTAGAAAAGTGACAAAAGTGCATACCTGTTTTAAACTATGACAGACTGTAAGTAATGGTTTACATTATACTTGACATGGATTGAGTTATACAACAGATTTGATATATAAAAGGAAGGATTAAAAGTGGCTGAGGAAGTTGACATGTTGCAAAAGTTGAAAGATGAAGCTTCGGCCGTGTCAGGTCGTCGGAATCTTTTGTAATCCTCTTCAAAATGTTGACGAAAGTTTTGACCCTGCATTCGAAAACCTGCAACAAAGAGATCGCTTACAGGATAAAAGAAAACTTGTATTTGTTGGTACGCAAAACCTTAACGGTGTCATCATTGATTAGGCCTACAGCGTCTGGTTAGACATTTGAGCTCTAACTAAAAACCGAAATTATCTTTTCACCCGTTTATTCACTCGTGTCTATAGGCCTACTTGCATTAACAGAAAGTTGGCTGGAGGAATCCAATACTGGTCTAATAAAAGTGCCTGGTTATCAATTTGTTCATCGTTCCAGAGGATATGGAAAGGACGAGGAGTGGGATTCTTGATTAGAGAAGAAATCTCGTACCAAATCTTAGACTCGATAGGATATGACTCCTCTCCTTTTCAATCTTTTGAGGGTTCTTACAAGCCCTTGATCTGTAAAACCCAGGTGCATTCACACACAACCCTCTACAAAATTTATACCGGTATGCATGGCTTTCCCCAATGACAATACGCTTTTAAGCATTCAAGGAAATCACACGCACTTCACGCATAGTTACATGGCTGACCTACGCAAGTATAGGCCCCTATGTTGCAAGGTAATGCGGAAATGCAGGGTGAACAGAATCAATGACAGGAACGATCTGTTCCATTCAGCGGAGGACTGTTCACCGGCATCAACAAAACGGACGCATGCAATGGATATGATATTACATATACATATTACATACATGTATATATTGATATACAAACACGCAGACCCTCAATTTCACATTCTCAACATAGAAGTACGCTTTCTCTGGTGTATTCTGCTACAGTACCGACAAGAGAAGCCACTCACTGTAGGAAGATCTTTAATGTCATCAGTTGTGCGACAGGAGGCTATATATATAGGCTATAGCAATATTTCTCACATTGCTGAAGTACTGTAGCATTCGATCATTCTGGTCACAAGTCAGATCGAGGTAGCACTGTTGCCAACGGATTGGAGTCGATGATCTGGACAAGCAATGCTGTCTAATAATAATTATTTGGAAAAGTACTTTAGTGATGCAATTGGAAAAAGAAATAGCGAGATTTCATAGGAAATTGAAGTGGTGCATTTGAAGGTGATGAAGCATCAAGAAAGGTTTACTCTGCATTTCAACTTTCTAGTCTACATGAAAATATTTGCACTTACTTCGAAAGCTGATTTTCAAACTCATAGCTCTTCTAATGTTAGTTACTATCGTCCTATTGGAGTAAAAGCAGTCGCATTCTTTCGTTCATTCAAGAGCTGGCGTTTCTTTTCGGATATCTTATGTTAAAACGTATCATGTTCAAACGTATCATGTTAAAACAGGTAACCGGACTTGGAACTAGTGTACAGGTGCGTCCTTGTTCTAAATCGACGAAAATTGTTTGTCAATGCGTTCGAAAGTCGATACTTAAGTTCATAAGTGGTTTAACTATTGTAAATATTTCATGACTTTTATGGGCAACAGGTAACGGAGTAACGAACAACACGTTGCCTATAGTTGGCTGGCCTATAGCAAACCAGTCACAGTTATGGCGCGAACCATGTCATAAAAGTTTGGGACCTTGACACCATTAGAATTTAAGCGGCATAAAATTCATGTATAGACTGTTTATAGCCTTGCAGCATATTCGACACATGTTATGCGCTTCAAAATTGAATGCTTCCGTAAGTATAAGCCCTAATTAAGACGGTCACCTCGTCTACTCTATAGTCGCCCATGGGCCATGGTATGTCAGAGGGGCAGAGTCATCCGACGCTGTTGTTAAAGTGTATGCACGGTGGAATTGTTAGTTTGTGGAGTAAAGTTATCATTGATCCATCCATATGCTTATATCTGAACTTCCAAACACAGAAACACTATCTAGCCTGGTGCAGCCCAAAGCCCCAAAATTCATTCATTCATTTCAGACATTTATATAGCGTTTGTTCAAAGAGTATCTACTCGGAAGCGCTCCCAACCCAACCACGGATAAAAAGAACAGTCTTAAGAGCAGATTTCCCCTCAGTTCGTTTCTGTGGGGAAGATTATTCTACGAAGAAGGACCGAGAAACGGAAGACACGAAGTTGAGCAATGGTTGTCCTAGTTCCAGCCTCCCAGAGAACGAAGAGGTCAAGCCTGTCTTTATACTTTTGGGGTCTGTTCATCAGACTGGTTCTAGACTCTAGAGAATAAATAAACAGGGAGCCAATGCAATTTGTTCATCATCAATCTGGCAGAGAAATTTAAGACCGATTGGATGGTTGAGATTGACAGACGAACTTTGGAGAAGACACACAAAGGCATGTAACGTGCACGGACCAAATATTATTGTCTGATTGAACTGAGTATCAGGCAAGAAAGGATGAAAGAATTAAGCGGCTTACTATGAAGTTCTCGAGTAGTCGACATTGAATGGACTTAATTAGTCCTAACCGAAATTGGACGATAGTCGGCTGGTTTGTAGGTCTGGTGTCTTTGGGTAGAGGTATAATAATATTGATATATCTTCTTCCATTGAGGAAGAGCATAGAATGAGAGGATAGAGAAACCACACTGATACGCGACTGGTTCCGTTATTGCCGTAACAGTTGCTACGAGGAACCATGATGTTATAGGCGTCCGTCCTTTGGGGCTATTGTAGCCTGTTGGCGGAATGTTTCTCATTTAGCAGGAAAATAATAATAATAATAATAATAATAATAACAATAATAATAATAATAATAACAATACCAATAACAATAATTACAATAACTGCCGGCTTGAGATATTTCCCATTTTCATTAACATTATAAGTTGCCAAACGATCATTTGCACGTGGTGGCAATAAAAATGACAATAGCCGTTTCTATAATTAGCTTATTACCGGTAGCCTGCTTTTATTGTTAGGAAATCTTGTTTGACGTACTTTAGCGATTCACTTAGCAGGCGGGTATCTTGCTGAAGACGTTGGCCAATGCCTCTGCATGGGGTTTACTGTCAATGCCGCGCACAAAATACCGCGCACACAATACCGCGATGTTCACTGCCCAATATATATATATATATATATATATATACTAGCTGAATTTCGGTTTTTAGTTCTCCCTTCCCCGTCACGCCGCTCCCACGCCCGGGAAATTTCGGTTTTCGTCCCCTGCCACGTATGTACTATGTAGGCCTATGTGTGCATTTATGTTTGCATGTGCGTATATAAAAATTATGTGCGAAGTGCATGTATGTTTGTATATGCACCTACGGACCAGTGGCGGTTCTACCGGGGGGGCTGGGGGGCTACAGCCCCCCCAGCTGAAAAGTTAGCCCCCCTAGATTTTCCTAGCCCCCCCTATACAAATGTTAGCCCCCCCAGTTTAACTCTTAATCAGCTATATAATATTGCATACAATGTCTGTTGGTACCAAGGTCTTCTAATTCACTAATTCTTAGATGCTGTTCTGTGAAGCTTTGGTACTGTAACACAGCAATAATTATCGCCTTTCACATACCCCTGCACTGTTGCTTCAATGAGAATGCTCAGACACAAGCACATTATCTATCTATACTAATAGCTGCCCTTCGACTACAGAGGACCCATGGGATGTTCAAGCCAAAGTGAAGAACTAATAACGGCTTCAGCGGCTGAGATTAAGCCATAGGCCAGCACTTATAATTACCCTGTATGCCGTAGTGACACCAGCTTCATCCTTAGCTCACGATGACAGCGGGGCGGCCACAAGCCCCAGCATCTGCAGCAGTACAGATGGTCAGAGGAGGCCAGGCCAGATAAGATTCCATGTGTACTATAATAGTGTATACTGTATGCTGTATAGGCCTAATTATAATTATGTGCGTTTGTGTAAGCTGGACAGTGTGTATAATAGAACCCGTTTGGAGCACTCACATGTGCACATCATTATAAATGGACAAATTCGACAAGTGAGAATTGAAAAGAGAAAAGTTGATGAGTTAAACGCCGAAGTTTTCGACGGAAATGTACTGTACTGTCTTTTAGAAAAGCTAAAAATGCTGGTTTTGACAAAAGTTAGACATGATACGTTTTTCTTCGATGTGTTAATTGTAATCCTCAAAGATAGAATTGAGATAGGCCTACAAGTCTTTCTCAGAATCTGTTGCACTGTTCTTGATTCATCATTGTAACTGTGACTCATTGACACAAGTTTTGTTCAATGAAAACTTATTTATTCATTCGTTCATTCTTTTCATTCACTCAAATTTTTGTACTTTAAAAATCATTCTTTTTAGGCCAATGGAATGTCAGTCAGATAGGCTGATATCAATTTTTATGTGAACATATTGCTGAAACGGGCAACGGGGGACAACACACTCAACTGCGTGAACATATACATCTATGGGAAGGGAGGGGCTAATGCAAAATTTAGCCCCCCCAGTTTAAAAAGTCTAGAACCGCCACTGCTACGGACCTCGCACTATGCGTGTTGACACGAAACGCAGACAAACGCAACATGCACACTGCAGTGAAGAACATCAGACAATGTCATGCTTACATGTAGCCTACATGACATTGTTTGCTGATAGCAGAAGAATTACTTAACTGTCTCACATTGCCATATAGCCTACAGGAGAACATTATACTTATTGATTTACCGTACGTTGTAATGAGAGTGGTGCTTTTATTTTATTAGATTCATGTAAATATTAATTATGTAAATGTTTCAAGAACAGACTAGACAACGATTGCACCTTACACCTTACAATGTTTCCTTCGAACCAATCAGAATGCACAGGAAGAGTTTGTTTTATGTGAGCATTATTTTATATGGATATAATAACTGATCCTCGAGTGGTAATAAATAGCCTATAGTCGTAAGACTCAGTTACTTCCTGGATTGATAACTCTCGTATGCGCTGTGATCTACCAGGCATATTCTTGCTTGGTTGAACGTAGGTATAGTTGCACAAAATGTCTGCATACATTTTTATTTCTCGCATTTGCAATAGCGCCCCTTCAATCTCGCTACTCAGCGGTGCTCCCGACTCTACAGCGCGGACACTGCATCGGAGTTTCACGCCAATGTGCACGAGCAAGTGTGAGTGAAGGACTTGCCCAAGGTCCGCATACGTATCGGTTTGAGGTGGATTCGAACCTGGAACCCTCCGGCTCCATGGCACCGGACCCACCACCGCGCCCCGTACTTATCACATCTGCCTTCTCATCTATTGTCTGTTTTTGGTGAACGTGTTATGTATCGTTTGCTTCACTGAACGTCTGCTAGTTATTAGATGATAATAACTTTGATTTTATTGTGATCTGACTTGTATATTCGTTTATTCAATAGAAAATGTCCTATCATAACGCAGCAATCAACAATAATGGTCGCATTTTGACTGTTACGAGAACAAAGGCTGCTCTGTCACTTCTGTGCAACAGTAGTTTATAATGTGGCGAAATAGTTCTCTACTACATAGCGCGGTCAACTCAGGGGCGTGACTCTGCAGTCAGAGTTACGTTTTCTGATGTGTGTGAGTCATTAATTTTAGCCATAGAATCATTAGGCCTATATAGTTGTTTATCTAGTAATCTACTAAGATAGCCTGTATCCACCTTGGCTTATCGTTATTTTTTAATAGCAAGGGTCTTGACGTAGGCTCTATTTACAATTTAAGAAAATACTTATACTTGATAAACGACCCCATTTCGTAGTTCTTATGTTACGGTACAGTCTTAGAGTGCTGACAAACTCAAAAGAGATACGTAAAGCATTTTTCAAAATCTTGTATAGAATATATTAGCCTAATTCCTTGTAAATGCCATTCGTTCGGTGAACAACAATTCTAAAATAATAGCCTATCATGTATAAGGTCAGGCATCGAGCCAAAAATTACCAGATTCTTCTAGAAAAAATCAACAGTTTGATATGATAATTTACATGATCAAAGTGTGGAAGAATTATTTTAAATTGAAGCAAAATACGTAAAAATGAAGCACAAAAAAGACTCAAAATAAATGCAATTCAGGTAGGTCTGAATAATATAAGAATTTCATCAGGTCATAATGTTGTCACCGTTTCTGTTGAAGCTGCTCGCGAGTTGCTCTAATGTGTCATTTCGCATTCATATAGTTCCCATAATTAAGAAAAATCGTGAATCCGCTTGCTACGTGGTATAAGGATCAAACAACCTTTGTAGCTGTCTGTTTATTGATGAAGGACATGCACTATTGCACTTGTTAGAGTAACATCTGTTGATGAGTGTTTTTAATTCAGGTTTCCGGCTCTCAATTCTCTAAGGCTTGTTTTGCTGGCCGTAAAGAGAAGCGAAGGTGCTCATACAGGTGTTTCATTTGTATTATACATTGCCATATCGTCTAGTGTCGGGAGGTTGATATCTGGTTGACTTATGGGCCTAGAACCATTCTCTTCAACTCCTAGTTCACCTATGCCACCTACGTGGCCATACTTGCCACGTGTTCTGCCACTGATGAATTCTATTCTTCCGTCATTATTATCAAACACCAATTGGCTATCTCTTGGTTGTAGATAATCGTCACTTATGACGGTTGGATATCTTCTTCGTTGTGCAACAGTTGTCTGTCTTCCAGGGTTGTCATTGTTGTCAAACACCAACTGGTTATCTCTTGGTTGCAGATAATCGTCACTTATAATGGTTGCATATCTTTTTCGTTGAGCAACGGTTGTCTGTCTTCTAGGGTTGTCAACTACTCCGTCATTGTTGTTAAACACTAATTGGTTATCTCTTGGTTGTAGATAATCGTCACTTATGACAGTTGCATATCTTCTTCGTTGTGCAACGGTTGTCAGTCTTCTAGGGTTGTCATTGTTGTTAAACACTAATTGGTTGTCTCTTGCTTGCATATAGTCGTCAACGGTGAGTCCCGCACTCCTTGTTTCCGTTGGATATCTTCTTGGCTGAGCAATTTCCGCAACGGTTGTCTGTCTGCCAGAATTCCCGCGGAGGTCATGACCTCTGCCTCGTCTTAGTATCACATCGTCGTTTGAAGACACCAGATCATCAGAATCAGCTGCTGCTGCTGCGGATGGTGCTCGTGGTGCTCGTGGTGGTGGTGGTGGTGGTCTCTGCCCTGTTACAGCTGGTCGTTGAAAATCTGTTTCGCGGTTATTATCGTTTCTGGCTGCGTGATTCATTGCTTCGTCAACGAGTTCCTGTGGAGCATCGTGGTTGACGTAGATGTCTTCCCGTTTCATCGACTGCATCTGTAGTTTCTTGCGAAGGTACGTCAGAATCGTCACGTCGTTTTCATCGCCCTTTCTGTGACGTTTGTATAGGAGAACTAATACCAGAATGATAATGGCGACAACGACGACACAAGCCACAGTGACTCCAATGATTAGATCGGTGTTATCTGTCGTGTAACTTACACAGCAACCGTGGTTAGGCATTCCGGCGACGATCACCTGCAACGAGAAATGGAGACAGTTCTCTACAGAAATGTAAACAAAGAAGAATAAAAGAGCTCGTGTTGGGGATGCTAATGCTATAGGCAGCTTCACCCAGAAAGATGGATTGACTCCTCTACGCTGGAAGTTAGGGGCGGTGGAACAATTAGCTAAGTCCCCTCTTGCGGAAAACACATTTGCACTCATCCACGACTGCAGATGCATTTACTTTGTTGCGAGAGGTGGTAATATTGATGTGATGGTTTGTTTCGAGCATGCTCTCTTTTGAAAGAGATGTAGGGACGGTGTCTTTGAGGCATCTTTAGTTTAGTAACAAACAGATCCTTTTCTAGCATATAATATATGCTATGTTATATTATAACAAAAATTGTTCTCAGATATATATAAACATCATTCATCTATTCTGCTAAAGGAGTGCTTTGAGGTTCTGGATACAAACCTCACAGCCGTTACCAATTTCTCGTTTCATCAGGATTTCTATTTGTTTGCATTTGCCTAAGGAATGCCAAACAGGAGACAATGGAGAGGATACATCATGACTGTCGCCAGAGCTCCAAGAGCTGACGGCACCAGGTGACCAGGTGAGGCTAATGATTTGGGCTTATAATGGTCTTGCACTAAATGAATTGGTTTTGTACGCATATAAAATAACCGCACAATCAATGTATTGATTGTATTCGATGGTATTATTTAACGCATTACTATTCTTTTTTACACGTTCTTATTGATACGTTGTCATCCACATGGTACCGTGCTTAATCCTCTCTTGTCCAAACTATTATACCCAGCGCCGCTATGAACATTTCTTATGCTCGTCAATCATTCACAGGGCACAATTTCTACGCCAATGACTCTCAAATCGACATTTCATTCTACAGATGTCTTATGAATCCCTTATGCTGCTGTTGTCTACTCTCTATGAGGAGGTTCAATCGTAGATAGTGGTCATTGGTCAATGAACTTTCTATATCCCTTCAAAAGCCGGATTTGCATCACTGGATATATTATGCAATAGAGGTTAAGACTTCAAAGACATTTCAATAGCTCAATCTTCGGTATTTTGTATTCTTAGCCTACTATAGTTGAACGTTTGTGTTAGGGGAGAATGTCCTGCATTGGGACAATTTTTACATTTTAAGGCATATAATCTGTGTTAGTTGTAGATGGGGTAGTAATAAGCGGCACAAACATCAACAACCTGTGTTTCGCAGATGATATCGACTTGATCGAAAGAGACGAGGAACGGCTAGAAACAACAGTGCAAGCACTAAACGAAGAAGGAAAAAGATATGGGCTGACTATGAATTTTGAAAAAACAAAAATTCTAGTATTCGGAGAAAAAGAATATAGCAAGAAGCTAGCCATTGACGGAAACCAGCTGGAAAATGTGGAAAAGTTCACATACCTCGGGAGTAACATGACGTATGACCTGGACAACAGAAAGGAAGTATGGACAAGAATAGCAAAATCTATAGCAGCGCTAAAGGCCATGGACAAGATCTGGAAAAGTAAATCGATAAAAATGGAAACAAAGAAAAAAGTGCTACAGACATGCATCTTCAGTGTAGTACTATATGGATGCGAGTCCTGGACAATAACGAAGGAGATAGAACAAAGGTTATTGACTTTTGAAAGAAAGTGCTACCGAAAGATTCTGGGAATAGACTGGACACAGAAAGTAACGAACGCAGAGCTTTACAAACGAATACGCCAAAAGGAGAACATCATGCAGAAGCTGATCGGAAGAAAGCTGAGGCTTTTTGGGCACATCTGCAGAATGAAGGACGATAGGAAAATAAAAACGCTGATGTTCGGCAGGATGGAGGGGACAACTCGAAGAGGGAGACCGCATAGGGAGTGGCTGGACGACATCACCAGGTGGGGGAGAGCATCACTCCAAGAGCTGAGTCACGCGGCGATGGACAGAGGTCGATGGAGGAGCTTGATGAAGATGGCAGTGGACACCTACGGGCGCTGAGCCCATGGTTCCTGATGATGATGATGATGAGTTGTAGTAGATGTATATTGTTGATATAGTCCGAAACAGCAACGTTTCATGAACCGAAAATGATTTTATTGTAATTTTATCACAAGAATAAAGCCAAAATTTTTAGAATTTTCCTTTGTGAAAAAATGTGTCCCAATCCAGGCCATGGCGTCCTGCATTGGGACAACGCATGTGGAGCATTGGGACAAACAACAGATCTGGCTCTAATCATATATAGTAGAGTATAATAGATCATATTCCATTTGACAATACCTAAATGAGTGATTAGAGTAGATTAAACAATAATATTATCAAAAATTTAACCAATGCAAACAAGCTTCCAATGACCCATGTAATCCTAATAGAAAATAGCCTTACGGGTCAATTTAAAGTGAGTGCAAAGTAACATATATTTACCCATCCTGATAGCCTTCTGATGCACAAAATATACAGTAAAACCATTTAAGTTTAATTTCATAGGATGAATTTCCTGCATTTGAGATAGTCCCAATGCAGGCCATGTGCGCATGTCCCAATGCAGGCCATCAATGGCCAGGGCACTACTTTTGTGATAATAAAAAATGTACTCAATGAATTATCCCCAAATTTCACCATATGCTTTGCAATATACTGCCCTAAACAGTTTACTTGTAGTTTAAGCTAAATTAGCACTGGGCATTTAATGCAGTGGTTGAGACTGAGTGAGTAAAAAAAATTATTTTCACCCCTAAAATAAAAAATTCCAATATCTCTGTAAAACGTCTTCCTAATTGCAGGATAAGACGTATGATCATTCCCCCACATCAAATACGTACCCTGGCTATTTTCACACGCGATAATATATAGAGACGACTTCTGTACCACCACTGTCCCAATGCAGGACCTGTCCCAAACCTGGACATTCTCCCCTACATGTCCAGATGAGGTATGACCTTGAGAAGTTTTCTATAGCGTTTGTTTTATCTGCAATAGTCGTCGCTGTTTGAATGCGATCGCTAAGTATATTTGATTTAGTATATTTAGTATATTTAGTATATTGATTTATTTAATTCTATCGTATTATAACTTTCCTATAGACTAGATCTCCCAGCTGCCTCAGACGATTCAAATTGGTGTGCGATGTGATTTTAAAAGCTGCAGTCAGCACTAAATATATCGTAAATTTTACTAAAAGTTGTTCTGCTTATTACCTTGACGGGATGCGGGTCAGATGTAGAAACGCAGAAGCTTGAGTTATCGCTTATGGGTGGTTCTGATTTCGGCGGTCGACATTGAAGTTCGTTGTCGGTAACCATGGTCACATTGCACAATGCATCACTAATGAACACCTGATAATCGTCCATTGAACAGCCATGCAAGAGTCCACTGCCCTAGAAAAATAAAACAAACGACAAAAAGACATCACAACACATTTGGCGTGCACTAAATGATTCTATTGAGTTTAGCATAATGGATCTATATAAAATCCTTTTTACTGTTTCTCTTTTTTATTATTATTTCCTCTTCTTTGTCTTCTTCCGCTCTTATTACTCATCGTTGTCTTAAACTGACAATAATAGCAATACTAATAATAATAAATAATAATAAAAATAATTTTTCTTTTATTAATTAGCGCGTAAGTCTCTGGGTGATCAACTGATCATAATATGTCATATTATGTCTTCCGGTACCGTACCACATTGAGTGCAAGCTCTCTTTGCTGGCATTATACAAGTCACTACATGGCTTATCACCGGACTACCTCAAATACTGATGCGTGCAGACGGTCGCGTCAGGTGCTGGACTTGCGCTGAGATCTAGTGTGAAAGGAGATCTGTATGCGCGAAGGACGAGAACACGCTATCGGGGAGCGCGATTTTTCAACAGCTGGTCCCCGCTGCTGGAACACAGTCTGCCTACCTCTGTTCGTTCAGCCAACTCAGTTGAAACTTTCAAATCTCCACATTACCTATGGCTGTTTTCATTCTATGTTTATAGAGGCGCCCTTGTAACGGCATGTGCTGCTTTGGGGCCGCCAATAAAGTACGTCACGCTCCAGGGGGGGAGGGGGTGTAAGAAAGTGTGACAGTGTGTGACAGGGGGAGGGGTCAGGCCATGTGTGACGTCACACTTTTTTTTAAAATTCTTTTTTATGTTTTTGTTTTTAGTACCTAAAATCCGACCCAGCCCGGCCAGGCGTGTCTAAAACCCGGCCTGGCGGGATAAAAGTTGATTTCCCGTCACTATCAAAGCGTTTAGGGACACACGTCACTATCAGAAAGATTAGGGATAGTATCCTAGGGTTTAGAGGGTTAGGTAAATGGTTATGTTTTTAAATTTTTTGTTCGAAAGTGTGACGTACTTTAGGGGGGGTCCGAGATTTGTGACAGTTTGTGACAGGGGGAGGGGGTCAAAAATGGTCAAAAATAGCGTGACGTACTTTATGGACGGCCCCTTTACGGCGTAATATAAATTGTCGTCAGCTATTATTATTATTATTATTTTATTATTATTATTATTTTTTATATTATTATTATTTTTATATTATTATTATTAGTAGTAGTAGAAGTAGTATTATTAGTATTATTATTATAAACAAATTGAAAAAGGAATAGAATAAAAGGCTAGAATGTGCTGCTGTTTTGGTTGCTTGCATTCTTATGATATTCCAGCAGATGCTGTGAAACATGAAAAACCAGCGTTTCAGAATTCGTTAGACATAATTAAATTGCTTGCTAGGCTTACGCTTAGGCTGATTGTATCCATTTTGTTAGTCACGAAGTCCATAGAACAGCCGGCGTTGAAGCTGACTTGAATGGGAACGAAGTTGAGCGTTACGTTAGGCAATGATTTGCTGATGTTGGTGTAGGTGGGAAATTCGTCGAAAATAAATCCGAGGTACATCTCAAATGTGCTTCCAGTATCGTCAGTGAGGTTAGCGACTGGAGCGCGCTTCATTCTTCTGCCTCTCTTTTGACGAAATGAGGAAGCCAGATGGAAGACACCATGAAGGCTTTTTCCAGCAGGCTGTGTGTTGTTGATGAAAGATGAAGGAACGACTCCATTAGGAACGAGACAAGTAATCGCCGACGAATTCTTCAGAGAGCAACTCTGTTGTAATACAGTGCAAAAGAAAGTTTTATGGTGAATTTAGACCAGAAATGAGCAAAGAGGCCGTCGTGATGCTTTTAGCAGTGACTCGTTCATAGAAAACAATTCTGAATCGCATATGTTCGAAGGGTCATTCAGAATAGCTCAAAATTATAGATTTCATATTTACATTACAATCCCGAGCAAATTTCGTAGGCTCGGAATTGGTCAGGGCTAGCCTATATTTCGGCTTATAGTATTGAGTTGAGAATTGTAAATGGTTATATTTTGGCTATCAGTTATTGGCTCAGAGTTGCAACTGGCTTTAGTTTAGTTATAGGCTAGACGTTTATCGTCTAGACTAGTTAAAAAGGATTCGTATCGCATCTGGTTTCCACTTTGCATCTGTATATGTGACTCATCTATCTATGAGTACAAATTTCAAGTCGAATAATTCACATAAAGATTAGACACATGTGCAACTCAATGTTCAAATCTTAGCGCATTAGTTAAAATTATTCACACACGACTGCTTTAACTCATACTCGGGCGACAGTTGAGATTTACGTGAACTAACCTCTCGGCTGTAGTTGGTTTCTGACTGACCCGTTGTCTTGTTGACCACAAACGTCGTGATATCCATCATTGGGTTTTGAACGGTGTCCATGTTGGATCCAGAAACAGTCAGACGAACACCACCTCTGTTAACAGAAGTATCAAATCAGGTCTCAGTCTAGAAAATTCTCAATTATCATTGCTGTATTTCACAATTAAATTTAGTGTTGCTTCTAAGATACATCCCATTGGAAAATCATGTTTTGTAAAGGATCGTTCGCAATTCATGATGATGATGAGGTGCAAGAAAACAAAGCCCAGGCTACAAAAAATAGTGTCGCAATTTCAAATAAAAAAGTCTAATGAACGATAGCTAAGACAAAATCTCCGGTGATCGAGCGATCATTTCCAAAGTGTCTTCATCAACCGTATTGGTCCACTCACGCATCGCGTTCATCAAGCAAAATAAGACATTATTAACTTTCAAATATATAGAACAGACTGCATGCAGAAATTGGTCTGCCATTTCGACCGCAGTGCAATAGGCCTACGCTATGTTGTGCAAGAAAGGAACCGATATTATGCTTTTAGCCCACATTTTGTCTTTGTTTGTAGGCCTACCGGTACACGTCTAAAAATTGGATTTGATTTTTCATGTAGGCTACTGTAACAGTCTACACTGGTTAGCACTTGTGGGATCGTTGATTAAATGACAACCAGTTACTCCTTTACTTTGTGATACCAACAACGCAATACACGTCATACCAGAAAATGTTAGCATAGAAATAATTAGAGTGAAGGTGGTTAGTGAGTATCTTACGACATGAGTATTTCCGTGGGTTCGATGGTTTGGATGACTGGATTTCCAGTGTACTTGAAGCGAAGGTTTTCTGCCTCAGATGTTACATTGATTGGTCCCGAGTATTCAACGATCATCAGTAAACTCCGGTCGACATAAGTGTCCTCTGCCGGTGGAACTCGTACGGTTATGGAATCACTTAAGCTGTCAAGAAAACATACAAAATATACGTTGCACATACAACATCTGCACAGCATGTATATATGTATGCATGTAGGCTATGCATGCATTGTAACCTCGGATCTATGCAATATGCGTCACTATAGTCGTTTCGTTAGTAATGTGGAGAGTAACAGATTCGAACTCGATCCTCTTCCTCCCTTGTAGGGACCTTGAACTATTCTTTCACTCAGGACTGCTCAGCGCTATAGGCTATACTTGGTAACTATAGATAGTGGTGCCTCATCAATAGGCTGTAGAGAAATAATGCTTTCTGCGGCTTCAACTGTGCGAAAGCTATTTAGGATGATCGTGAACCAGGGCTGAAAGTGAGCCGGGTCGGTCCGGGTCGGCGACCCGGCAACGATTTTCGAGACCTGCTGTTGCCGGGTCTCAGCCGGGTCGCTTGTTTACCAAAATTCGGTTGCGAATGACTAAAAAAAGTCGTCATTCGCCAAAAACTAGGTTAAAACGGTAGGATTTTCTAAAAAAAATCGGCAAATGACTAGCGTAGATGCTGATGCCAATGAATACACCGCAGATAGTCTATGTTAAACATGCCGCCGACCCGTGATGAGGTTATGTGCACCATAACCTTACTGGGCGGCCCGCAGGCTTCCTGGGAGGCGCTACGAATTTGAAGGGGGAGGATAATGTGGCGGAAAAATAAACGGGGTAGCCGCTCCCTGGAAGCCTCCCTCTCTGCAGACGCCCAAGCTTCCGTGTAACCAGGATAGCGGAAGTGGAAGAACGCGTGTCGCTTCAGGGGGGTGGAAGCGTAAGTCCGCCTCCGGGGTATTTCGAAGGAAAGGTGGGGCACTTCCGGTCGCTCCGCCCGTAGAGAACACCACGACGTTCGAATGAAGACACGATATTTATTCTCACAATGACAAACTGTCACACGGTCGCTAAATCGTCCGTCGGTCCACTACTCGTCCGCTGTACGTCATGGACTAACTGCCTCGCTGATTCGTCGACGACATCACTGACTAACTCTGAACTCAACTGCACTCGGACTGACTCGACGACTACTCGCTGACTGAATCGAAGACTCTCGAAGGCTGTTGAAGACTGTCGAAGACTGGCCTCCGTCGATGACTACGTATCGGAGCTGACTCTCGCAGCGTGACTGGGTCGATGATTACTCTTACTAAAACACAGCCCCTTATATACACTACCCGGGGGTGGGCGTGGCCAAAGTAACGCGGGAACGAAAAGGCAGGCTAGCCTTTAAAGAGGCCGGCTAGCCTCTAAAGAGGCAGGCTAGCCTTTAAAGAGGCAGGCCAGCCTTTAAAGAGGCAGGCTAGCCTTCTGAAAGAGGCAGGCTAGCCTTTAAAGAGGCAGGCTAGCCTTCTGAAAGAGGCAGGCCAGCCTCTAAAGAGGCAGGCTATCGCGCGGGAAACTAGATGCACTAGAGGACTAAAAGGCAAGCGGCCTCAAAAGAGGCAGGCTATCGCGCGGGAAACATGAAGCACGTGCAGTTTAGAGTAGGCTACGGGAGGCCTCGAAAAGAGGCAGGCTGGAGCGCGGGAAACGGACAACAGGAGAAGGCAGAAGAGGCAGGAAGCGCTAAAGAAAATGGGGAGGGTCCCTTCCCCAATTTCGCTACAATAAGATGAGACATAGTAAGAGTTTTGGAAAAGGTGTGACTTCAGCTTCGAATGAAAAGTCCGAGGTGTGATGGATAGAGGAGCTTGAGGTAGGTGATGGTGTGTGATGAGTAATGATGGTGGAGGAACTGAAAAAGATCGGAATTCAGGGAGCAGATCATTCCAAAGGCGTGATGCTGTGTTGGACATGGCTCGGTTGAAGAACTTGAGATGACTTGGAAGTTGGGGGCGGCGGTCGAGAGAGAGTAAGACAGACGGATGATCGGGTACGTTGAACAGCTGGATGGTGAACAGTTCGCGAAGATAACTATACTGGAAGCACTACGGAGAGAACTTTGATGTGGATTCGCTCCAGGATTTTCAACCATGATGGAGTGACTTGAGGCTGGTGCTAGTGGCTCAGCACTAAGAAATGGTTGCAAAATACACAATGTATGGGCTAACACCTTCATAGGAATAGTTTTTAAAAATTCCGAATTCAAATGACACATTTTGGGTGGGTCGAGCTGATAAAACCCATAAAGAGTTTTCCTATACGTACCTATTATTTCAGTAAACTTATAAACTTGTTATAGACCTAAACCTTTAACTTTGTTGATAACGGTAAAGACGAAACCCATTTCTTTTACAATAAAACTTTGACATGGTAAAGACGAAACCTGTTTCTTTTACAATAAAACTTTGATTTTGTTATCCTGGTAATCTGCTACTCTGCAAAACGACTTTCTAAAAAAGTTCATGACTTTATCGTTCATAAAATAGCTGGCAAATAAGAGCGTAAAATGGACTCTAGTTGAAGTCAACACAGCTAAAAATGCGTTGGTCGCTGGGGCTCCGAAACGACTTTCTAAAAAAGTTCATGACTTTATCGTTCATAAAATAGCTGGCAAATAAGAGCGTAAAATGGACTCTAGTTGAAGTCAACACAGCTAAAAATGCGTTGGTCGCTGGGGCTCCGCCCCAGACCCCGCTGGGGGAGCTTACGACGCTCCCCCAGACCCCCTAGTCGGTATGGGCTTCGTGCCTTCGGCACTCGCAGCTTCGCGCCTTCGGCGCTTTCCCGCAAAACGTCCGACCCGGCAACTTTTTCAAACCACTTTCAGCCCTGTCGTGAACACTTTGAAAATCAGCAAAAGGAGCATAGCCTATAACTTTATGTCGTTGCTTTCATATGGTTCTTATCTCTGCTCGAATATCAATGAGAATGCATGGGTGAGTTTCAAAAACCCAATGTGGTGACCGAATTAGCAATTACTAAAGTAACATCTCTCAACCGGTTCTTTTAATTGAATAATTTCTGCCTTTACAAATGATCCAAATAATCCTGCGATGTGCTGCAATCATTTTACCACTTCTGCCAGAACTATTCCCAGGGGTCACTACGCTCTGTTCCTTAAGAACCTAAAAACTGTTTTATTTAGCCGTGGCTGGGCCGGGAGCGCTTCTGAGTAGCCTACCTTGAAGAGGCGCTATATAAATTTCTGAAATAATAATAATAATATTCATAGTAGGCTATACGACTATCACTATGCGTCATCTATAACTAATTCCACTGCTACTAAGAACAAAGGAACCAAAACGATATGATATCTGTGGACATTTCTTCGCTAAGTTTTAAATTATCACACGTTAATACAAGACTTGAAAATCGACTGTTTGACAGCTAAGCAAGGCTCGCACCACACCGTACTACTCATTTCACCAACGCCTGGTAGGCTAGCGGGAAGACAAGAACACAGGCTAATCATAAGCTTAATGGATGGAGCAAGAACATACAATAATACGTCATCGCAAGTTTCCTATTTTGTTGCAACACATCTAATTAAGCCACATTGCTTAACAACTCCTAAAGTAATAGATTCGATCGCATTCCGTCAATACTTACGTCAGATTAAAAATTACGTATGCATATAGTGAAGGCAATGGGCTGGACATAGTGTCGACGAGGTAGGCACCGAGTGGTTCAAAAAGATTTAACCCTTGTCCTCTGATGGTAACATTTGCACCACCTGCGATGATTCCCGATGTGGGCGACATTCCACCGTTGACAATGGGCTTCGTTATCAACTCTGTGAAGTTATAATCATATTTGCATATACAAAATTTAAGACAAGTTGACACGATATAATGTACAAGTAGTAAAAATGTGTACACTAAAAGTCACAATTGACCTCTAAATCCAATGTCTGTAATGCATTGCTAATTATAAACTCAGTTGGGCATAAAACAATTTTGTACTGCAATAGAATAGCATAACATGTTTGATTTGTAACCAAATCAATGCAGGTCATAATTAGTGAGAGAATTCTAAATTATGCATGAGAGAATTCTTAGACTTTTGCAATTTATTTTAGGGACGTAGGCCTACTGTCCCTTCCGGGATACGTGCTGGTCGATGTAGACTCTTAAACATTTTGATGGTTGGACTTGAGTGATAGGGTTGCTCATAATACATAAATTTGGGTATAATATGGGAATCTATTTTTAAGGAATTCTGTGGGTCCAATGATAGAATTGGAATTTAGGAATATTTTGAGCCAAGGAATGGGTAATACCTATATAGCAATTCTTAAATTCAGTCACTACATATAACGGGCCTGTGGTAGAGATGTTATTTTTTTAGCTATGTAGGCCCAGTAGGCTATATGTGTCGTCTCCATTTGTGCTTCTAATCGAGTTTTTCAGGATTTTCCACGTTGCCTCAATAAACGAAATGTGATATGACTATGATATTAAACGATAATGGCACTTGTTTCCCACTGTCACGTGAAACAAATGTGCAGACTGAGAATTTCAGCTTACCAGTTTCACATTTCAGTCCGACATATTGTTTGTCATCGAAAACAGGACAGATGCAATAGTATCGACTTAGTGCGTTTTGATTGACGCACGTTCCACCGTTGAAACAAGGCAGGTCTTCCAAAGCACAGAAATTGGTCTCTGCAAGCAAAAACAAAGTCACTGATGTGCGATTGAAGTTTTAAAAATGGAGACATAATAATTATGACAGTGGATCTGTGCTAGAACACGTAGCACTTTCAAGTCTCTTCCATAATGTTCTTAGACGTTCAACCCATATTATAAAGACGGCCAACAAAGACATTTTTTGCTTCAGATAACTAATGCCGCTCAATTTATCTGCTTAATTATTGGGCAACAATTACCAAATCCCTGTACGGCTCAAATTTTCAAATCGTCCTACTCCATTGACTCCATTCTAGCGTCGTCGGCGCAAGTCTTCAATGCTGACGAGACCAGAACCATGCTAAGACGAACTAAAGCGTCTGTGCTGATGTTCGTCTCATCGCAGAGATAAGGAAACGAGTGATTCCTTACATGCTGGCGTGACTTACTTAGACTTAGTTCCTCTTGTTCCGATCGGAGCATTGGTCGACAAGTCTTCGCCACTTCGCACAATCGCCAGTCACATCCTCCGCCTCGTCCCAGTCCAGTCCCATCCTCTTCAGGTCCACCCGGAATGCACGTCTCCAGGTGTTTCCTGGCCAGCCTCTTTTTCGTTTCCCACCCTCCGGCACCCAGCTTAATTGTTGGTGCAACTTATAAATAAATAAAATTTGCCATTTGCCTACTGAGTGACCTTGGGTCTATTCTGATGATAATCTGCCTAAATCATCAGATCACCAGTATTGCTGTGATACCCTGAGCACCACTGAGGTTGAGAGTGCCTCAGGGTCTTTTAAGAGGCGATAAATAATTGATATTTCTAAAATTATTGCAAATTACTCTAATATTGAACAAGTACAGCGAAGCTATGGCTTTTTAAAACTATCACTGGAATATTGGAATATTGTATACTGGCTTACTCGAAAGTGAACGCTATACTTTATAGTTGGTTATTTAGTGGCGCTAGCTTATTCATTCTGACTAGATACAACTGTGTCTAGTCAGAATGGTTGTCAAAAAGAATATAGTAGCCTAACGTGCTGTTTGCAATAGAATTTCAGTTATCGTTTTCATTGCATTTTGACATTATTGAACTATTAACTATTAGGCCCCCTATTGACATTTGACTGAACTATTATATTGACTCTATTGTTGACAATTTGACTGAATTATTAACTCTATTGTTAACATTTGACGTTTGAAATTTTAACTCTATTTATTAGGCCTAACTAACTGCAAAAAAGTACAATAAACCCGAAAACCTGAACTCTGGCTTTATCGGAACCAATCAACACTGAATACTGCGTCATACAAAATGACCAGCGAGTCTAATTGTGTGACAAGTTAGCTGAGGGGTTGAGCGCTCGACAACCAGTCTTGCGATTTCAAGCATAGCCTATCTCAGCTATCTGTCGAAATTACGACGAGTCTCAGAGCCTACAAAAGTTTCTTCATGCACAGTCGCTTATGAATTTTTACAATATTCTACACGTCTTTTGCTCATAATTATTATTTGTGTCGACTAAAACCGACGACACTAGTTTTCCTCAATGCGTAGCTGCGGTGTGATCAATATTGCAGTTGTGTTTTGGTGGTCTATAATAGTGCCTACGTTTTATATGATCAGGCCAATCTCAAAACCTAGGTCGATCCAATTGTGACTACACCTCCTCTGAGAGGTGACACGTTGTATGTCTCATTCGGCACTTTGACTACCTTATGGCCGTAGGTCTTCGGTAAAATGTAACACGAGCTATTCTAATTCGCATTTTATCACCCAATTAGGCTACTCAAAAACTAGAATATTTTCACTTTTAGATTTAGAATAGTTTTCCAATTTGTTTCATGACGATCGGCGTTTGCAGATAGCATACTGCACAGTCGCATTCACGTTATATATATAAGGTCGTTGATTCACTCTGATAATAATGATTATCTCACCAGTACACGTCTTTGTATTGTTGGGTAAAGGTTCGTATCCTGGATTGCACGTGCAGTTGTAATCGGCGATTAGATCTTCGCATTTGCCAAATGGATAGCAGGGATTCGCCTCGCACTCATTTATCTCTGAAATAACAGTCAAGTGTAACATGTAAAAAATTATTTTCAATTAGAATACAGATACGAGCGCACAAGCTGGCTACGCCGCCCTGTTATTCTGTAGACATGTGAATAACCCTGGAAACAATCTACATTGAATGATTCAATGATCACAGAAATGACGAAAGCTAAGCTACGAAGGCGATAACAATAGGGATATAGTGAATGACGGGAATAGTCTACTTGCATTATAACATGTAGGATTGTAGGTCCCCGTCATGTCACTTATTTTTCTACATTAATCAAAGGTTCATGATGAAGAATTCATTGTCCTTAAGATTTTTATTTTACCTACCGATGTCACAGTGTAGTCCAGTGAAGCCTGCAGTGCAGATGCAGTTGAAAGTGACGCCATTATCGACGCATGTCGCTCCATTGCGACATGGACTCGGATCACACGGGTCAGCTAGAATACCACAATATACATTGATGTTAAGTACTTAACCCTATACTGGCTGAATCAAGTTAGATTAGATATGCAAGGCTAATTCTAATAAATATTCTTATGCGACTGTGTTCAACTTCTTATTTAGACTATATTTATGGTAAAATACATATATCCAAAACTCGCTTTGAATTAGGGTTCATTGCAGAGTTATAAGTGGGGTAGGCCTATAGTGAATGAGACTTCTTCAGCATCAGCAGTGGCTTCTCTATTGGCTGCCTACCTATTCAAGATAACTGTAGGCAGAAATCCCATGAATTTATAACTTCAATATCTACATGTAATTGCAATTTATCAGAGCATCTAAAGCAATCACGGATTACCGTGACAACGCCTTCGACAAGTAAACGGAGCTGGGTGAAGAAAAAGAACATTTCAAACTTGCTTCTTCAGATACATTGTAGATCGACTCGAGTATAAAAAAAATCCAAATGAAAAATGGTGCAATGAAATCACAAAATAAATTTTAGCTTTGAGGTTTGGTGAAAAGACATCCCTGAGAAAGGGTAACCCAGAATGGAAGGGATCCCGCTAGAACTGGGCAGCCAAAATACAGGAATCTCAGATCACGACAGCAAATATAGCCCATTTAAATTTTATTATTGATTCAACCACTTGCGTCTTGCAATATTATTTAATTTTTGTTTAAAACAAAATTTCGAAACCATAATTAAGAAAAATTGCCTAAATAATGGATTCATAATGATGATACTGAAAGACGCGCTCATTTTTGGCAAATTAAAACAGAAAAGATATACTGTATACGCTAATAGCCTACGTCTGCGTATGTGCCATATAGGTAACAACAGTACGTGTCTTGTCACGCTTGTATACGAGGCTAGGCGTATACCGGTACACATTTTCTTTACGATGTAAATTTGATGAACGCAGCTTTTCCCGCAAAAACTGGTCGTCTTTACATTTTCTTATAAATAATGGCGAAAACGGACCGGATCATAATCAAATTTGTACCAGTATCTTTCATTTTGACTGATGTAGGCCTATACACTGACAAAATATTATAAAGAAATATGAAGCCGTTACTGAGATAACGCATTTTAAAAACGGTGAACGAACTTTTGTGTCACCCTATATAATATGAACGAGTATCAATTGAAAGACAAACGTCGTGGAGTCGTCGTTGCTTTTGTTGTTGCACGAGTCGTTGACAATGTAGAGGGTGTAGTAGTTGGCACTGTGGGTGTTGTTGTTATTGTTGTTGGACTTTGGGTTGTTGCTTCCGTTGTTGTTTCTGTTGTTGTTTCTGCTGTTGTTTCTGTTGCTGTTGGCGAATGAGCCGTTGATAATGGAGTGGATATAGGCGATGATGGCAGAACAGCAGTTGGTACTGTGGGTGTTGTTGTTATTGTTGTTGGACTTTGGGTTGTTGCTTCCGTTGTTGTTTCTGTTGTTGTTTCTGTTGTTGTTTCTGCTGTTGTTTCTGTTGCTGTTGGTAAATGAGCCGTTGATAATGGAGTGGATATAGGCGATGATGGCAGAACAGCAGTTGGTACTGTGGGTGTTGTTGTTATTGTTGTTGTTCTTTGGGTTGTTGCTTCCGTTGTTGTTCTTTGTGCTGTTGTTTCTGTTGCTGTTGGCGAATGAGCCGTTGATAATGTAGAGGGTGTAGGCGATGATGGCGAAACTGTGATTGGTCCTGTTGTTGTTGTTGTTCTTTGTGCTGTTGTTTCTGTTGCTGTTGGCGAATGAGCCGTTGATAATGTAGAGGGTGTAGGCGATGATGGCGAAACTGTGATTGGTCCTGTTGTTGTTGTTGTTCTTTCTGCTGTTGTTTCTGTTGCTGTTGGCGAATGAGCCGTTGATAATGGAGTGGATATAGGCGATGATGGCAGAACAGCAGTTGGTACTGTGGGTGTTGTTGTTATTGTTGTTGGACTTTGGGTTGTTGCTTCCGTTGTTGTTTCTGTTGTTGTTTCTGCTGTTGTTTCTGTTGCTGTTGGTAAATGAGCCGTTGATAATGGAGTGGATATAGGCGATGATGGCAGAACAGCAGTTGGTACTGTGGGTGTTGTTGTTATTGTTGTTGGACTTTGGGTTGTTGCTTCCGTTGTTGTTCTTTGTGCTGTTGTTTCTGTTGCTGTTGGCGAATGAGCCGTTGATAATGTAGAGGGTGTAGGCGATGATGGCGAAACTGTGATTGGTCCTGTTGTTGTTGTTGTTCTTTGTGCTGCTGTTTCTGGTGCTGTTACTGGTGCTGTCTCTGTTGATATTTCTGCTGCTGTTTCTGTTGTTTCTGTTGTTTCCGCTGTTGTTTCATTTGTTGTTTCCGTCGTCGTTTCCATGGTTGTCTCTGTTGTTGTTCCCGTTGTTGTTTCTGTTGTTGTTTCTGTTGTTTCTGTTGTTTTCGCTGTTGTTTCATTTGTTGTTTCCGTCGTCGTTTCCATTGTTGTCTCTGTTGTTGTTCCCGTTGCTCTTTCTGTTGTTTTTGCTGTTGTCTCTGTTGTTGTTTCTGCTGTTGCTTCTGTTGTTGCTTCTGTTGTTGCTAACATTGTTGCTACTGCTGTTGTTTCTGCTGTTTCATCTGGTGCTGTTTCTGGTGTTGTTTCTGGTGTTTCATTTGTTGTTTCTGTTGTCGCTTCCACTGTTGTTTCTGCTGTTGTTCCTGGTGATGTTCCTTGTGTTGTTTCCGCTGTTTCTTGTGTTGTCTTTGTTGTTGCCTCTACTGTTGTTTCTGTTGCTTCTGCCGTTGTTGCTTCATTTTTTGTTTCATTTGTTGTTTCATTTATTGTTTCTGTTGTTGTTTCATGTGTTGTTTCTGTTGCTGTTTCCATTTCTGTCTCTGTTGTTGTTCCCGCTGTTGCTTCTGCTGTTGTTTTTGCTGTTGTTTCAGCGACAGCAGTTGTCTTGGCTGTTGTGCTGATCGTGGTGGTAGGAATTGCTGAAAGAACGAAGAAATTAAAATGGACGTCACCATAATAGTCATAATAATTAAACGTGGTGTCATCATCGACGCATAAATCTCGTTGCAACATGGAGTACGATAGATCACATGGGTATCGTGAATGTGAAGAGCATACATTAATTATAATATGCATTTAATTAATAAGCAGGCCTTCTTACCAATTGAAATTCGACAAAGAAGATAAGACATTGGTTCAGTAAACTAACCCTAACCCACATCTATAGACCTATTCTTGTCCAAATCTATACAGAATGTTATGGGAACAGGACGTGACCCCCGGACATTACCCCTGCCATTAACGCCCACGCCATTCCCCCCAACCATTACCCCCGTAGGATATTACCGACTCCTGCCATTACCATTACCACCCGCCATTACCCCTGCCATTACTCCCTTGACAGGACAAGGGCGGATACAGAAATTTTCGATGGGGGGCCAAAATTTTAGGTCGCCTTTTCCGCCCGCCAAAAAAACTGAGGACTTTTTTTAGTCATCAGCCTCCAATCTCACGGGGGGCCAAATCAACTTTTCAGACCAGAATAGCTGGGGAAAAATAAAGAAATTTCTAAATGGGGGCCATGGCCGGATTGGCCCCCTGGATCCGCCCATGTGACAGGATGCATCTTTTATACGTGTTCATCATCATCATCATCATTCACCATGAGCCATATGCAGCATATGGCTCATGGTGAATGATGATGATGATGATGAACACGTATAAAAGATGCATCCTGTCACATGGGCGGATCCAGGGGGCCAATCCGGCCATGCCCCCCCCATTTAGAAATTTCTTAATTTTTCCCCAGCTATTCAAGTTGTCCAATGTCAACTTTGTCTTCTTCTTCCAATCGCCTCTGTCATGGGCCAGGTGGAACAGCTTTTGTAGTGAGTCACCACACCAGTCCTCTACGTCCTCCTTCCATTCCCGATGTGGTCTGCCTCTCCTATTAGTTTTATACGTGTTAGGTTGCATCAAATGAAGTAAGATGATACAAACCACACAAATAATCGATAAACTAATAAGGAAAATATGCCCATACCATGTGTACGGGCCAGCAACTGAGAAGGCTCGACGCTACATGTCTGGTAGCAAAGCGGATTCGAAGGACCAGCAGCTCCCCTTGGCCGGAGAGCGCAAAGCTCGAAGGGAGGTTATGTCAGAGATATACGACAAAGATCAGATAAGTGGGACGGAGCACTACCAGTGAGGCACCGCCAAACAAGTGCTGCTATTCTGCACGAGATGCGCTGCCGTCCAGTGCAAAACATCACGCATGTGACTTTGACGCATGTGACGCATAGAAATCGGGGCAAATTTTGAGATATGACCAATAAGCCGAGCAGCAGAGCGCAAGACCCGGTCAAGACGACCTATTAAGCTAGATGGGTGACCAGCAACAACTGGGCAGCAATGATCAATTCTGATAGTCACGAAGGCGTGGACATTGGACAAGGACCACAGTGGCATCATGAGATAGGGACCGCATGACAACACGCAACTGGCAGAGCTGGTAAAAGCAGCCTCGCGTTACTAGGTTGACATGCTATGAGAAACTGAGTTCTTGGTCAAGTGTCACTCCAAGATCGCGGACGGTATGAGAGAATGCAATATGGAGGAAGGTCAATAATGCTGGAGCACCGCTGTCCACGGGCGCAGCCTTGAATCGAGCTTTGAAATCACGTGCTGAGGAACTGGAAAGGACTTTGTCTAGATTAGCAATAATAACACGCCATGATGCACTACTGATTCTGAGAAACTTGATGGGCGCTCCCAAATGAATATACACACTCCTTGCTCCTTGCTTGAATCATCCAGTACTGCAAACTTATGATCAAACCCTGAGGAAGGGCTTACAAATCTTCCGGAACATAGATTTTACTGACACGCAGTGGCAACAAGCTACCTTACCCACCAGTTTAGACGAACTGGGCATTCGAGGGCGTCATCGCTGGCACTTCCTGCTTTTCTAGCATCGGCCGCATGCACCTCGGAGCTCCAGTCAAACATTCTATGAGTGTTAGAAAGTAAACTGGATTTACATTGTAGCTCGAACCTTTCGTCGCTACTTTTTGCTGCGTGATCCTTTTTGAATTGTCAAAAAACGGTGGTGGCCTCCCTAAAAGTGGTATAGCTTTTGTTCTGTTTGAAATATTTTGATGAAATCTGGCCATCATGTGTAAATATGAATTGTCTTTAAGACTGTAAAATTTCATTTCGCGATTCTTACTTTTGGTCAAGACATTGGCAAAAAAGCTAGGAGGGTTTATTTTGGCACACCCTGTATATGCACAATACAGGTCTTACCAATATTATGCTACATTTGCAGGACCACAAGCATCATAGAGAGTTTAACTGGTTGCATGAGGTATAGACACGTTGGCAGTTGAAGAAACAAATCGACAGAGTTCTATGTATACGTGTGAATAAGCAGTGGCGGCGCCTGGATTTCAGGTTTGGGGGGCTGGATTTGCGGGAGAAATTTTTCCGTTTTCAGTCGCCAAAATTTCTGACGACCTTTTTTCTTTTAGTCATCAACCGAAATTCCAAGAAAATTGTCTTCAGCCGTCAAAAATTCTGACGACGGTTTTTTGGGGGGAGCTAAAGGGGGTTAATCGTGCAAATTCTTCATTTTTACATGGGAAAAAATGGATCGACTTTTTTAGGGAGGGGACATAGGCCCCTAGCCACCCCTCCTAGCGTCGCTACTGTGAATAAGATGAAAATACTGATATATTAATTCGATGTAGGCTAAAGAAATAAACGTAAATAAACAAAGAATTACGACATCGAAAGGTTCTGTTGAGTAGGGTCTACTGAAGAGACAAAGTAATTGACAGAAGATGGCGGAATCTGTTTAGCAGATATAAACAAAGATAATAATTAGCTTACCGGTTGTAGAGGCGGTTGCATTTGACACGTTGAAACCATGATAGAAATCAAGAGGATCGTCTACAAGCGGAACATAAAAAGATACAACCATTCAGTTGTCATTGCAAATGAAAGACTGCCCTGTCATTTTGTGTCTGGTTTTCTCTTACTATGTAGTCGACTTAATTTTAGAGCTAGCAGACATGTTTTAAAATTGATGAGAAAAAAAGAATGATTAAAATAAATTGTCAAAATAATTAAACTGTAACAATTGAAGATCTTGTTACAGCAGCAAGTATAATCAATGCGGTATCTTTACATATAACTGTACCAAACAGCACCTGTTTTCAACTAAACTCTATTGTTAGATAAGTGCAGTCGCTATTGTTATCAATTTTCCCGATTTGGCAGTCAACCATTGTGTCTAATGACAGCCTACAGATACATCAAATATATCTTCTTAGTACACCAAGGTTCTATATTCCTATAAAAGTATCATCTATCATAAAGAATAGATAATAGTTTTTTGTGTTATGCCTAGAGCATCAACTAGGCCTACAAATAATAAGAGTATTCTTTTGACAATAATAAATTTGTTGAAAATTATTGATTATGATATATAACACATACATACATAGTTACATAGTTTATACATACATACTTACATACATACATACATACATGCATACATACATACATGCATACATGCATACATACATACATACATACATACATACATACATACATACATACATACATACATACATGCAGCCATACATACATACATGCATACATACATACATACATAGTATTACATACATACATGCATACATACATACATACATACATACATACATACATACATACATACATACATACATACATACATACATACATACATACATACATACATACATACATACATGCATACATACATACATACATACATACATACATACGTCCATACATACATACAAACAAACATAAATACATACATACATGCAGCCATACATACATACATACATACATACATACATACATACATACATACATACATACATACATACATACATACATACATACATACATACATACATGCATACATACATACATACATACATACATACATACATACATACATACATACATACATACGTCCATACATGCATACAAACAAACATAAATACATACATACATGCAGCCATACATACATACATACATACATACATACATACATACATACATACATACATACATACATACATACATACATACATACATACATACATACATACATGCATACATACGTCCATACATACATACATACAAACAAGAAAACAAACATACATACATACATACATGCATACATACATACATACATGCAGACATACATACATACATATATGCATACATACATATATACATACATACATACATACATACATACATACATACATACATACATGCATACATACATACATACGTACGTACATACATACATACATACATACATACATACATACATACATACATACATACATGCATGCATGCATGCATAGCATGCATACACTGTGTCCCGATGAAAAGTAGCCCAACAAAAGTGTCATAACTCGGTCAAAGCCTTTGGAATTATTTTGCCTGATATTCTAAAAACAACAACGGTGGCCATATTACAGCTAAATTGTAACACCATTTCGGAACGATGATGAGCTTATCAAGTTGTTGAACGTTTGAGAGGCAGTGTCGAAAGGGGAAATTTCCAACATAAAAAACCCAATGGATGTGAAGTTCAGCTAAAGTTGGTGTTCAATGTCCTCCGTGTTCACAGACACATGACCGTAGTCATACTTGAGAGCACTGACAAACAACTCATCAGAATTTCCAAACGACGTTATCATTTGGTGGTAATTGATATTGTTATTGCTTTAAAATTTCAGGCAAATCCTAAAAGTTTCGACCGACTTATGGCATTTTTATGGGGTCTGCTTTCGTCGGGACACACTGTACATTAGGGTGACAGTTAAAAAAAAATTGAATTTCACATGTCTCACCCTTTTAAATGGTTATGTACCATTATATAAGTAAGCATGATTTTTTAAAAATTAATTCATTAATGTTTATTGCTGGCCCAACGCATCAGAAGTTTGACCTAATGGTCTGTGTTAAACACAGTGCAAATACACATCTATCGGTATTTGATTCCAGTACTGTTTATCAAGTCCATTTATGGCTGCTTATTTTTTTAGTCTGGCTATTACCTCCTGTGTTTCATAAGCCCTTGGAGTATAGGTATTGTTTGGTTCTTCTTGGTTTGTAAGTACTTCATGGAAAGAATGGATCAGTGTGATACCAGTTCAGCTACATCATTCGCGACATTTAGGCTCACAGCTCAGTGACGAGCCAAGAGAACGATTTCCTTTATCTCCATTTCTGCTTGGATGTAGATCATGTAGTTGTAGGAAGTTTACAAGAATATCTAGTGCAGACTAGTGGACTGAAGAGTTTCTTAGTGTTTTTAGTTTTAAAAAATCAGCTCTTGTATAGTGGTAGGCTACTTGCTGCACATAAACTGATATGTCGAAGAGGTTCATCATATCCCGGACGTTTTACTATTGCAATCTCGCTGTCATCTGAAACAGCCGAATCAATCAACACCAGGCGAACCAACATTTCACTCATATACCTCAAATGGGTCGAAAAGATGTGTATTTCTGCTGTAGCAGCGGTCTCAATTACTGCCTTGTGAGCAATGGGCTGCTTCAGCAGTTACAAGTCATTCCAGGGAGCTGACGTTGGACATTGGCTTTGTGTGCCAATGCCTTGAGATCTACCTGAAGAACAAACACATTGTGCTCACGGAGGCTGCAGATCAAATGCAGTCAGATGAAAGAAAGATGGAAGAGGTAGATTGCAATGTATCGACTTCTCTATCCAAATCCCTCAGTGTTTTCGTAGGTCTGCGAGAGTTTGTCATCAGAGTATTGAAGACTATCCCCACTATCACCAAGCTGAGGAGATCTACCGTTTCTGAGACTCGTGTTTCAGAAGAACACATGCTCTTGATTGAAGACCAGCATTGCTGTAGATGATAGAAGTTGTGTGAAAAATATATAAAATATAGATCGTATGCGGCCAGCTAAATTCCACTTTTCAAGCAAGTTAAACGGCTGAAGCTTGTGCTTCACCTGTCCCATTAGGCAGTAAAGGAACCTTTAAGATTTCGTTGTTCTTTCATCTGGTGACAGAACAGTAGGCCAGCGTTCCTATGTGACGTAAAAGGCTTCACCAACCTGTCATCCCAATGAACTTTATGCGGAACTTCAAACCCTAACGATGCATCATGCACAGATTTCTTTGACAAAAGTCTCATGATGATGGAGCTGAGAATGTCTATGGAATTCTGATTGATAGCAATTTCAGCAGTATCACGGCCCATTGATTGTCCTTTGGCTGCTAGAATGTGTGCCGCATGTATGCCACTAATTTTAGTCCTGTTGAATGCTGCAGTGACACATGCACTCAAAATGGTATTGGATCTTCCTAACTTCTTTTCAGCAGGCGCACAAGTCGATTTAACATGACTAATTGCCCGCAAGACTTTCTTGTATAATTTTCAAATCGACTTATTTGTTTTTAATTAAATAATAACTATACCCTAAGCATGTCATGAGTGATTACAGAGAACATTGGGCACAGTGGTCATAGGCAGAGTTTGGTTTCCGTTCTTAGAGGGGCTAAAGCCTTCTTAGGGGGGCGAAGCCCGGGAAAAGAAACCATTTGCACGGTAAAAAAATGAATTTGGGTCTTCTGGGGGGGGGGGGAGAAGCCCCCTAGCTCCTGATAAACTCCGCCCATGGCGGTGGTGTAGTGGGTATGTTCGTCGCCTTGCAGCCACCTCAAGTCGCCGCGTAAGGACCTTAGACAAGTCCTTCACTCGCAATTGCTCAGCGCTTCGGCGTGAAACTCCGATACAGTGTCCGCTCTGCAGTCGGGAGCGCCTCTGAGTAGAGAGCTTGAGGGGGCGCTATAACATGTGCACATACAAACAAACAAACAAACATTGAAATAAGCATTAGAGATGTAATTGGTGGAGCAAAAAAATATTTAGCACATTACATATTCAACATTGTTTGTAGGCCAATCTATTGAAAGTTCAAGGTCATTGGGCCACCTCTAAACATTTTCAAATTTCCCTAAAAATTTTCACCTGTAGTACTGATATCATAGAGAACACTTTTGAAGTCTGAGACTTTAAAAATAAAAATAATATTTTTTTGCATGTTGGAAATTGTCACCCTACTGTACATACATACTTACATGTCTATCATTATTAAAATGTTACTAGGTGCTACAGTAAGCCTGTATTACATAGCAAAAATTAGTTATGAACTATTGGCCGGATATTTAGAAACTGACTCTACACCGAGCTATGAATAATGCGGCGCTGCGTCTGTGATTTGCTTGACCAATTATTTGAGAGGTGTGACCGTCCGGTTTCTACTCTAGTTGTGACATGGATTGTCATTGACTTTAGCTGATAGCCGTTGAGGCCTTTTGACATTTTGAGTATTTTCATAGCAGTACCAATTAAGGCTGTATAGTTAAGAGCACTCGTAAACTAAATAACCGTTGCAGGGTTGTGTCCTCATTCGACCATCCAAGCCACTTGATTAGAGCGTCTGTTAGTCACAGTCACTTACAGAGAAGTTGACCAGAGTGATCTTCGCTGATGTGTTGGGTTCTTTTGAAGCAGGTCGCTTGCTTATTGCTTTAATGTGAGAACATAGCGTTATTTTAGATTGGGAGTTGTCCTCATCTTTCTACAATGGCATACATAGCAATAAGTGTAGCTTATTATGTGTTGATATATGAATATATTTATACATATAATTGTATGTACAGGGTGGCTCAAAAAAAAACGTACCACCGGGGAAAATGCGATATCTTCGCAGCCGATTGGGGTTTTTCTGCGAAAATTTCACAATTTGAAGGGGAATGAATATACAACAATCCCTGAAAGTTTCATTTGAAACTTTTCATGTTTGCAAAAGTTACAGCTGTTCAAACTTAAAATTTCGTTTTTTCAATTATCCGGAGAATCATGCTCCAATACAAGTGATTTCATTAGGATGTTTGGCAAATTACAACACACACACATTGATGATGATGTCATACGACCTCACTATGAGCTGTAAAGAAGCTGTTTATGAAGCAATCTGCTGGTATTTGGTGATATTTTATAGATTAAGGTCTCAATTGGTGAACCCAAACAATGAACGTCATGGGCAAAGTTTCTGCAAAAGATCAAATGGGAACTCGGACTTTGCATGAACAGAGACTGAGACATCGCGTGATCATAGCAAAATACCCAGTGAAAAGTGGAGCCTGAGCACATTGAAGACTATCTGCAAACGTGTTTATGTAACGAAGATCAGATGTCGGAAGAGAGGCAGGAAGTGGTCGCTTGATCTGACGGAAAAAGCGCGATTTTCACGAAATTCGCTTGGTAATCGAAAGGTCAAGTTTGCAAAGCAAATCGTGGTTTCGGCATCAGATATGCCGGCGTGTGTTGCGGCTGCAAGAAAAGACTGCAATTAATCCCATTCAGTAGGTTAGATGTCAAACTCATCATTGAACTCGCTTACCCAGACTCATTGAAGACCAGGTATGCTCTAACATCTGGTTTTATTATGCAGCAGGACAGTGCGCCTGCTTGCTCGCACGGCAAGGTTGATTATGATGGCGCTACCTTATTGACATCAACTGAAGTAAATGCATTGGCAAAGATGATTTACAAACTCGCCAGACCTTAACCCTCTTGTTTATCACGTCTGGGGAGCTATGCTGGAACGCTGCAAGACATTTAATCCCAAGTTGGAGAACATTGGCCAGCTGAAGCAAGTCTTGCTGCTGATGTGGGGTCAGTTGCCGCAGGACCCGACCAACAAGGCCATACTGAGCTTCACAAAAAGAATTTGAGCTTGTGTTAAGGCAGGGAGTGGACACTCTCATTATACCTTACAATAAACTGCAAAACGGAATGCTGAGGTCGTAGTGAAAAGTGATATCATTTGACTTGGAAATCTACAAGTGACGTCAATTTTCCGCGGATAATTGAAAAAACGAAATTTTAAGTTTGAACAGCTGTAACTTTTGCAAACATGAAAAGTTTCAAATGAAACTTTCAGGTATTGTTGGAAATTCATTCCCCTACAAATTGGAAAATTTTCGCAGAAAAAGTTCGATCGGCTGCGAAGATATCGCATTTTCCCCGGTGGTACGTTTTTTTTGGAGCCACCCTGTAGGTCTATGTAAGACTTTCTTCCTTCAGAAACTGTGTAGACCTATGGTTTGTGTGGTGAGAAGATGTCAAATTGTTTACCTGTATTAAACTGCGACATAGTTATCAGTGTAACAAGTGGCTAGTATTACTCGACATAATAGATTCAGTAATGCAAAAGGGTTAATAGTAAAGGAAAGATTTTAAAGTAGACGAAGAAGGTGACACATTGCAGAAGTTAAAAGGTGAAGCAACGGTCAAGTGAGGTCTTCCTTTAATCGTCGTCTCCAAACGTCGATGAAAGTTTTGACGCAGCATTCGAAGACCTATAACATAAAGATGATCATTGATCATACGGACAAAATTTAATATCAAACCTTCATTATTGGTCTGTAAAAAATTAGCGATTTTATTTCTGGTGGTGGTCCGGGAGTAGTCCTTTAACCCTCGAGCAGAATGAGCACACACACACACACACACACACACACACACACACAATGGTGCGTTGCGTTTATCGTGTGCACACACCAGTGCGTTAGCTCCGACTTGTTTTGAAATTTTCTTCGGATTTTGTCGTTCAATTGAATTATAGCGTTCACACACTTTCGTGTATAGACCTTCGGACTTACTTGTGCTACTTTAACTGGATTACTTTCAAATGTTAAAGAGTTTTTTGGATCAATTTCCGTCTTACCTTTGACAGTTTGAGTGCACGTTATTGGATGTACAACTGTACGTCGTCACTTGGAGTCACACGCCCGCCTACAACCTATTAATAGGTCTATTGTTTATGCGTTGTGTGTCGTTCGCCGCTGGTCAGAAATGTCGGCTCGAATGAGCTATTCATCGCACGACCTACGGTCGATTTGGTCTAATAGCTTTAGACCTACTCGATCTCTGAGAAAGACACTGTTCAGGGCTCAATTGTGGTGCCCTGCCAGCTGCCGCCAGAATCGCTCTCTGCCTACCAGCTCTACAACTGAGACATCGTCTGCTTCTGTATCTTCATCAGTCTCTTCTCCTTCGTCAACGCCAGGCGATCATCCAGCGATCTCATCCAAGTCGCCACATCCTCTGCCCACTCATTCTTCCGGATTGCGAATAGCCTCGTGGAATGCTCGTTCCTTAACGGACAAACATGCCTTCATCTCTCAATCGATTCTCGAGGGCCAACTCGATGTGCTTGCCGTCACTGAGAGTTGGCATCGCAGCTCTGATGACGTCTCAATCCTGCGAGCAACGCCTCCAGGGTACTCTTCACGGGACTGTCATCGACCGCCCCACTCTGATGGACGACCAGCGGGTGGAGGCGGTATCGTCATCTTCTTCCGCTCAACTCTTCGGATTACACAAGTCTCTATCGATACATCTTCGACTTCCTTCGAGGCCCTCTGCTTGATCATCGCCACTCCACGCGGCTCAGTAACTATTCTTACAGTATACAGACCTGGATCCACTCATCCCACCGATCAATTCTTCGATGAATTTTCAGCAGTGCTAGAGTCCCTCATTACACGAAATAGCCAGCTTATCATCCTCGGCGACTTCAATATCCACCTTGAAGATCCATCGCTTCCTTCATCTTCTCGTTTCCTCTCTCTCCTCTCTCAGTTTGGCCTCCGTCAGCACGTCGGCGAGGCCACTCACCAACATGGAGGCTACCTTGACCTCATCATTACCTCAGACGATGATCGGGTCGATGATCTACAGATCCTTCCACCTACAATCTCGGATCATTCGTTTCTTCAATTCACGCTCCCTTCCATCCATCTTCAGCCTATCCACGCCGTTCGAAAGTTGCGGGGGTGGAAATCGTTCGATTCGAATGCTTTCAGCGCCACCATCCGCAACTCAATCCTCACGTCGCCTCAAGAAACGCTTGATGCTTTTACAGTCGATCAGTTGTTCGACCTCTACACATCTACTACGACAAACCTGCTTGACAAGATGCTTCCTAGTCGCACCGTTAAGACTCGTGTTCGACCGCTGGCTGTCTGGTACGACGGAGAATGCCATCAGTCACGCCGCCGCGCCCGTTGCGCTGAGAGACAGTATCGCCGTTCCAAAGATCCAAGTGACCATCTTGCCTGGATCAAAAAGCTGCGTGCCCTTCATCATCTCTACCACGACAAAGAGGCCGCCTACTGGGAACAGCTCGTCTCTCGAAATGCGAAGAATCCAAAGCGCCTTTGGACCTCCATCTCAGGACTTCTCGGTCGACCATCGAGGCCAGCGGAGACATCTGCTTTTTCTGCCAACGACTTCCTTGACGTGTTTGCAGCAAAGACCGACCGTCTTCGTGCGTCTACTGCCAACGCTCCTCCTCCTACGTTCTCCTCAACGACATCTGTATTCGACGGCTTCCGACCCATCGTGGATTCGGATCTTCGCTCAGTTTTTGCATCTGTTAATTTGAAATCATGTGAATTAGACCCTCTACCTCCTTTTATTATTAGTGACATTCTTGATGACATTGCTGCTTTCTTTGTGTATCTTTTCAACAGGTCACTTGCTGAGGGCTGCATTCCTGCCTCACAAAAACGGGCCTTAGTCTTTCCTGCACTCAAGAAGCCCAATCTTGACCCTAGTCTCAGTCAAAACTATCGACCAATCTCAAACCTATCTTTTCTGTCCAAGACTCTTGAAAGACTTGTGTCAATGCAACTTCTCCCCTATCTTGAGCAATCGGGACTCCTTCCATCCCACCAGTCTGGCTATAGGGCTAATCACTCCACGGAAACAGCCCTCCTCTCCATGCTGTCTGATATATACTCTGCTGTTGACAAGTCTCATGTCACTCTTTTAGCTCTCTTCGACGTCTCTGCAGCATGTGACATGGTTGATCATGAGATTCTATTGCAACGACTTGAAACCTCCTGCGGACTCAAGGGTTCTCCTCTCCTTTGGTTTCGGTCCTACTTGTCTGATCGCACCCAAATGATCATCTCTGGCGACTCTAGGACTCAGTGGGTCCCTGTTGTCTTGGGTGTTCCTCAGGGTTCTGTCCTAGGCCCACTCCTATTCATCCTTTACACGGCTGGTATTACCTCTCTTTTCCCTAGTAACTCTGCAACTGGCCACCTTTTCGCTGATGATGTCCAAGCCTATGTCCATGGACCCCCTTCTACTCAACTCCTTCTTGCAAGTCGAATTGACGCTCTATCTCAAGATCTTCATCTGTGGATGTCGTCCAATCGTCTTTCTTTGAACTCTTCCAAAACCCAGTTGATTTGGTTTGGCACTCCTAAGCAGCTTCAAAAACTCGACTATTCACTGCTCTCTCAAACTTTTCCTCACTTTAACTTCTCCTCCAGTGTTCGAGACCTAGGTGTCACCCTTGATAGTTCTCTCACCTTCACTGAGCACATTGCCAATCTTACTCGCTCTTCCTATTTCCAGCTAAGGCGTCTCAAGGCTATTCGCAAATCTGTCTCATCATCGATCTTTACCTCAATTGTGCATGCTTTTGTATGTTATTGCAACTCTTTTGTATGTTATTGCAACTCTGTCCTTATTGGACTGCCTAAGGTTCGCCTAGCTCCTCTGCAATCTGTACTCAATGCCGCTGCTAGGCTCATTGCCCGTCTTCCTCGATTCTCCCACATTTCTACATTCATGACTGAACAACTTCACTGGCTTCCACTCTCGGCCCGTATTCAATTTAAAGTCCTGATTTTGGTCATTAAGTCTCAAATGGGTCTTGCTCCGAAGTATCTGTGTGATCAGATACATCGGCCCCTTTCTGCCAGTTCACTGCGTCCTCTTAGGTCCTCTGATCGGCTTGACCTCTTTGTCCCCCGAGTCAGGACTACCATGGCTCAATCCAGATCATTTGCCTGCATTGGTCCCTCCCTATGGAATGGGCTTCCCCCATCAGTTCGCTCTGCCATCCTCTCTGGTAGTGTGTCCTCGTCTTTCTCTCGTCTAAAAACTTGCCTTTTTTCTCGGAGTTAAACGCACTGGGAGCGCTTCTGAAAGGCTCTTGCTGCGAGAAGCGCTTTATAAATGGTCAGATAAGATAAGATAAGATAAGAATGATCTATTAATCCACCGTCATCCCTATATATTTTTGCAATCGCTTCCTTAGTCTGCCAGATGAGATCTACAAGTTCCTCACTTTCTGCATACACCAGCATGAGCACTCCACGCACTTACCTACAGACATATAATTTATACATTATTAGTACAATAAGAGGTACAATGACTATTGTACCTCTTATTGTACTAATGACTAGAGAGAAAAGGATACAATACTGAGGTAGTACAAATCATTGGTTGGGTACCTGAAACACGACATGAAAAGCTGGAGAGAGTTTGAAGTAGAGCGACAAAATTGACTTGGAGCAACAAGAATTTGAGCTGTGAAGGAAGGTTAAAAGCCTAGACTAGCAACAGATAAATTATTCAAGAGACCGAAATGAACATTAGGGCATAAATTCTTCAGCGCAAGTGTTGCGTAGGATATTTGTTGAATGGTTTGGATCAGATCAGAGTGGACAATGTCACGAATTTTAAGAGGAACCTAAGGACCGTCCATAAATGACGTGACGCACCTCGGAAGGACCGTCCATAAATGACGTGACGCACCTCGGAAGGACCGTCCATAAATGACGTGACGCACCTCGGAAGGACCGTCCATAAATGACGTGACGCACCTCGGAAGGACCGTCCATAAATGACGTGACGCACCTCGGAAGGACCGTCCATAAATGACGTGACGCACCTCGGAAGGACCGTCCATAAATGACGTGACGCACCTCGGAAGGACCGTCCATAAATGACGTGACGCACCTCGGAAGGACCGTCCATAAATGACGTGACGCACCTCGGAAGGACCGTCCATAAATGACGTGACGCACCTCGGAAGGACCGTCCATAAATGACGTGACGCACCTCGGAAGGACCGTCCATAAATGACGTGACGCACCTCGGAAGGACCGTCCATAAATGACGTGACGCACCTCGGAAGGACCGTCCATAAATGACGTGACGCACCTCGGAAGGACCGTCCATAAATGACGTGACGTACCTATAGGAAGAAGGGAAGTCACACATTCATTTGTGACGATGTGTGACGGTCCCATATAATAGATATCATATGAATTTTGTGTTGACGCATGACAAGGGAAGGGGTCAATAATTGTTCAAAATTTCTTGACGTCATTTACGGACGGTCCTAGGAAAATTGGACTATCGAGCATGTTTCATGTCAATTTGCAGTTGTTTTAACGCAGACTGAAAGTCCTCTGAACGACTCTAAAGGAATTAAGGCCTTGTTATGCTGCGCATGTTGTGATGTACTAGCCACAATTGAGACTGCGTCAAACAAGGAGCGTCAGAATGGTATATGATAAAAAAATTGCAATGCTTCACATGGACTAACTGTGTTCCGAGCACTTGTATCTTGCAGTCCCAAAAGATCCAAGACCTGCAAAGACAGTTTGAATATGTCCAGTTGTCCATGGCTCCGTTCTGATGCACACACATCGTGACGCATGCAGACTGCCTATGACACTTTTTCATTTGACGGATCATATTTAGCACGGGTGGCATTTGACCATTAGGTTACATTACTCTAGAGCAAGTAGGCTAACCCCAAATATACAAACAGCCAATTGTTAGACAAACAACGCTGGTGCATCAATCAATCAACAGGAAGTTGAGGAAGACCTACACTGAAAACCTAGCAACTCAAATCAGTAAATAAAAGTCGGGCGCCTGGATTGGAGCATAGGTTACAGATCGATTAATCTAATTAATTAATTAATTAATTTCTAAAATAATATAAAGATATTAAATGTGCACTTACTTTGAAAGATGACTGTCGGCCTTTTTTAACCCCCTACAACATGCCATTTCTATAGAAGTAAAATTAATCGCATTCATCAGCTGCAGGTCGCTTCAATCGGATAATTATTATTCTGCTGCTTATAATATTAAATATGAAGTGGATATGATTTACAGAGGCGTTGTTCTAAATCAACGGAGGTCGTATTTCAAATACTCTTGAACATCGAACTAGTGACCACTTAGGTTGAGAAGTGACTTAACTCCGATTAATTAGATCCTATGTCATACTGTCTTCTCTGCAATAGGCCTACAGATAACGGAATAGCGAAGATTGTAAGACACTCATGTCTAATAATAATTCTGACAATGAGAAATAATTGGTAAGACATTTCGGATGAGGTCATGGCCGCTTCAGACACATTTCTTTCATAATAATAATAAATAATAATAACGATAATAATAATAAAAGCAGTAACGTTCAGAGGGCACTTTCGCCAGTATGGAAGTAGACGAATTCCGGACTGGTGCTAAGCACTAGCTAAGAGTAAAGTTCCTGAGGGATCCTATAATTATTATAGTCTACCTCGGGGCAAATTTTTTATAGATAATAATTATTGTACCAATATTAATCAGACTTATCACAGCACATTTCCCGATGATTTCCGGATGGTTTTGAAAACTGGGGCGAAGCCTGATCTCTTGGAGATTCGTTTTTTCACTCCTAACATAATTTTTTATCACTTCTGAGGGATCACTGACACATCTGACAGCTGTTAGGAAGCAGGAAAACTACTTGGACTTCCCTTCATTACACACATTAAATTTTGTGGCCGTTGTGACATTGAATAACTGACACCAATCAATCGGTCAGGTCTTGATTTTATAGCCGAGGTGGGTCGCCGTATAGCCTAACAGGATATTATTTCTGGTTCATGTTAGTAGCATATATGTGTATGGCTATCTCGTTGTGTTATCTCGTTAAGTTATGTTAGAGTGGCTCTATCGTGCACTTGAAGCGATTGTAGTTTGCAAATGTTTGTGCGTATTGACCCACTTGAGACAAACCACCTTTTCCAACGCTTTTCCATTTGCACTTAACGTTTTAATACCGTGGCCTTCAGAGGCCCACTTGTGGACTTCAGGGGGGACGAGGCTCGGTAGTACCAAAATGCTAATCTTAGCTAGGCTAGCTTTTATAAGCCTGATAGATCATTATTACATGCCTCGGGTTGCATAATAATAATAGGCCTATAGGCCTAATAATTACAATTATGCTACTAACTTGATTCTGACGACGACGAGGAGGACAACAATAATGAGGCTAGAAAGAGAACATGAGACGTCAAACAATGTTTCACCTGCAACAAGCAAACAATCAACCATAAACAGATTTCGTTATTATTAGCTTCGAAATGACCCAGAGTTAAGATCACAGATCTTTCTGTTTAAGAGTTCAAAGCTGAACAGGTGCTGTCCTTTATAACATTTTTTAGACATCCTCGGTGGGATGGACATCAACTTAAGGAAAGATGGACATCAGAGTCCACTCTTATCTCTTGTGATTCCAGCTGACATGAAATGTTTGCTTTATCCTTTGAGCGGACATGCTTCTTTCCGCTGGGCTAACTGTAGAGTAAGTACAAGCTAATAATAAGCGTCGGTCTTATCTTAGGTAATTTTGAATTAAACTAAACTTGCTGATACAGAAATTGTTATCAGAATTTCAACGCAGAGAAGATGAACCACTAATTTGGCAACTCTTATTATAGATCCCTCTCTATCAACTGTTGCAGTCACCGTCTGCTGTATAACAGGCTATAGCAGCAACCATGAATGCTCGCAGTCACCGACCATAGGCCTACTATGATTAGTCATCGGCAGCTTCAAGTAATATTTGTTGATCCTGTAGCCTAACTAAAATTATTTTAGACAATATTCTTTATGTATGGTGAAGATGGACACCCAAGTCTGCTCGACTAACTTCACAACAATCAGCAACCATGAAAATAGTGAGTTCATGCCTTTCAAAATCAATTCGGCAGATGGCTGGACTACAGCAACTGCGGACAACACGTACACAAATATAATAACAATGTTACTCACCGCACAGATCTGTCTAACTCGTCATCGTATCCTTACAATTTTAAAAGGAAAGTTATTTCAATTTCAACATAGGCACGCTTATAATTATATGGATATACACCGTGATTGTAAATCATCATGCGAACATGCTTCTGCCATTTACCACAGTACCCTACCCTGTATATTTTACACTTGTTCTATTACCTTATGGCCATCTTGCACCTAAACAGATGTTCGTCAGACAATTGCAAAAATGTTTTGCCCTAGTTTTTTGGAATAGTGCTATCCAAACCTACCCGAATTATCACTATCATAGCAATTACTATAGAGCTACTACAAATTCTGCTCAGCTACTACCATTACGCCTACTGCAATGCCACTAAAACTACCATTAGGCCTACTACTACAAATACAACGACTGCTATTACTACTACTACTACTACTACTACTACTACTACTACTACTACTACTACTACTACTACTACTACTACTACTACTACTACTACTACTACTACTACTACTACTACTACTACTACTACTACTACTACTACTACTACTACTACTACTACTACTACTGCTACTGCACTCATCGCCGAGCAGCGATCCTCGTCCATAGTTTCTTGCGGTATTAGCGGTAACCATGCACGCAGCAGAATACGAGCAAAGGTTCTGGTGGTTTGCTGAATTCCATATTGAACGGTAAAAGACACTGAACTCAGAAGATGTCTTTGGAGGTCGGACCGTGTCACAGAGAAGAGTATGAGATAGTCGATCTATTCTCTTTTCTGAGAGTAGAGAGCATGAGAGAGAGAGAGAGAGAGAGAGAGAGAGAGAGAGAGAGAGAGAGAGAGAGAGAGAGAGAGGAGGGAGGGAGGGAGAGAGACAGAGAGAGAAAGAGAGTGAGATATTTATATCGAGAGAAGAAAGAAAGAGGCAGGGACAGAGAGAGAGATATATAGAGAGAGAGAAAGAGAGGGGACAGAGATAGACAGAGAGAGACAGAGAGACAGAGAGAGAGACATAGAAAGCTTGTGTGCTGCAGCTCATTATTGTTGTTGTTATTATTATTATTATTATTGTTATTATTATTATTATTATTTTATATTATTACTATTATCATCATCTTCGAGGCTGCGAGAGCGGCCGTTGCCGCTTTCGTCACTTCG